>OX155950.1:28799990-29284014 GCA_944548615.1 Micropterix aruncella
TCTGTCCTGTGTACGAGTTAAATATATTATAGAGTTTAGGTCCGAGATATGCGTAGTGTCGTTGTCCGTATACAGTCCTCATTTTTGGTTGAATCTGTTTGTCTTTGTGTCTAGTGTTGTGTTTGTGCTCTGGTTTGTCTTTATCCGTGTTCCTCATGAGGTCCCTCCGATAGCGCACCAGAACAGCGCGTATGTATAGTTGGCGTACGTCAAGTACTTTAAAGTCTATATATAATAATAATAACAATAATAATAATAATAATAATAATAATAATGATTATAATTTAAAATAACAATTAATTTAAAAAATGTTATCTTAGATCTTTCCTTGACACAACCGTAGCACTCTAGTGGAACTCCCGAAGTGAGCTCGCCTTAACACAGGGGTGCCTAGCAAGGCGGGCTCGGCTGCTCTTTGCTTAGCACAATTGAATGGTAATCATTTGCGTTTAATGTATGCGCTATGTAACCTGGGCTCAGACAGATGTGTATATAACTTTGAAAGCATACGACGGCATTGTCTAAATTGTCATTTCATGTTCTGTTGTGCTCGTGCATTTTAATGTATATGTAAAATAAAATTAAAATTAAAAATGAGAACGCATGTAAGCAGCGCAAACAAATCTTCCGATATGAGAACTGAATGTGGTAAAGAATAAAAATCTTTACTATTGACGTCATTAAGGCGTCGAAAATCTAAACCAACTTCACTTCAAGCCAAACAAAATGTGCTAGTACTTCGTAAGTAAAACGAACAACAGAATGGCGGTCGGTTCTCGACCGCCCCCATGCGGCCTGCCGCAGCCCGAAAGAACAAGTGCCAGCGGGCAGATAGGGCAGTTATCAGATGCTGCAATAGGCGGACAGGTGAGCGCACGCCTTTCAGATATGCTAATAACGGCTGAAGCAGACAGCCGCACGGCCCAAGGAGCGGCAGCCGAAACGCGAGCTTTTGTTCGAGAACGTGTTGAACCCACAAAGCCATGGGTTAAAGGAGGCGGTAGGGGGTTAGTTGCAGCATGGAAGAGGACTAACAAGAATGGGAGTGGAAACGCTAAGATGGCATTGTTATTCAAGTAAATAGGGCACTAAGTTAGATATTTAAATGACATATAATGAATATTATTTATTTAATTGTTCTATAAACTTCATTTTTATTTTATTTTATTCTGGAACCAAACAGAACTACATACAATGCAACAAAAACCTATTTAAAAAAGTGACAAAAATCCATTAATGTGATTCCGAATATAAAGTATACAAAACGAACGCAATATAATTTTATATTGTTTCCGCTTGAGAATGGGGCGAATAAGGATGGGAAGTGGGGTGAAAGGAAGAGGCAAAATAGATAAAAATATATTATGTATGTATATAAATATATTTATATTTATCGTCTTACGATATTTCATATTAATTTTATTTACATGATCATGATTCTATGATATGTATGATATGTGAGTTATTTTTTTTTCTCAAATTCCTGATTATTTATTAAATTTTTCTTTTTTATCCTAATACTGTGTGTGCTAGCATATTAAGAAATCAAAGCCATACATAAAGTAGGTTTTAGTAGGGGCTATGACCTAGTTTGGCAGATTCTGCAATAAAAACAGTTTAAATGTATTTTTTTATGAATAAATTATTATTGTTTTTATTTATTATAATATATTATTTATGCGTTAAAACAGTAAGGTAGCTGTCCCGATCCTTAAGAGCCAATGGTTTGTGCCTTAAGGGCTCTCTAGACGATCAGGCATGCTTGTCAATCATCGCGTCGCGGGCGGGGAGGGGATCGTGAACCGCAGGAAATATACTTTTTTTTAATTATATTTATTAAAAATGCCTAATTTTGTAGGTTTATGCCAGGGAGTCAGGTTAATGAGACGTAATTGATTGATGCATAACGTGATTCCCTCGTATGAACTACAAAATTAGGCATTTTTGGTAAATAATAAAATAAAAAATTCCTGCGGTTTACGATCCCCTCCCAGCCCGCGACGCGATGCTTGACAAGCATGCTTGATCGTCTAGAGAGCCCCTTATACGAGGCAGCCTTGTTTTGTTTTGCAAAAACTAGGAATAAATTATTCTTTTTATAGCAGACTATTTTATTGATTTCTAAAATATCCACCTTTATGACCTATATACTATTGCACACTCTCAAACCAATTATCGTAACATTTTTCCACTCTCAAATTGATATCTCAAAAACGTGATTTTGAATGTTTCAACGGCTTCTTGGGGTGTTAAAAACCGCTCTTCACGCAGTTTTGGTTTGGTATTCGGTAACACAACGTAGTCATTAGGCAATGAATAGAGTCAACAGAGTCAATACTGTGTTATTATTTATTACATTTTTTCTGTTTTTTCTTTCTACTGGTGCGCGCATATTAAAAAATTCAAGCCATACGTGGAGTATATCAGTACGGGCTATGGCTTATAATAGTTAGGTAGATTCCGCAATGAAAACAATTTAATGGTATTTTTTTAATGAGTAACATATTATAGTTTTTAATAATAATAATATATTATTGATAGGTATAAGCAACTAGGGTTGTCGACTACACAGAGCGAGCCCGTCACCTCAGGAAGTTTTAACGATTAGTCGTTCTATCACCCTGGAGTGAGCGCAGAAGACTTGAGGACAAAACAGTCCACCGTCTAGCTACGCCACAAGCCCGTAAGAGGCCAACGCCTTAACCGCGAGATAGCCAGGATTACCCGTCGGGCCTACACTCACGCCCTTACTTCAAATTGAGCAGTAAGGTAACTGACCCGGGCACGATAGGTTTGAGAAGTAGGGTAACTGACCCGAATCTTAAGAGCCAATTTTTTGTGCCTTATACGTGAGCTGCCTTTTTTTTTTGTTTTTACAAAAACTAGCAATGAATTGGATTGACGTGCTCTCTGATATTTCAATTAACCTATATATTTTAAAGCCATACATGTACTATATTCACTCTGCAATAATAAAAAGATTATTAGTTTTTAGCGCCCAATGTACAGAAGCTAGGATTTTATATATGTAGTTCTATTGTACTAGACCGTTCGTTGTTAGTTGTAGAAATGAAAATACAATTTCAGTGGATTCGTTGTCATTTTGTGAAGCTTGCTTTAGCCTAAGTAATTCCAGCGTCATTAAATTTATTTATACAAATTCCTCCCTCTCGCCTGAGAGGTAAATTGGCAAAGCATTCGTCCCGAGATGATGGCAGAGAAGAGATGGTAACTTGCGAAACTATCTCTTATGAAAAGGCAAGAAGTTCGCCCCTTATTTGAAGTGCAGCTCTGCCGAGATGCTGCAGGGCTTTGCTTAGTATCAGCAGGGGCATAAAACGGGGGACGCTCATCCGCGGCAGAGATAGAGTGACCATCGACAACGTGTTGTCTTTTTTAACACCATTATTTATATAAGGCATTGGATTGCGAGACTCCATATAATAAGATTGATAACATTAGCCAACAAAATTTAACGTTTTTTTTCTCTAACGTTAAGGAAAATAGTAAAAAATATTTATTTTCAAGGGTGCCGAACACGGAAATTACATATAATGAAAACGCAACTTTAGCTTTTGTTTTCTAATTATTGAAGCTTATCAAATTTGCCCTTGAAAGCCTATGAATGTATTTGCCTTGTCGTTCTCCTTCGGAGGAAGTTCACTGATGGCGCAAACGCTTTGCATGCCTTTTGTATTTTGTTGCTGGTGATTCCTTGGTGAGGTTCCAGCAATAATCTGACAACATTTACTCCACTTTCCCTGGTATCTTTCTTCCATGTCCGAAATTTCTTGATGGAAGAGTTCGCCATGTTGGTCACTAACAGCACCTCAATTTTCGGGAAAGAATTGCAAGTATGAATGTAAAAAGTGTAACTTTAAAGATATGGTACACCCCAGTCTATCATAGCACTGCAGAAGATTTTCCACAAGTTCTTTATAGTCTCTTTATAGAACAAACTTAAGCTAATCGGGAATATTTATGGTCATTTTCGGGATCAGCATGGTCGATTTCGTACAGAATAACTGACTTTGTTCTTGTTACGTTTTCACTGTTGGCTAATGTAATAAATGTTTTTTTTTTATAAAGGACCGATAATTTACCCAACGATATCAATAATAACTCTCAATTAATAGCGCCGTCTATCGCATTTTTATATGGGCTGATTACATCACAGACATAATACCATTATATTAAATGATAATGCAGAGAGATAGAATGCCATGTATGTGTATATAATAATAATAATTAAACGATTTATTTTCCTAAATAGAAAGGCGAGCTTATTGCCTAAAAGCAGTATCTTACAGCTAACCTTAACCTAGTGGAATAACATGTTATGCGGTAAAAATGAAGTAATAAATTAAATTTAAACATTTAAAATCAGCAGGAAAACAAAACAATAAATTTAAGAAAAAACAAACAATAAACCTATAGTGACGCAAGGGACGCAATAGGGAGAAAAAATAGGGAAAAGTTTAAAGAGCGTGAGTTCAAATGTTCTTTGAGCCTGCGTTTGAAGCAAAACAAACTGGGTGCTATCCTTATACGCGTGGGTAAAGCATTCCAGAGACGGGCTCCACGTACAGAGAAGAAGTGCTAGAAGAAATCACTACTGTGACTAGGGATCGAGAGCAGTTGGTTGTCTTTAGATCTCATAGGGCGCCCATGTGAAGATAGAGGTTTGAACCTACTTATAACTACGTATATCTGAACCTACTTATATCTGAACTTAAAGTGCGTAATCATTACGTATTAAAATCTGTATATTAAATTAAAGACTGACATCTTAAATGAAATAATAATAAAATAATAGGTGCTATGATTTTTTAATTCGTTTGTTATTATATTATTATTTCACACCCTATAGACGTGTTTAGACCGCTATCTACAGAGTACCGCCATACTATTATACCACAAAACTCACCAAATTGAATATAAAAGTAGCAATTTTTTTCACTGTGGGTGTCATCTACACGTTGCGTTTCGTAGTAAAACTATAGCGTAGTAAAACTATAGTTGTCAAGTTGTAGTCCGACGTTGATCAATATAATACGCTATATGATTATATACCAAGTATGTGCTATCATTGATTAATGGTAGCACCTACTTAAAAGTATGCTGTAATTTTTCAGCGAATTAACATGTGTCTACTAATGCTATAGCCTTATAATAATGTGTACAATTTACCTCGAAGTATAACATTTGTACTCTTTCATTATTCGGTTACTTACCCTGGTCAAATAAGTAACCAAAATGGAAAATGGCCTTTTTGCCACTGGTTACAAATGTAACTAAAGATTTGGGTAAGTTTGCGGATTAAAATTTATTTCTTTATAAACTCTGAAACGTTCGCCATTATGTAACATTTTTACTGAAAGGAAACTGATTTTTGCCGCGTGAAACTAGACTATAGTTTTACCGAAATTTCCAAATAATACCCGTCATTTCTGAGAAAATTGTCAAACATTTCGACATCGAATCGCTTATTACTTACGGCATAATTGGATGGGGTGGATGTGGTAAAACCCTGCTAGAGCCATTGCAAGTTGCGCAGAAATTTATATTAAAAATTATTCTACGTAGACCATATCGCCATCCCACTAATGAACTTTATAAGGAAGCTAAAGTTCTTGGCTGTAGGCAACTTTTTCTAAAAACTTCCCTCTTAAGGCTATTTTTGGACAGTAACTCAAATTTAGGAATAATTCAGAACCGGCGACCAACGAGACAAGTTTTAGAAAATAGCTCAATAATACCCAGAAGGAAAACATCATTTGGACAAAGACATTACTCTTTCATTGCGCCGAGATTTTACAATCTGATCAATATGGAAATAAAAATGAACTTGACATTCAGGGAATTCAAAAATAAACTAAAGAAATGGTTATCGAATCATGACAGACTAACCATACATCAAATGTTAGAAATAATAGTATAATAAAACTTAGGTGCACAAATTATTAACATATTTTTAAACATATATGTTAAGTATATTTTAACATTGAACTAACTACCAAAAATTATTTGACTTTGACAATGAAGTATACTTTTTAGACTAGGTAATTTTATATTAATAAATATTAATGACCGTTTCTTCCTTTTCTCACATATAACTTTATTTATTTTATTTAATCGAATTTTATATGATATTTATTGCAGATTAAATAATGGAATTGCATTTTATTTATTATATTATCTTTTAATATTTTTTTATTATTATTTTTTTTTTTTTTATTCTGAAGACCACATTTTAGGGCAATTTAGTGTCATTAGCTTTTTACTAAAACTTGTATATTTGTAAGCAACCAAGCAATCAAGCAATCTTGATTGTAATATTGGAGTCCTGTCCACCCTAGAACGGGCTAGTCCCAGTTGGGTGACAGAAACAATTAAGCAAAAGGTTAAGGGTTTGCCATTCGGTTCCTGTTATTTTTATAAGCTAATCAATGTTTCATAGTAATTAATTCTTAAATAAAAAAATAATAATAATAAATATTTTCGCTGTGAAATATTGCGCGCGGTTAAATGAATAATGAATGTTTCGATGCCTATACCATTTTTCTTCAAGGCATTTTTCTTTAAATTGATAGATAATATAATAGAGAGGAAGTAGTAACCAAAACGGTACCTAATTTTAATCAAGAAACGAACTGTTTTTTATATCTATTGTTTACAGCTAAATAAGTCGAAAATCTAGTCTCGGTATAAAACCAACAATATCATAAGAAAGCTTATTTCTTTATTTGAATAAAATATTAAACAGCTTTAATCGACTTTATGCGTGCGTGTATGGTTTACAGAGTGTTTAAAAAACTCGAGCGTCCTTATACAACCAAATTGACGATGAAATAAAAAATAAGAATACGTCGTAGCATTTCAGACAATAATAAATAAATATTTACTTGAAAAATAAATATAATACATATTTAATATAGAGACAATTGGTATATTTATATCATATTATATGTATTTAATTTTCTCAAAGTCCTACCTACCATGCTGTTTATATTTTAAGTAGAAATTTAATACATATTATTTTATGTTACCCGAACTTGGTTATCAAAAAGTGTGTTTTAAAAATAGACCCAATAATTAAAAACGAAATACATAAGAAGTATATAAATTAGTCAGCTCGCTACATTGCACAATAAAATGAACTACATTGCAGAACTACAAGCATTCCTAAATACGAGATGTTGCTAGGAATGCAAAGAGCAAAGACCCTAAGTTAAATTTTATTTCTCCTGCACGTGCATAAAACTGTTATAGCATAATTCAACATACTACCTGCTGTATTATGTAAAATTGTAAAATAAATATGTACATATATATATATATATATATATATATATATATATATATATATATATATATATATATATATATATATATATATATATATATATATATATATATATATATATATATATATATATATATATATATATATATATATATATATATATATATATATATATATATATATATATATATATATATATATATATTTTAATCTACTAAAAAGACTGACATATCACTTTCCCTTGATTCCATAAGCGTTTCTTGTGTAGTTTTTGCAGCGACCGCTTTACTTTCGCTCTTTGAAAATCCAAACGGCCTTAAGGTGGTTGCTACCTGTCTTTTTTCATACAAAAAATTCCTGCAGAATACTAGCGATTGAAGAAAGTTACGTTATTAAAACTATGATAATCCAGTAAATAAAAAAAAATGGTGTACGCGTTTCGAATTTCAACCAGTTTGAACAGTTATTTTATATAGAAACTTAGAAATGAAAATCTTGATATTCTAGTAGGATCTATGATTGGATTAGTGACTGTTATACACACGATGACATTTTTAACACTATCCGTGACAGTCGGTGTGATAATCGAATTGCAATGCCAAAACATTTTATTTCTTCCTACAAAAGTCATATATCAGAGGGAGATGAATGATCGCCTGTCTGTCTTTCTCATCTTCATTCTTTTTATTTTTCCTATATGGCAAGGGTCTTATTGTTCGTGAAATCAATGGTTTGGGATAATGTCGATAATACCGGTATCGATAAAAATCGAATTCTGACGGATAATGTTCTACTTTCATTATAATTTATAAAATAAAAGAAAAACAATAATAATAAATTGTTATAGTGACAATATTTCAATGGCAATGCGATTCCTAACCGATTTTATACAACGGCAATATAATAAAAGAAACCACAAAAATAATCAATCACCGATTACACCGATATATCGATGAACGGTCACTCAATCGATGACTCCCTCACTCTGTCTAGAAACCGAATTTTGACGTGCGGTGAGCGTGTGCGCAGTGGTGTTTGTTCGCTGCTGTATCAATAAATACGACGCGCTTCGCTGTGTTTTGTTTCGAATTGTGTGTAATTGTTTATTGTGCGTTGTTCAAATTCTCGACCGGCCGAAAATGAGACGAAATACCTTTGCTAAGGACTGCCATGTCAAGCATAAATATGCCGGTCCTGTCAATCGACGTCGTTCTAAAGCAGCTTTCAAAAGAAAACATAATGACGCTGAAAGGTAAATTATTATGTATCTGAAAAACGCACATGTTGGCGATAACATTTCAAAAGAATATACGGTATGCGATTTCGGCACCTCTACAAGATGTCTCGCTGACGACCAATCTGATTCCGAATCTGTAAAAATCGCGCGGACTCGAGATATAGGCGAGATAAAGCAAGACAAAATTGTCCGCATAAAGATTTTTACAGATGCGAAATCAACAACGTCGATATAATATAGTCGGGTGACGTTTAAAACACCTTAAATTTAGAGGAGATGCTGAAACTGCATACCTACCTATATTTTAATAAAACAACCATCAAAATCGACTTTTAGAAGGTTGATTTTGAGATGAATTAAGAATTATGTTAGTTTATTTTTTGCAGCCGCATGTATTGGCGTTTACCGGAAGTATCGTCGTCAACACCTTCCATAAAAACATACCAACGGAGTGATAAGAGGCCCCGAGTGGATGCAAATTGGTCGGTGCAATCTGATGAACCTTCGACGTCGGCTGGTGTGGCTGATGTTGCAGATGAGGTGAATGTAAACTGGCCATCAATAGACCCGGAATTAGAAAGTCACCAACTTCAGTATGATGCAGCAGATGTGGATCACCTGAAGGGCCTCGATGGCTATCGAATCGTTGACGTTCACCACTTTCTACAAAAGTCCATGAATTTGCAATATGATCACTCGAAAAAATGTACCGGAGGCAGAATTGCTTTTCGCAGCGAGAGTTTCAAAGGCATCGTCTCCTGGATGACTTTTGGGTGCACAGGATGTGACCAAACTTGGATTTTGTCGACTGAACCAAGTAATAAGCCGGCTTTGAATAAGGCATTCGTTTGGGGAACCTTGACCTCTGGAAGCTATTATGCTCAAACGTCGCACTTATTGAGCGTAATGGACGTACATATCATGTCATCGAAGCTCTTCCGAACAACCGAGCGAATGTTAGGAAACGTTTGGGAAGATCATCTCTGGAAAGAAATGCGCTTAGCAGGAGCTCAAGAGAGAGACGAAGCTATAAGAAAAGGAAATGTGTCTGATGATGGAGTCGCATTTATAACCGTTTACGTTGATGGAGGCTGGTCGAAACGATCTTACGGCCATAATTTTAATGCTGCTTCAGGAGCTGTATGTCAATATTTTTATTTATACATGAAAGTTCCGCCATTCCAATTACTAATTCACCTATTTTTTTACAGGCTTGTATTATTGGGAAACATACAAAAAAATGTCTATTTCTTGGTATTAAAAATAAATACTGTTATGGTTGCCAATATTACGAGAGAAATAACATGCCAACAAAGGATCATAATTGCTTCAAAAATTATGAGGGAAGCTCAACTGCAATGGAAGCAGAAATTATTGTGGAAGGATTTTCAAGAAGCATGGATATACATGGATTACGCTTTTTGGAATTTATAGGAGATGGAGATTCGTCAGTATATGCCAGGTTACGGGAACGCGTTTCGTATGGCCGAAAAATAAAAAAGCTGGAATGTAAAAACCACGCTATTAAAAATTATACCAGTGCCCTATATAAGGTAAAACTTTTTCTTCTATTTTTAAAACTGAAAATTTTCCAGTGCCTAAAAAGTTTATTTCACTTACAGATTGTGAATAACAGTAAGTTACCACTTCTTGGCAGAAAATTGTTGAAAAGCAAAATGCAAAACCTAACAGTTTTGGCACGCAAGAGTATAATACATAATTGTATTAATGGTAATGCTGCCAATTTGCGACGTGATTTTAAAAACAGCCTATTGCATGTGTTCGGTGAACATTCGACATGTTTGCCTTATTACTGTAAGTGGCAATTGGCAGATTCGGGGGAGCCGGATGAAAATGTTCTAGACGACATAAAAAAATTTGAAAATGTATGGAGCTTCATGATGGCAGCTTTGGACTTGTTACAAAGAAAGGCTGACAGGCTTCTCCACAACGAGACAAATAATTGTGCAGAAAATTTTATGAGCCTTATAGCCAAGTTCAACTGTGGTAAAAGACTCAATCTGACGAAGAGTGGATCATTCCAGAGAAGAACGCATATCGCCGCACTCAATCAATTGTCCGGTGGAAAATGGCACTCAACAGCTTGGAAGTCAGCTACAACTATGAGCCCTGGAGCGTCGTTCAAGAAGTATTTTAGTAGACTGGAGAAGTATAAGGAAGTGAGAAAAAAACACATTAGAGTTCGAAAACTCTTCAAAGGAAAAAAACAGGAAGCTGATAAAGACTATGGTCCTTCACCTGATAATCCTCCACCAAATTATACGGAATCAGAGTTAAAAGAATTATGCGATGAGAAGATCACTGAATTCCAGGTTAGTATATTTTACCACTAATCACTTTATATTTTGATTGGGCCGGCCTAATGTAATGTTTTTTTACTTTAGGTAACGGGACAAGATGCAGTCAGGATCGAGAGAGAAACTGTTGGTCAACATTCAAATGATTTGTACAACACTTACAGGGAAAATCGGCTAACAGCATCATTATTTGGAATGGTTGGTAAAAAAAACATCTGAAGAATATGTTTATATATATATTTTTTTTTAAAATTTTATTTAAGCGGATTGTAAGATTAGTAAAGGTTGCACCTTTGCCGGACGTTTCGGAGCGGCATTTTCTGACCACTACGGGTGTATCCTCATCATCAAAGACCAAAACTTTGTTTCAAACCTTGGTCGGCAAATCCAAATAGTACAGCCAAGTCTCGTCATCTATCACGATGTTGTTCACATGCCGAGATTTTCTCTTATCAAACTTTTTGTAGCATCTCCCGGCACCATGTTACACGTCGTGTCATCTGCTCTTCAGTCAGTCGATGCGGCTGTCAGTCAGTCAGTCGATGTATATTAGTTAGTTGTAAGGCGCCTGCTGAAATAATTTGTTTTTGTATTTATTTTAGATATGTAAAAGGAGGCTGAGTACACCTTGCCACAATCATGTCAAACAAGTGCTATACAAAACTGCGTTTTCCTCATCAGATATGGCATACGGCAGAATACATGAAAATGTAGCAATCCAAAGATTCGAAAATGAACATGGCAAAAAAGTGAGTCCCTCGGGACTCTTTGTTGATGTAAAATATGGATTTCTCGGCGCTAGCCCTGACGGTAATTTTTTATTTTTTGCTTTTTTGTGTTCTGCCTAGTCTCATTATTTTTTTTTTTAAAAGTGGCACATTTTACCAAAGAAAATAATGAAATGGTGTTATGTACATGTACCTTTTTTGTACATGTACCTTTTTTGTACATGATTATTATATTTCAGGGAAAGTGGTTGATGAAAACGCAATAGTGGAGGTAAAATGTTTTCCATCAATTGCAAGGTTAGAGGAGAAGAATTTAGTTAAAATTGCGGAAACTAAAAAAAATTTTCCATTGAAAAATGAAAATGGGGTACTGGTTATCAATAAACGACATAATTACTATTATCAGGTGTGTATTTTTTTCAACATTTTAAACCCTTAGCTTATTTTAGATACAATAATACTTAATATTAAAGATATTAATTTTTACAGATTCAAGGACAACTTTGCATAACTGGGTCGTTAAAATGCTATTTTATTTGCTTTGTGGATGCCTTCACACCGATAGTAGTATTAGAAGTGGTGCCCGATCAAGCCTTTATTAACGACATGATACCAAAATTGGTAAATTTCTATAAAAAGTGTATCCTACCGGAGATTATCTTACGGAGAATACCCTCGAAAATGAAGTGCCTTGATCCTGCTGAAATGAAGATACTCAGTACACAATCCAGAGGAGTCAATGTAGCTTCTTCTGGTCCTATAGTTTCTGGACTTTCAACAGAAGTGTCTGAATAGCCTTATATGAATAGAATTATTATTATTATTAATATATATATATATATATATATATATATATATATATATATATATATATATATATATATATATATATATATATATATATATATTTGATATGGTTTGTAAAGAAATCCTTTTATAGGAATCCTTTTATAGGATTCGATGAAAAATAAAATTCGTAAAAGCTACATAAAAAGCAGCGAAATAATACGACAATGTTATTTATTATAGTACAATTTATTAAAATAACAAAATGAAATTTTAAAAAATGGTACGGATCATATCTTACAGCGGGCCGGATCCGGCCCGCGGGCCGGTTGTTGTCCATACATGATTTAGGTTATATAACAAAAACATCCTCTTAGCCAAATAATTAATAATTTAACATTTCCTTTTGTTACCTAGATTGGAAAGAGTCAGATCTGATAGTTTATTTATTTATTTTAGTAATGCAAATATAATATTTTAGTTTACAATTTCAGATAGGCCGTCGGAACTATGCACAATAATATTAAACATTTAATTTTGTAGTTTGTATAGTGGTAAAATGAATGGTTTACCACCTCACTAGGAATACCTGTATCAAGGTGGTTTTATATTGCCTGTTGAGAAGGCATATTATCTCCGCTATTAGGTTTTTTTTAATAACAACTTAAAATCTTGAAGACAGAAAGAAAGGAAAAACTATTTTACTTTAAATATTCTTACATTCTATGCATACAATATACGTTAAATACATTTATATAATAAAAACATATTATTATAAATAGGTTTTTACATTGTAACATTCATTTTATATTACATTGGTTTAAAAAACATCCATAAAAATTGCAGACGTAGTCGACAGTATAAATGAACAGTAGTAAAAATTGACAGATAAAATATTATAAAATGTACAATATAACAGTATTATAATTACATACAATTGTGAATTAAATGAATTGTAAATTAAAAATGTTTCTTTTTGATGATCTATCCTTTTCACACATTTTTCCTGTCTTGTGGATTAGTATGTAATGTTCTGATGTCAGTGCTCAAATACGTCAGTGATGATGTGCAAGATTAGTAAGTAATGTACTCCAGAGCTCGGCGTCCAATTAGAGCGTGGAATCGCCCTGGTCCATCGTTTACGCAGATTATCTTCCTTCTGGAATGACTGAAACTGGAAGCTCTAGAGAACAGTCGATTTGATTTGCATCAACACAGCATTGTCTCGGCATCTAAAAAATAAAATCTGGTATTAGCAGTGATATTACACCCTAGCTGGTTCGAATTTGTTTGTTATGTTCAACTACATATCATTGATTCCAGTCAGTCGATAATAGCATCGATGATGATCGTCTTCATTGAGTGTCGCTTGGTTGATCATCATCGCCGTCTATCGTCTCGGGAAAAGCCACTTACAGATAGCATGCAAGCATATGCTTCAATTTGCTCAATTTTAAATTCCAATTTGCATATATTTGAAACTTTGTTATTTATTAGTTATTGCTACCAGTTATACATTTTTGATTTTTAACATCACCTGACTATTCACCATGCTGATTCTGAAATTATTTTTTGTCGGACTCAATAAATAAGAGAGATATAAGTCAAACACCTACATTTCGGTAGGTTAGGTTAGTTATTTTTAAACAATACAAAAAACTTATACCTACTTCGAACCTTTTGTGTTCGAACTAACCTAAAAAAAACTAACCTACCGAATGTACCTATATAAAGCAACCTACCGAAATGTATAGGTGTTTGACACCATATCTCTCTTATTTATTGAGTCCGACAAAAGATAATTGCAGTTTCGGAATCAGCGCGGTGAATATAGTCAGATGATGTAAAAAAACAAAAATGCATAAATTGCAGCGAGCAGCATCAGCGAGAATAACGATTTTTTCGCGGAAAAGGATTTGTTTATGTATGTAGGTACGTAAAACAACATTTTTGTGGAGAAAAAGATCTATATTTACCTTAAATAGTTGTTGCAGATAGGCAGGTGAGTATTTTACATTTTGATCACAATTGTACATAAAAACCACAAAAACGAAATAATTGTACAAAAAAACAAGCCGTCACGAAATATGTAGGCCGGTTTACTGACCCACTAATCATATAAATGGTTGCCACATCTAACTTGCGCGCGCCGTTGCCACATTTCACTTGTGACCTTGGCGAAATTTTGACTGACACACGCACACTACCTTTGACATCACTAACACTCTGATACGGATTGGCGGAGCTGGGAAATCGAAACTTATCCTGTATATTACTAAATATTTACAGTATATACAATTCTCGCAATATTTTTAAAAAATGCTTTATTCTCTTAGGTACTCGCGTTTCAAAATACGTAATTTTATTCATAAAGGAGACAAGCTAGTGATTTATTTTCATACGAAAATAATTAAAACTTCACATCAGCGCCATCTATTATAGTGTAAGATTGACACAGCTAGGTAGCAACGCCCTTAATGCGGCGCAGTCTGCCCGCCCAAGTAAGCGGCTTTGAAAATGCCTTCTCACAGGAGACGCTCCAAGTCTAGGTATACGTGCTTTGCCGACGAAACCGCACACTCTCTTGTGGCGTTCCTGTAAAGGGAGTTGTAAGCGCCATCTGCATTTTAAAGTATCAAGCGCCTAATTTATTTTAAGAATTAAAAAAACGGTTCTTATTTTTCTAGAATCTCATGTCGCTAAATTCCGTTTTACGTGACAATTAAATAAGTTGTCATTAATTTTACTTCACCTGTCTACAACAGACGAGGAGATAAAGTATTGTAAAGGCGTTTTTTTATCTACCCCCCCCTCCCTCCCCCCCCCCCCCTCCCCCCCACCCCCCACCCGAGACGATTAGGATAATTTTCAGACTGAAATCTGTATGTGTGTCTGTGTGTGTGTCTGTCTGTGTGTGTTTCTGTGTGTGTTGTGTGTCTGTGTGTGACAGTGTGTGTGTTTATCTACGATTGTGCTGAAACTTAACATGCAAGCATCAGTTGGCAAGAGATTGTTTTTGGTCTACCAGAGGGCGCGCTAGTCATACTTCAATCTTGAAATATTGTACTTAGAGATTTGAAATTCAGTACACACTTGCCTGTTGGGCCGAAATCACATTGTCAAATTTTGTTTGTAATATCTTATATAACAAGCGACAGATATTATATTGAAAGTCCGCCATAAATTATTTAAATAGTAAGGTCCTTAAAAGCGTTCGAAATTCAAATTCGAAGGCTCACGGCGACCCACGTTTGCAATTTGATTTTTAAATTGATTGAGGATGAGAATTCGAATTTTCATTGCTTTGCGTCGCATATTAACAGCCATTTTCGTCACCTGATCATCCAATAAGTCCTACTACTTGCCGGAAATGTTTTGGGTTCCAGACTTAAATTATCTTAATATTCTCGAGGAGAGTGGGGATGGGGGGGTCAAATTTTATATACGTGCGTGTTCATCTCGAAAATTTAAAATGCTCGTTCTCATACTTTACCTACTTGTCGGTTGGTAGACCTGTAATGTAAAATATATAAATAAAGAATTTTTTTTAAACTATCTTTATATATATATATATATATATATATATATATATATATATATATATATATATATATATATATATATATATATATATATATATATATATATATATATATATATATATATATATATATATATATATATATATATATATATATATATATATCTACTCTGTCTATTTCTAACAAATTATAACTGTAGTTTATTGCTAATCTAATTATTATCTGTATTTTTTTTTGAGCTTGAGCATAATATTATCTCTAATTTTTCATTTTAAATGTTTTCCAATAAATGCGATTTCATCAAAAAACAACAATTCTTACCCGTAACTGACTTTTCATCTCACCCTTTCAACAATCTTTACACGCTGGCATAGCTCATCTCGATAAATAATCGACTCACAACCCCTTTTATACCGCCCGCCTGCAATTTCTAAAGAAGAATATGACTTCCGCTCCCCTGAACACGAGTTTTTAGTGTCCGTTTTTAAAGAGTATTGTGCCGGTAATTGCTTATTTCGTCCCCTGCGCTAAATAAACTCATCTTGAACCCCTCTCCGTTGGAGTGGTCTTCGTCCCGAGGAGGAAAGGCCGCGCGGGCGAGGGCGAAAGGTTTTTTTAACAGCGAACACACTTGATAAGGATTGCGGCCTACGCCCGCTGGCGTGATGAGGTACTAAATCAAACATCCGTTATCTCGCGCAATACTAACGCACGGGGAACACTCCGCCTTTTCATCCGCATTATAAGGGATGTTCCTTGACTATATATATTTATTTTAGGACTGTTTTTTTTTTACCCACGAGGCTAGGGATTCTTTTTGGGCTAGGGATTCTTTTTGGAAACTGTCTTATATAACATCTTCCGTCGCCATCTGAAAATAATCGGCAATATATTTTAGGTAATGCGACTTTTTACACGATTGCCTAAAAGGAGTGTTATGTGTTCACCATTCATCTATGTATGTTTTCCGTATTATTATTTCCTATTCCACCATAACTTCTAATCATAATCATAATCATAAGTTTTTTATTCAAAACAGTACGAAATCGTAACTTTTTGGCGTCAATAATGCATACAAACATACATAAATGATATAAAAATTAAATTATTGTGACATAAAACGTGATATAAGTCATCGAGGTAACCATTTTATTTCCCGGGGTCTATGTCGTCTAGATAATCATTTATTTTATATTAGCCCTTTGAGAGCACCTTCTTCTTAATAAATGACTTAAATTGTATCACAGATAAATTTTGAATGTTTTCTGGGACTTTATTGTAGAAGCGTATACATTGCTCTTGGAATGATTTTGTGGTTTTGGAGAGTCGACTTTTATGGTCAGCAAGTTTATTTTTATTTCTAGTATTGACACCATGCCTATCAGAGTTTTTTAAAAACAGTTCTTTATTTTTATGCACATACATTAAGTTTTCATAGATGTAATGAGACGCAAGTGTCAAAATATTTATTTCTTTAAGTTTTCCGCGTAACGACTGTCTAGCACCTAATTTATAAATAGCGCGTATGGCTCGTTTCTGTAGTATAAATATTTTATCAGCGTTAGCAGCATGACTCCACAGCAAGATGCCATACGACATCAAGCTGTGAAAATAGCTGAAGTTTCATAGGATACGTAACGCGACCCCTTGCTTTCATATAAGGAGAAAGCAGCGTCTTTAATATAAATCGCCATGTTACGCAGTGCGTGTTAACATCATCATTTGACAGTTTAGTTTTTTTTTCGTTTTTCCTCTTCGCGGCCTTCAGGAATATATCCAGTAGGCCTTGGTAACGAAGAGAAATATTTGGAATATTATTTTATCAAAATAAATTATACAATCTGTTTAATTATTACACTCCACAAAATATTACCGATTTTTAAATAAAAGCTTTTTAAATAAAAGATTTTGGAAAATTATATACGCAATTGTACTCGAAAAAAATCCGGTATTTATTAGTAATGAAACCCTTATTTTTTATTCCACTATAATTTCTAAACGCTTGAAACGATTTAGAAGTTTGTAATATGGTTAGAATCGTTATGTTATCTCCAGTGTCATAGGGTACCTAAACTGTTCAAATGTCAAAAAATACTTGTCTAAATGTCCAAATGTCAATAAATTAAAATAAATATATCGTATTTAGTGTCAAATAAAAGGCCTGATTGGGTATATTCCAGAAATATATATCTATATATATATATATATATGAATAAATACATAAAACACAAATATTTCATAAATAAACCGTAAAAAATATATTATAAATACAATAGTTCACTTTCTGTAACATCAGCCGTGTTTTTTATTCTTTTTAATATGTTTACTTGTTACTATGCCCTTTGATCCTGTGCCCTTCGGTAACTATGCCCTTTAACCGGTAGCTAAAGAGCTTAGTGTAGTTGAGCCATTAAGACACATTTGTAAAGGTCGGCCGAACTCACAGGTCAACACCCATCCGGCAGCCTCCAAGCAGAAGTGCGAGCTCGGGTAAGACTCTGTGCCTGAGGGCCAATTCCTAGACGGTTTGCTCCTAGACGGTTTGCGCACCGTGCGGCGTTAGTCAATCGATTGTGCACTCCGATAGATAGCAGGGGGGTCTGGAAACGGAATTGTTTCCTATAGAGGTGGGGCGGTTGTTTACCTAGTGGCAGCCGCTATTGAAACGACCATTCGACTGCCAGATACCGGGTGAAGAGCCAGGCACACGATGCCGTGGTCCGCGATAGATTCGGTAGACACTGAATCACCACAACCCAATAGAGATGACCGCCCAAGCGAGTTCCAACCTGTAACCAGTCGGGAGGCCGGAGAAATCTGGCCATAACAGGTAGCGAGTGCGCTTGGTATGCCCGCTGGGTTAAATACCAGGTGCCGGTCGGTAAGGGTTGGTCTCTCGCGGGCTAGTTGTCGGATGTCGGAGCTAGATAGTGGATTGTCATTGTCTAAGTCTTCTACGCTCATACCATGGCTGAAAGAACGATCACATATTGTTATACCAGCCTGGGGTGACGGGTTCGACCGTTATAGTCGACACCGCTCACCTATGTTCTCTAACTATGCCCTTCGGCAGTTAATGGTTCCTGTGCAGTTGGGCCACTCGTTACAGTGAAATAAAGAAAAAAAAACACATAATTGAACCCTGAACACATTACACCCCTTTTTTGTTGGGCAGTCATGTAAGGACTAAAAACAAAAATAATGATTTTTGGAAAGAAAATCTACGAATTGACTTCATTTGTTTCTGCTTTTGTCTCCGTTTTGTCACATAATATTACACAGAATTTTAACAAAAACCGTCTTCATTTTTTTTATAAGTGCAGCAGCTATGCCATGTTAAAACTTAGAGCGGGTTGTCATACTTGAATGCGTATACAAAATTTAATGTCTGTGCTATTGACCGTTGAGGAGTTCCCTCATTGGAAGCCATCCCTGGGAGCCGCAGTCCTGTCTTAGTGAAACATAAAACGGGCTGTCGTAATTGAATGCATATACAAAATTTCGTATCTGTGCTGTTGACCGTTAAAGAGTCCCCCCCGTCGGGAGCCAACACAGGGTGTAGAATCAGGTCATACTTACCATAAAAAAAACATTGTCATCAAACTTCTCCTTTTTTTGAAGTCGGTTAAAAATAAGCGTTCCTTCGATTCAGTATTCATTATTGTTGTTGTGATTATTAAACAAGCTAGGTTTCTTAGTTTCTGAGGTATTAACGTATATGTTGGCGACCAGAATTCATTGCTGTTAAGTGTAAAACTAAATATTTCCGACAGAGCTTTTAATGTAGGTGGAGCAGCGTATAACAATTTGGTATTGAAATACCTCCATCCCTAAATTAGCGCCTGTAGCCCAAATCTTCAATCGGTTTTCCTCGCATCGTCGTCTTTACCCAAACGGCTTTCTTTGTCCGGCTGAACATCTCAATTAAGCGTACGAATACAGCAAGCGCCGCCCTCTCCTTTCATCCCTCTCCCGTCTCCCTCCTTGTGCCCTGTCACGGTATATTTATTACGGGGCCACACGAGACAGACAAACATAGCACTAATATATTCCCATAGCGAGTATCTTAAGTGATGTGGCATACGAGGCGTGGTCTCTAAGTGTTAATTTGCAGGTCATAGGTTTCGTTTAACCGGCAGCATTGAATTGCGAGTTTAACCGTGAATTCGCAATAATTAATCATATTACGAGTAATAAACAATTATTCCTATAGATCGGCCATTAACTCTTACATTTTTATACGTTGATTTTAAATATGATTTAATTAGGTAATTGACTATCTACTCAAATTAATATATTATAATATTATACACCTCAAAACTTATTTCATAATGTCTTTGAAATAATTATTATATTATACACTGTAGCGTAAGGCTAATGTGTGTTTATCGCGTGTACTTATTTTTAAACTTTTTGCACTAAGAAAAACGTCTGCATTAATAAAAACTAAGAAAAAACAAACTAAGAAAAAACGTCTAGTTTGTTTTAAAAGCAATGCATTCTTCTAGCAATGCATTCAAAGCATTTACTACATGATTTGTCAAAAAGTGTTTCCTGGAGTTCGATGCTGCAATTGCCTACCCCTCGAAACTTTTCTGCTCGAATTCTAAATGATATTGCAATTTGTATTGAAAATATTTTCACATCAATTCAACAGAAACAATATCGCATTACAGCTCATAAAACACTTAATTTCACTGATCAGAATGGGCTCATTGCCAATCTCAATAATCCGAAAGCTACATTCATGGTAAGCTAATTAAGTCGATAGCCATTTAAGGTTGAGAATAAAAAAACTTTCAGGAGCGTATTCGCTAAAAAAATATCTACAAACCTCTTAGCCTAATATAGATATTGGCCTAATATTGATGTTAGCCTCTAATATAAATATTATTTTCTTTTTTTTCTGAGGACAAGAAATGTGTACTTAAAGACTACCTTTCCAGCAAAACCTCAACGAAATTCAAGTTTCAAAAATTATTTTACAAAAGCAGTCACGATCCATCAAATAAAACAAAAATATGTGAAATATTTTATTTTATTTAATTTTTATTTTATTTTTCGGAAAACTTACAGCGTTTTATACTTAATGATAACACATATTATCGAATCTAAGGCCAATTAAAAGATTTCACAATTAAACTAAATCTTTTGTTACGGCAAGTTTGTAACACCAGATGTTTCGGCGATGTTGCAACCGCTACGTTCAGTCTACCCTGGACATCGCCGAAACGTCGGGTGTTACAAACTTCAGGCGTTTAATTCGTTTTTATCTTATTTATAATGTCAAACTACTGCTATAGTCTTCGATTTCAGATAATAAAACACATTTAATAAACTATGCGCTGTCTAGTGGTAGGTAAAATATCGCTATTATTGTTTATTTGCGTTATTTTACTTACCGCTAAATGGCGCAGCGCGCTCAATGCTTCTCGAACGTTTCTTAAAAAAATAATAAGACTTTCAAATTTACCAAAAAAAAGATGTTTTTTTAATCTTTTTGCTTTTTATTTAACTTTGCATATTTCGTCGTACTGATTTACCACTACAAGGATGTCACCATTTAAATAGTCACCCTGTATACATTTAAACACGGTGGCTTCGAGGTGTATATGCTTAGGAGAGCGCCTCCTATTGTCAGTTTTTTCCGTTGCATTTGGTTTGAATTCGCATTGCGGATAATCGATCGAGAGTCGCCCATTAGGACAACAAATACCATTAACAGTGCTCGCCTTCGGACTGTACGCCGGATTTGATATCGAAGTTTAGAGCGCGGTGGGCGGCGCCCGGGCGCATTGGCTACACTCTCGCAGTTGGCTGTAACGGTTGCGGGTTTATTGCTCGCCCGAATAGTTTGCGCAATTTATTTGCGTCTTAAGAGCCCCGCTCACCCCTTCCCGCGCCATAGTGACGGCATTAGTTTAAAGGCGACGGGTGCTAAGTAAGCCGGCGATTAATCTTGGGCGGAATAATTCCATCGCCCGTGTTTCCACCGCCGCGTCGCGACATCGGCGCGGTGGCATCCGACGACTTGACTTACGCCTGAGACATTACGGAAATTTCCTAACAAACCGTTCGGTCTAATGACCCCTGTGAGTGCTGATGATGCTTACGGGATATTAAATACATTTATAGATACTTGATATTATATACATATTACATATTACATAAATCAATGCACCAGCTATAAAGACATAAATAGTAAACAACACAAAAAAATCAAACCCTGGATTACAGATAGATTAATATTTTGTTTAAGAAAAAGAGAAAAACTACACGCTAAAGTTAAAAATAATGTGGGTGACGAAATAGTTCTAGGCTATTACAAAAAATATAGGAATATATGCAACGATCTAATAAAACAAACAAAACAAAACTACTACAAAGCCAAGGTTAAAGAGGCAGGGAATGATTCCAAGTCGCTATGCAAGATTATTTAAAAAAAATCAGGTAAACAAAATTCTAAGAAAGATATCAATGAGATTAAAGTTATGGGATTTCTTAAAAATTTTACAGAACATCCAAAAGTTATAGCTGATTTTTTTAATGAACACTTTAATCAAGTAGGTCAAAACTTAGCAAATAAGATAATGATTGATAATAATATATCGATAGACGACTTACGGAATTCTGAGGACATTACTACTTTAGAACATAAATCCTAATAAACTCCTAGTAAGGTTTCTAAAGCCATTGGTCTCTAAAAACTGATACTGCAGCAGGATTGGATGGAATTAATTCTAAGAGCTTGATTTTCGCCAAAAAATTCGTTTCCACGCCTCTGGCTCATTTCATTAATTAAAGTTTTAGGCAAGGAATATTTCCACAACGTTGCAAGGTTGCTAATATTGTCCCAATTTACAAAGACGGTGACCCAACGGACGTCAATAAGTATAGACCTATATCTCTACTAAGTTCGGTTTCAAAAATATTTGAAAAGATAGTTAAAGATAGAATTAACGACTATTTAAATAAAAACAATATACTCTCAAAAAACCAATTTGGTTTTAGGAGTGAAATGGGAACAGCTAATGCAATTCTGCAATTAACTGGGAACCTGACGAATGCTTTGGATAGGGGCAATAAATGTCTTGCAATTTTCATCGACCTGGCCAAGGCATTCGATACGGTTTCTCATGAATTGCTTATTAAACGTCTTCGGAATATTGGGATAAGGAATAAAGCTCTCTGTTGGTTTACAGGCTACCTATGCAATCGTGAGCAATCCGTCAGTATTCGAAGCAGCGTCCATAGCACTAAATTGCCTTCATTGTATGGAGTTCCCCAAGGTAGTATCCTAGGGCCGCTGCTCTTCTTAATTTATATTAATGGCATTAATGACATACAAGACAACTGCAGCATTATTTCATATGCAGATGATACCGCTATTATCTATGAAGCTCGGACATGGACTAATTGTTTCTCTTTGGCTGAGAAAGGAATAATGGAGATAAAATTATGGCTTGATAATAGTTTGCTGTCTCTTAATATCTCTAAAACAAAATATGTCCCTTTTAGTATAACTTCCTCAAACAAACCTGACTCTGAACTCAGAATACAAATTTACAATGAAAAGTGCGATTATATTAAAAGATTAACAAAATACAAATGTCCTTGTATTGATCGCACTGATAGTATAAAATATGTCGGAGTGCAAATAGACTGTTATCTAAGATGGAATATGCATATTAATAGCATAACCAATAAAACCAGAAAGTTGGCATATGTCTTTAGAGATCTAAGGTCAGTTTTAGATTATAAATCGCTAAAAACTGTATATTTTGCCCTTGCACAGTCAATTTGGATGTATGGAATTCACTCCTGGGGTGGAAGTTCTCTGACACACATCGATAAGCTGCTTAGGGCACAAAAACTTATTTTAAAAATTATGTGTCGTCGGCCAATGAGATTCCCTTCGGAATCGCTATACAATGAAGCATCGGTCCTCAATATTAGACAGCTTTACATAAAAAGTATCGTCACCCATTTCCATAAAAATGTCAGCAAACAAGTGACCATATGTTCCTATCACAACACCAGGTCAGCAACTGTGGAACAATTTCTTGTTCCTAAAACAAGAACTGCATTTGCTCAGCGGCATTATCTTTTTATGGCTCCTCGAGCCTACAATACAGTTGAAAACTATACTAAATCTATAAATACCATCATTATTTTCAAGAAACAAATCGATACTTGGCTTCTAAATATGGGTAGAGATGGGGCTGAAACGCTATTTTTCCATCTTGAATTTTAAAGTATTAGAAGTGCCCTAAACATTTATTATTTTTATTTTTTATATGTTTTATTTGACTATCAGATTATCTAGTAATTTAATAATTTTGAATACCTATTAAGTCATATATCCATTTATATTATAAATATATGCTTTTTAATTTCTTTTAATATAATTATTTCTACGGCTGTTATTATAAAATGTAAGTATGTGTCTAACTTTTAGTTTAATTTTGTAACTATATAACTTTTATTATTTAAAAAGTGTTAGTAGTACGCTGTTAAAAAACCGCTTGCTACGAACCCCTGACGTCGTTAATCACCAGTCAATCAGTTCAGTTGCGTTCAATACTAAACTATCTGCCTACCTGCATTATGGATAGCAATATTTACAGGGAAGCAAGCGGAACTCATATGAATACGATGCGACAATCACCTCTATATTACAAAAGAGGGGTTGTGGATTCTATTCTGCGGTTAAAAAAAATAGAAAAATACCAAAATAATAAAATAAATAATAATAATAATAATAATAATGATTATAAATTAAAATAGAAATAATTTAAAAATATGTATATATTTTAGATCTTTCCTGACACAACCGTGGCACTCTAGTGTAACTCCCGAAGTGAGCTCGCCTTAACACAGGGGTGCCTAGCAAGGCGGGCTCGGCTGCGCTTTGCTTAGCATAATAGAAAGATTATCATTTGCGTTTAATATGCGCTATGTAACCTGGGCTCAGACAGATGTATCATGCGTATATAACTTTAAAAGCATACGACGGCATTGTATAAATTGTCATTTTATTTTCTGTTGTGCTCATGAATTTGAACGTATATGTATATGTAAATAAATAAAGAAAATAAAATAAAATATTTATAGATAGTTGATCAGCTATAACAATTAGGGTAAGAGCCGGATAGTTGCCTCAGTTCGATACATGCCCACGTTTTCGAATACTATGTTAGGGATGTTGGTGGCGTTAGCGCTTTACTATAATTATAAGTGCCCGTCCCGCAAGCCTCAGTGCTATGTAAGCTGTCGTAGTAGGCGCACGCGTTTTGCCCGTGTGAGCAAAAATCCTCCGCGGCGAAACTTTGACGGACGTCGAAATTATATATATTGGTAAGTAATTCCTATCAAATATTTTTATTTCTGATTATGGCTTCTATCAACATTTTGTTTCCTTTCATACATTCTACTTTAAGTTACACTGTTTATTATGTTTTATTGTTGAATAGTTTGTAAGTACTTTACAAATCAAAAAGGGCAAGTATCCGTATCCAAAAAGGATACTCATCCTATTTACATTAGATTTCATCAGACCTTTTTTATAAATGGCTGACTGAACATTATTCCACGCAAGCCGCCAAGAAAAGTATTACTGATTTTATATGGTCATTCATCGCACTCAAGTTCTGTCAATATGCTAGAAACTGCTCGGAACTATGATGTGGTAATACTTTGTTTACCTAGTTTGTTTGAAAAGCTTTATTGCACACACATAAGAGTACAATGTGGTGGGCCTATTGCTAAGTGGCAATATCTTACGGCCATAGTCAAACTATTGCCACTTGACTAGTCACACTACTTCTGCTTTGCAACCACTAGACACATCAGTATTTGGCCCGTTTATAAATTATTATTATGCTGAGGTTCACAATTTCATGTGCACCAATCCACAACAACTTTTTTAACGTTAGGTTACTATCCGCTACAGTAGGCGACTATTTCTTTTTTGAGAGGTGAAATAAAACAGGATTTACTCAACACGAATAATAATTATGTTTACAAAAACAGGCTAATATAAAAGATCAAATACCTATGTTTTGATATGCATGTTGAATTATTCGTAGTAAGTACATTTTTTTAGAATAATATAGCATTTTTGAAAAGTGAGGCAAATATCCGGCTCTTACCCTATAGTTTTAATATATCAGGCCCATCATAATATTATCATTATACTTCTGGGGGGCGAGCGGTGGAATCCGGAATAACGACCGGAAATGAAGATTTAGGACTTGCTGACTTGCCAAGTATGAGAGTGCACCTTACCCCATTCACTCCCTCTTCGAAGCCATATGATTTAAGATTCAGAAATTGAAGCTTTAGATATTTTTTCTAGAAAGGCGTCGATTATTTTTCTGGAGAGACCAAGATATTCAAAGAGATGTAACAGAGATCTGACTGGCTGGCTACGTTTTCCAACTTTCACCGCGTGAAGGTGAACAGTAAAGCCTTTTTGGGTGATGGCATTTGAGTGACCATGGTATTTATTTAATTTGTACTCGTGGTCTTTCGGGATATTTCATTCCCATGGAACAGTTAATTCTACAATAATGGCTATCTTCCAAAATAGAGACTTTCAGGGAATTGATTCTGCTAAGAGACCGAATCGACCTCCAGAATCCAATCTGAATGTTTTCCGATTATTGAAAAAGTTTCGTAGTTGAATGTTTTTTTTTGCTTTTAGAGCCATCTTACACACACTGTATTGAAAGTTTAAACTTTAAAGGGTACGGTCACATCATTCTTAACAAGAGCCACTAAGTGGCTAATTATTTCGCGAATAACAGCAAGGCCTTTGTAGCGGCGATATATTTTTACAACATTTTTGGGATTTATATATGGGATCCAAAATAGCATATTCTTGGGTTTCTCAAGTGAAGACCGTTGCAATTATCACATATCTTTAAATTTCAATTTTAGATTTTTTTGATTTTTAAGAAAGTTTTTAGGAAGTATGCAACAGTTGCAAAATGACATTTTTTGACGATTCCGAAAACGAATTTTGAATAGAGGGCGCACGCCATGTCAAATTTTCTATTTTTTCAAAAATTCGGAAGTGCACTTTTTATCTTTTTTGGGAGAACCCTTGCAAATTCACATTTTTGGGATTTAGATTTTTTTTTACTAGATATTGTGTGGGAGGGTTGGTTGCATTTCTTTTTATTTTTGCGATTACGAAACTTGATATCACAATTATCTATCTATAATTATTTCAATATCACGACCCAAAATTTCCCCGCTTTATAAATTTCCCGCTACCTCGAGCGATCGTCGCGATTCCGCCCTCATTGAAATAATTTTCGAATTTCATCCTTATCTATTAGTGCGCGGCACAGAGGCTTAGACTCTAAAGTCCTGGGGGAGGCGAGGCATATAATAATCGGTATGCCCGAACTCATTAGCGTACGCCCGAACGCCGAATGGAACGATTTTCAAAGGTAATTACTACAACAAATTGAATGGGCATGAATAACATCAAAGGTTTCCCACGAGTGGCCGTAGCATGTCACAAAGACGTTAGTGCGCTTAGATCTCGTCTTGAGGCGCCTCACGCGCTTCCGACTGCCGTTCTTAAAATTATGCCACACGTAGATAGAAGTACGACGGAATTTAACATATCATAACTATCGGCGAATATTTCAGCTAGTCATAGTTGAAACTATTTATTTGACCTAAAATTTCAAATCTGTTTAATCCTAGAAATATAGTCAGATATCTCAATTGTCAAATAGAGCTGTCAACTACAACGGGCGAACCCGTCACCTCAGGAAGTTTTAACGATTGGTCGTTCTATCTCCCGTGAAGTGAACGCAGGAGACTTGGACAAAACAGTCCACGTCAAGCTCCGAAGAGGCCAACGCCTTATCCGCGAGATAGCCAAGTATGTTACCCAGCGGGCTTACACTCACGCCCTTACTTCCAATTGCAAAAAGGATTACTCCGGTCTCTCGACTGGTTACGAGTTCGAGGTCGCTTGCGCGGTCCTCTCCCTTACGAAGCGACGAAACAGTGTAAACCGAATCTATCGCGGACCACGGCGTCCTTTGCTCGGCTGTTCACTCGGGATCGGGTAGCCGATGATCGTTTCAAGAGCAGACGCCGTAAGGTCAGCAGCCACCCCTGCTCTATAGGAAACAGTACCGCTTCCAGACTCCCCGGACTGCTAGTCAGAATGCACAATCGATTGGCTTACGCCGCACGGTGCGCAGACCGTCCAAGAGCACCAAAAGATTGTTTTCTAGGGGAAACTAGACCCAGGGCCAGAGTCCTACCAGAGTAAGGCCAGAGTGTTGACCCGTGAGTGTGACCAACCCTGAACAAATGGGTCTTCGTGGCAAACTCAGCATGGTCCCATTAAATCACATCTTAATCGTCACTCAGACCTGCAGCTAGGTGTACCTTTTGCTGAGGTAACTTCCGCAAATTTTGAAATATTGCCTTAAATGTTAGAAAGTTTTATGGCGAGAGCATAATATGAACTTACGCCAAAGCTGTTTTAGACTGATTTGAACGAATTTAACTAATTCGTATATAATGAATAGTGTCTTTTATAATTAATATTAATGGAAAAATAGCTAATTAATAATTGAAATATTTGATTTGTGAAAAAAAGCAAGTTATTTATATAATATACAGTTCAATTTCGAAGAAGTTTATTGTTTTTGTTATTTTATATAATTAATAAATCTATATACCTAAATACGGCACGTGTTGTTTCATATATCCTCCTGGCTGCTCTCGGCACGTGTTGTTTCATACTCTCTCCTGGCTGCTGCCATCAAGGATGCGAGACAGCACGAACGCCAAATCAATGTATGCTGGCTCGACCTAGAGAATGCCTTTGGGTCAGTCCGACACAGTCTCCTCCACTTTGCACTCCGCTGGTACAACTTCCCACCAGTCGTGCGTGACATTGTAGCTTCCTACTACAACTGTCTGACTTTCCATGTTAAAACGCAAGAATGGACTACCCGCTCTATACCATATTCAATTGGACTATTTCAGGGCTGTTGCCTCTCCCCGACGATTTTTAATATAGTTTTTAATATACTTCTGGAAAGCCTGACCCAGTTTGACAGGAAGTGGGGCTACCGTTTTAAAACAGACGGCCAATACACCTCGTCGTGCCTCGCTTTTGCCGACGACCTAACTTTCATCACCAGAAGCCCCAAGCAGCTTTCCCTGCTATTACAGAAAGTGGAGCTTTTCTGCGACTGGTCAGGCTGTATAAAAGTGAAGCCCTCCAAATGTTTTTGCCTTGGACTCGCCCGCATGGGCACAAAATTTACATCCTATGACCCCAAATTGGTCTATAAGGGCTCTAATATCTCCCTTATAGACCCAAACAATCATTTCAAATTCCTCGGCAGAAAAATCACCCATCAGGGAAAAGACGTCTCGGGCGATCATGTTATAGAGCATTTCAAAAGTTGCCTGGCGAAAATAGATGCCTTGATAATTTCTGGCCCTCGTAAGGCCTGGATCTATGACAATTATCTAACGTCACATTTGTCATGGCCCTTTCTTATTTACGATTTTACCAAAACCCAACTGTCCCGTCTAGATGCGCTGGTGACAGCTAGTTTAAAATCCTGGCTGTCCTTAGCCAAACCAGCTGACCCCTCGACTCTCTTCAGGTCCAAACAAAATTTTGGGCTAGCGCTTAAACTGCCCTCTCTGCTCTACGCCAACTCCAGAATAACCAAAAATTCGATTCTGTGCAATTCCAAAGATCCGGCAATATCGAAGCACGTAATAAGTGGCCGTAGTGATTCAAATGATCTACAAGCCCGCGTAGACTTCCACAAAAAGTTCCTTACTGGAATCAGCCAGAATGGCACTGGTCTGGGGTATGGCAGTACAACCACGAGCGACGTGGACTTGAAGAAGTCTCTTTTGCGGGGAGATTACGACAGCAAGAGTATGGCTCATGCTATTGGCCTTCAATGCCAGAATGATTGGACAACAATTGGGGACTTTTGCATTCCGCCTCCAATGCACTGGAAGGTAATGCTCTATGACTGGACGCCAGAGATGCTGAAATTTTATTTGAATGCCTTTCAGCATACACTTCCAGACCCCAGTAACCTCGCTCGTTGGAGCTTTGCCGAGGATAGTTCTTGTCCCCTCTGTAGCAATACCCCTTGCACAGCTAGACACATTCTAGCTGGCTGCAAGGTGGCCTTAGATCAAGGACGGTACACTTACCGCCATGACAAAGTTCTCGCTGTTATTCGCGAGGTAATTAGTCTCTCAGTGGCTCGTGCCAACAAGGGTTTGACAGTATCCTCCAAACCCCCAATACAGTTTGTGCGGGATGGCTCTAAAGGCAAAAAACATTTAACTACAAAACCTTTCTCAATAATCGAGAAAGCTACAGATTGGATTCTGGAGGTTGATTCGGTCTCTAAGCAGTATAAATTCCCTGAAAGTCTCGGATGCACAGCCCTCCGTCCAGATATAACTCTTTACTCTCTATCTCGGAAGGTGGCTCTTATCGTAGAATTAACTGTTCCATGGGAATCAAATATCCCAAAAGACCACGAGTACAAATTAAATAAATACCATGATCTCGCAAATGCCGTAACCCGGAACGGCTTCACTGTTCACCTTCACGCGGTGGAAGTTGGCGCTCGTGGCCTGCCAGCTAAATCTCTATTTCACCTCTTTAAAGATCTTGGCCTTTCCAGAAAAATAATCAACTCTTTCTTAGAAAAATTATCTAAAACTGCGATTTGCGCATCTCAAATTCTATGGCTTCGAAGGGGGAGTGAATGGGTGGCAAGGTGAACGCTCACATGTGGCAAGACAGCTGTCCTAAACCTACCACAGCCGGTTCGTAAGTCCGGAATCCACTGCTCACCCCCCAGAAGTGTAAAAAATAGTATTATGATGGGCCCGACTCCGGTCGGTGAATTCCATGGCAGCTCCGTTTGTATTTATTATATATATATATATATATATATATATATATATATATATATATATATATATATATATATATATATATATATATATATATATATATATATATATATATAATATATAAAATGAAAATAACAATGACTTGATCTTTCATATTAATGATGCGTAAACATTTAAAATTAAGTTTATGGTAATCATGCGTCAATTTCAAGCGTGATTATATTTTATGTATGTTATGATTAACTTTCTAGGGTAATTTTTTCATGTATTAAGTAGCCTACACATTTATGATTTTCTCAATATTGCTAGATAGCGTATCCCACGCGCTGAAAAAATGAAATAACATTTTATTTTTGCAAATTCGGGGCATTTTTTGGATATATGAATGCTACCGAAACGCACAAGTTTTGGTTAACCGTGTTTTTAGACAATACCCAATTACTAGACTGTACATATTTTGTCATCGATTGAGAATGCGGGTATATTTGAGAATTAGAGGGCTGAGAATGGGGTGTAATTCCGAAGATCATAAAGCTGCTACGCTTTTAATAGTTTTTTTTTGTTTCTGTGTATTTGATAAGGTTTAGCACTTATACACAAAAAATATTCCTATCTGTTTTTTGCACCAAGCCCTTTCACTTTATTGCCGGTTTGGAATAATAAATAACGGAGAAAGCAGCGGATTTCTGTCAACAGTAACACTGCTACACTGTTCAATGAAACGTTCTATAAACGCCGATCGTATACTCGTGCTACGCCGGTCGTAGCAGTGCTACGCATCAGTCTAAAATAAACTCCACCGTATGACGGATACTTAAATGATTCTAGTCGGTTAGGCGGGCGGCGAAGTTCCGCCCTGAGACCTCCCGCCCTCCGTCCTCCCGCCCGCGCCCTCCACCGCATCAGAGTGCCGGTAATAAAGTGTAACGACTTGCGTAATTATAAACGAATTAAATATTTCCGAGACGAGCGTAATCACGGAATTGTGAGCGCACCCCGAGCGGATATCATCCGCGAGTTCATTTTCCAGGGAAATTCAGTGGTGAATGTGATGGGGACTTGGGTAGTATGAACGACATGCAATTCAATTTTTTTTATAATTTGTAACATTACAAGCGAAGGTAGTCATAATCATTCAAAATATATACTGAAAGCAATAAGCTGCTGATGCTTCAAATATTATATGATGCGAGTAATATACGAGGCATTTACTCTTATTATACCCAGGCATTTAGAATAAGTCGACGATGAGTTAACAGACTGGGTACAAAAGCGAGGTGTCAGCCAAAATTGTATCTTATCTCTCTTACTCGTTAGTGTTTATGCCGAGCAGATTATTACAGAGATATTAAAAGATCGTAGAGAGGATGGCAACATTATAAACAACATTAAATAAATCGAAGAAGTAGAGATGATTGCTTCCTTCCAATAAGACATGTAACTGACGAGATACCAAAAGTAAGCTATGTGGTCTAAAAACAAACAATAGTAGGACCACATCTTGGATGTGATGTCGACGTCGACGTCTTGGATGTGAGACAGTTATACGTGAGAAATATAATTACGCATTTCCATAGCAGCACTGATCGTCATTCTTCGCTAAACCACTCATATGACACTCGAAATAAAAAAAAACAAGCCCACCAGCGGTTGAATACGAGATTTTCAGAGAGGCATTACGCGTTTCTGGCACCGCGTCTTTATGATTCCTTCTACTTTTCCTTGGGGAAGGCTAAAGTGCAGAGTCCAATTAGCAGATTGACTCTGAAGAAATATATTTTCAAGTGGCTGATGACGAAAAGTAGAAGCCAGTGCGAAGAAATGGTGACTCACATCCTGACTTAGGCCATATTTGACATATCTATCACCTGGTACTTGACAAGAAATATGTTTCGGTTGATTATGTTTAAAATAAATTGATAATATTATATTAATTAATTAGATATACAATGTTATATGTGCATAGTAAGAAACCTACTTAATGTATTGGTCAATTTAGTTATTTATTTATCTTTATTTTTATTTATTTTACTTATCTATAAACTTAAATATTTTCATTTTCTTTATTTAATATTAGTTCCTTATTTATATACACATTTATATTACATTAGACCTTAAAATTTTTAAGAAGGAATAAGCGATCGGAATGAATGAATGAGAAAAAATAAAAAGTGAAGTCACTATGTTTTAACAGATATACAATTTAGTGGGGTGATAAAATCCACACAAAAGTAATCTTATCTGCTTCGTAAAAAAAAATTGTTATTTATACTTTTGTTATTTTCTTTTGCCTAAATCAATTTTATTGTATTGGATAATTTTATAAAATAAAAAGAAAATAAATAATAAAATCTGACGATGGCAGTATCCATCCAACTGTACCACAGAAGATAAGAAAATTAATGTTACCCAAGGTAATTTATTTTTAATTGTGGCATTAAAAACTACAGAAGAAAATGTTAATGTAAACAAAACAATTAAAACAATTTATTTATAACGACTACAGCCACAAGTTGAGTCTGCAAAAGATGCAAATCGGAATATCCTCAGATCGGCTGATCTGGTTGTCATAAGATTCTTAGCTCTCGAGTATAAGCATTTGTTTATGTTATTTTTAAGAACTTTTTAAAGACTAACCTAAGCGTAATGTCACTCTCTGTCGATGTAGATCCCACTCCCAGATTACCGGTACTGATTTGTTCCCCGGACCATGGATTAAACTTTCGCTACAGACAAAAGACCAATTTCTTCAATTTGAACCACGATTGAGCAACGAAAATGGATATTTTTTACTTAGTAGTTTTGATTCTAGTTACTAAACTTAGCAGGAACTGTACATTTGGCCAAATTCGCTTTCTCTATTGCTGGCTCTCTTGCTTATTTGTGTGATTTCAGGATTATGCTTAAACTAGTGCACATATAAGACATATGAAAGTTTATGTAGATACTTTCCTGCATACATTTTATAGCTCTTGTATGTAGCTTGTTTCTGGCGAACCCGTTTACGCGCATTCATCAATAAAATATCAGCTTGCTTCTCGGATGTTATCAACGGGAATCCCGTGTCGCATGTCGCTATTTAATAAATAAAGATTTTTTAAAAGATACACAGATAGTTCCACTGATAACGTTTGTAGCTCCACTGATAACGTTTGTATAGAAATAAACATGTTTTGCATATTTTTGGTTTGTTTTCGACTTGTAACAATACTTGCCTACCTACCTACCTACCATAAAATAATTATTGACTTCTACTATGTTTGCATTTAAAGTGTAGGCTAAGCACTCATAGATGATGCAACATTGTCGAGATTGTTTTATCTGACCGTATTCGTCTGATGACAGTTTGGGGAAATGTTGCGATCACAGAATTTTATTTTGAAAATATTTCTCCTCAATGTCACGTTTCGTTAGCCAAGGTATAACTACAATATTGAAAGGCTAGCTGAAGAACGACCTACTTATCGATTGTAGATCGTTGACCTCCAATGAAAGTTATAAGCTTGCTTTGTGGAAAATGAGAATCGTGACTGTCAAGAAAGATCTGGGGGTAGTGAACGGTTTCGTGCAGCTTAGGCCACAAGATCCATTTTGTTCTCGGATTGGCTCAACTCACGATTCAGCTCCTATTCAGAAGCCTCCTCGAGTGGAAGGCTACCCCAAGGTAAACTCTCGTATCTCAGGCCTCAGAGCTGGTGGACCGGTTTCTCCCGGCGTGATTGCATCCAGGCGTCACTGGACGGTTTGCGCACCGGTCGGCGAAGCCAATCGGTTGTGCATTCTGACTAATTGCTAAAGGGGTCTGGTGACTATGGAAATACACTGTTTCCTTAGCAGCGGGGGTAGATGTTTCACCTAATGTCATGTCACTCTTGAAATGGCATTGGGCCACTCGATTCTGTGTGGCACTATGAGCAAAGATAGCCCAGGTCCGCGGTAAATTCAAACTGAATTACCGCTGTAATATAACAGGTAGAGGTTGCGTAAGCGACTTCAGACCCGTAACCAGTCGGGAGGACGGAGGCATCCTGAAGGTTAATTCCAGACGGAGATATACTGCCAAAACTAGTAGTTAGGGATTAGTCTGCCCGCTGGGTACCTTACCCTCTAACGGGTTGCTGGTGAACTAGACAGGAGATTGTCTTGTCCCCAAGTCTTCTACGCTCATGACACGGCTAAAAGAACGATTTCTATCGTTATACCAGCCTGGGGTGACGGGTTCGCCCTTTGTAGTCGACACCGCCATCCTGTCAAGAAAACCCTGACCTGGCTGCGATGCGATGCCAGTGTCTGTGGTGGTGTACCACTGGATAAGGCTGGATCCTGTTGCTCGCAAATTTTCCCTGATTTAATTTAACATTCACGCATTAAGAAAATTCGTTATTTTAGAGATTAAGCAAAGCAGCAGCGATCTATAATATTTTGATTTGCGGTTAATGCCGCGGCGTACTAGTCTGCGTACGTGCGTCTGACGGAGTCTCAGCGACACGAGATGAGATCTTACATGCGGCATCTTCTTCTTACATGCGGCATCTTCTTCTTACATGCGGCAAATAGCGCGTACTTTCGGGCTGTGTCATTGCTTGTTTGCTGAAAGATAATTCAATGCATAAAAGGGGCAACCAAGCAGTATGGGCTCCAACCGATTTTAATGGAAAAACCAACCCAGAAAATAACCCTCTATTTCAAACACAAATCCCTGAAGCATTTCCATATTGAAATTCTACCGCATCGATAAACTCTATATTGAGACTTCAGCAAAATGTAGCGATGCATGAACGCTGCGCTTCGCTCCATAACCTCTTTCAGTATTTCGTAAATAAAACGCGTTCGAACCCGAAATTTCCACGGTTCTATGTATGGAAATGAACGAATAGCGAAAATATTTCAACCATTTTAACATCTCCACGTCGATGCTGTAGGTAGAGTAAAATCAGCGATAAAGTAAAAGGAGAAAATTTCCTTGTTATTCTTTAATAAATATAGGTACAATCAAATTTCAATAAAATCAATTCCAAGAATGTGATATCGTGTAAAAGTAATGATCCTTTTCATACAAATAATGTATTAGACCCGCTCCCTCTCGCTTTGTTTTACTTATTTCACGTCGCGTCTCGTCGCTCTGATGCGATACTGCGTTCGCTGTCTTCCTCTTTTAGTGTTGTCCCAGTCGCATTAGCTCTCCGAACATACAATTGTCACTACCTAAAGCTATGATTTCCAGTTCGACCTCTGCATCTCTGATCTAATCTGCTCGCCCGTTTAGCAATCGACAACTCGATCGTTTTACTTGCTCCAAGGGTTTCTCTTCTATTTATCCAATTACTGACCCAAATCATCCTTTTTTTTCCAAAAGTTTCTGAAACAATTTCGTTGCAAGCATTAGATTTATTTTGTGAGGATGAAACTGAAAAAAATAGGTTCTATTTTGGCTGAGAACCTGCGCTTAACTAGCACATGTGTACAATTGTTTGCTTTGAGCACACTTATTCAAGAGTATGCTTAAAACAGGCCTATGCTTGACATAAGCAAAGGTGTACAGTTGAGAAGCTTGCTAATTTTGAGCATACTCATAAGCATGCTCATTTATGAGCATGTGTGTCAGTACCTTTATTCTTCCCGAACCGTTAATAATATAAATAATTTTTTGATTATTTATTTCTTGATTTTCCCTCTTACACTATGCATGCTGGCTATATATATTATCTGATAAAAATATGTTTTTAAGTTATCAGGTTATTCTGCACGACCTATACCAATTATTAATATTCAATAAGGGCCGCCGTGTCCATAAATCGTTCCGTTTAATCTTCAAAAGCGTCCGAAAGCTTTAAGTTTTCCCGAAGCGACGCGCGGCGAAGCTCTGGTAGCATTTTAATGAAAGCCCGGCTAAAAAACCCCGTGATATATTCGTTTTAATAAGCGGCCGGGTCTTCTGATTTGTAGAGCCCATTATGACACCGGTCGGCCTGTGGAGCCCCGCCTGAAAACACGCCAAAAAACATTGAATTCAAATTAAAAGTCATATTTCATAATTTCACATATCGGTCTGTCGCAACGAGCGAGCTCGTGGGGTTCGAATTTTGGGAATATTATTGTATTATTGTTATACGATCGGCCGCATTTCCCTGAACGAAAACGATCGTAACGTTATTTTTAATTAGTGTTACTAATTGGTGCGCTGATTTCTTCGTCCCACATAATTTTAATTCCCTGTTCGTCAGTCAGGAAATCATCATCAGAAATCCTTATGAATAAGATAGAAACGAATGTACCGCGTGAAATTTGTAGCAGCCGACGTTGCAGCCGCCGTTGTCCAGGGTAGACTGACCAGGGTTGGCAGGAGTTGTCCAGGTAGACCGTTGTCCAACGGCGGCTGCAACGTCACCGAAACGTCGGGTGCTAGAAATTTCACGCGGTAAATTCGTTCCTATCCTATTTATATAGTCAAACAACCGCGATAGTCTTCGATTTTATACTAGAAATACTGTAATAGCCTGCCTAATATTTGAAATAGTGGGCTCGATTGCCTTTCCCTTGAACTAAAATCGGAAATTAGTTCATGTGAACGAGACAGAGCAGTACATCAGAGTGCAATGTGAAATAACCGGTTGTCACTTTTACGGATTAAAACTACCCACTGAGGATAAAACAGCTAAATCTAACACCGCACGAAATGATGTCAAACTTATTCGGGCGTCTATAAGTTCGACAGGTAGTTTTGGTACGGGAAAATCGACGACAGCTCATTTCATATTCCATTCTTACGTATTGCTCTGTCTCGTTCGGTTGAACTAAGTTCCTATTTTAGTTCACGAAGAAACGCAATCGGGCCAAATGTGTAGCAGAGTTACGTACTCAAAAATACAACCCTAACTACCATCACCAAAATACACCCTTGACTGTCAGTAAAGGTCACCGGAAACAGCGCCCGGTGCAAGGCGCTGACGAAGGAGTCAGGAAGTAGGCGGATGGTGCAGAGAATCACTTGTTCAATAATAATGAATGAAACACCGCGAGAAGTATCTTTATTTCCTTAAATCAACGTGATTACAAGCGGACCGAATTCAAAATGATATCACTCCATAGGTAGGTACAGCGAGGAACATGAATTTTAGAACCACGGCAAACAAGCTCTGGAGCATTGCAGCTACTCCTGAAAATGCGAGGATTGCGACATCAAATAGTTTAATTTATAAACCGGATCCCGATCGGATCATAGCATGAAGTTCGCCGTGCATATGACACGTCACAAATGAATGTCAAGAATGAGTCCAATCGAAGTGGTGGATTTTTAGTGAGATTAACTAATGTTGAGGAATAAAACTTGCCGGAAGACGTACATTTCGGAACATTCCCAAGTACTTTGACCTTTTGCCAGTAGCTACATTGTTCATGAATGCCAAGTGGGGCAACGTCACGGGAGCTACTATACAATGACTGGAGTTTTGGCTGTGTAATGATTTTGTGTACGATCGTATCTTTTCGACACTTTCGCTGGTGTTAGAAGACATATATCATTATATTTTAAATTACATTCCACAAAACTATGAATTTCCACAAACTCCAGCCAGCTAAGACCTATCTGTGGTAAATCCTAGGTCTAATGTAGGCTAAAATGTACCTCATTCATCATCATGTCATAGGGGTTAAAATATAATATAGTCAAATTAGTTTCGAATTATTGAAGCATATACCATATGTTCGTGACAGCCTTCTGATGAAAATGACAATTTCTCCGGAATAGCTTATTGCGGGCTGCTTATTTATCGTGCGGCTAAACACCAATTAGAAATCTAGATGATGGCACGGTTCATGAGATTAACCCGGAACAAATTCGAGCACGCTTAGTAAATCCAATATTAAATGGTCCTTATTCGCGTACCTTTGCATATTATATGGGCGAAACGGAACAGATATATGTACAAGATATGTGAGTCATAAATTTTCCCAGAAATTATCTTGCAATAACAACCCAAAAGCAGAAAAAACCAAGAACTGAGAAATCTTCCAGTAAGTAAAGTTGGTAAAATTATATCTTATTATGCAAATTTGAAACTATACGAAACCTCGTGATAAAATGAATTTTAAATATGTTTTTTTAATACATATATTTTTATATATATTTTCATCAATAAACAATACAAATCAGATATAGATATATCTACACCTAAACAGGTGTGGCAGATGTAAACAGGTCATATTGATGAAGTTCGCACTCAATAGGAATGAATCTGATTTTCTTTGAGACCCGTTTCAGGTAGTCGTTGCATTTATAGTTTCATTCACAGTTTTTGAAATCTTTGGATTCTGGATAATACTGATTAATTCCTTAAGGGTTGACTCGAAATAAATCGTGAAAACTAATGACACAGACTTAAAATAACGCGTATGAAGAGCGACGGATACAAATGTTCTGCTCATTGCTTACAGGAAGGACTCACTGCAACCGTAGAAGGCTATGAAAGCCATTATATATTTGCCTACTTACTGCATTGACGTGTGCTTGCCAAGACGGAGTATTATCCACGAGTATGCCTAAATTCTTCATCGATCTAGAATACACAATGAAATTGCCCTCGATTTTTACTGGACGTAGAGGCGACAGTGAAATAGACGAAAATAACTGTTAATTTTACCACAACTGATTGGATTTTAGTAGAATTTAATAAAATGCCATGACTGATATTAAAAAAGCAAAATTTATTAAAAATTGATATTATTTAATATATTATACCAAAAAGATATTAAAAAATAAGGAAAAGCACGGTAACATAACTATTTGATTCCGTAATAAAAGAAAGGATATCATAATCTCACATAACTGCATGGGCCTAGTCTGATGTTGTTCTTTCTTTACTTCTCAGTACATCATCACTCAAATCCTTGGATTCGTGATCGGTTTGGTCGGATGCTGCGTGTTGCTGGACTACTCCACCTATGACTCCAAGGTGCAGCCCCTCATCAGGGATGTATTCACCAGATTCATGAACAATCCTCAGCATGCCTACAGCCGTAGCATGCTGTCGATGTTGCAAGAACAGGTACCTGAAACTATGTTTTCATTTGTTTTACATTATTCTCTAAAATTGAAGGTTTCAATGTGATCTTCATTCAAATTCGGTACATATACAGGCTTTGCGTATAAATTTACGGGTGGGGGGAGTTTAGGAAAGTCTTGGGGTGGCACAATCGATTTTTTTTCCTTATGAAAAATCGATTTGCAGCATAATTGCTTGCCATAAGTATTTTTTTTAGATTGGACAGGTGTGCCTATAAATTTACTTTATTTTTGACTAAACGAGTTCAGCGAATAGCCATTGAATATTAAAATCGGTATAGGCATTGCATTTGTTAACATGTAAATACATATCCTTCTTTGTTAAAAGGATACGAATCGCTGTTTTAATGGTACCTCCAGAAAATATTAAAGTAACGTCTAAGAATAAAATTAATTCGATTATTAGTTAAAGTTAAAGTACGAAATTATTTAAATCACTAAGCAAGCTTATCTTTTCCATGTTGCTAACTTCGAATAATGTCGTCAAATATTTATCATACTAATTGTTCTAAATTGTGTGTTGAATGTCCTTAAATTTGTTGTCCTAATAATTTAAAAAAAAATCCTAATATTTGTTATTGTTTGATATGTTAATTTTATTAATTGATTTAAATAATGAAACGAAGAGTAGATTAGCATTCGAAGATCCCATTTAAGTGCCAACGTAATTACTTTTTAACTTTTTCTAACGTAGTTTAAGTAATTGCATTAATACACTTACATTAAAAGTGACTTACTTAAATTAAATTACCTACCTAAATTTAATTTACTTAAATTAGATAAGTTTGTAATTACTAAGTAATTACTTAAACGCGACTAAAAAAAGTTAAAATTCATCCCGAAATGAGACAAAAGTCAGGACGCTTTCAGAGAAAATTCTTAGATAGAATTTGAGTAATTTTATTTGGTTAAGTAAATAGAAAATAGCTTATGCTTAGTCATGGGGGAATATTAGGATTAAACATTAAATAAAATATATTGATGCAGCTCTCCACAATATTATTTATTATTTTGCTCAACGTTAAATTTTAATGTCTTGCATTTATCTCGTTTTCAGGCTATTTTTGATTAAAACAATTGGTCCTTGATCTAAAAAGGTTGATGTTTATCTAAGGTAGCTGGTTAATTTACTATTTTAATATTAATCATCGTTTTAGAGTCATTAAGCCAATTCTGGGTTAGAAATTGTTCGACGCCACACTAAAATAAATTGGGGAGAATATGTAGAGGCCAAAAGGTTGGAGTGCCAAATATTATAAACACAGAAAGACGCAGTCTACCATTTCGAAAATTCTCAGCGTGCGTGATGCGAGATCACATAAATAATCCATATTTCTTAGTTTCCAAAATGTGTATTACCAAATATAATAAATATCATCATGGTTTTGAGTAAACCTTAATTAATAGGGCGCAGTCGACCATTTTTAAAATTGTTGCATGCGTGGTGTCAGATCACATAAATAATCCATATAAGAAAAATATATCTAAAAAAATAATTTTCAAAGCAATCGATTTACTAAAATGCAGATTTTATATTAAATTGCATTAGCGATTATATGTTTTTAAATATTATGACTAGTTTGAAATTGACAGCGTCTTGGGACGGGAAATGGGAAAATGGGAAATCAGGACTTTTGTATAAAATTGCTAATAATAAAATTGACAGTTCTTGCTTACTGAAGAAAAATAATTTCAGAACACCTACAAGACTACTAAATCGAAAAACTTGTTTTCTGTACCAATCCATACGAAATTCACTATTAACTCACTCATTGATAATGGTTGGCTGTAAGAAAACGTAAAGCGATAAGGCCGCCGTTTGTACTAATTAAATTTTTTTAATTATTTTTCTTTCTCATTGTTAGTGTTTTTGGTACAATAAAGTTATTTTTCTTTCTTTTTTTTCTTTCTTCATCTTAAATAAATTAATAAATATGTAACATAAAACAAACCACCTTCGTGTGTCTATTAAGATTCATAACTACATGTATTCGAGACTAATATAAGATTAAAATGCAGGACAAATACTTATTAACGTTCTACTTTTCCTTTACCAATATTTTTCGCAACTCTGATTGCACTAAATATTAACATACTAGGGCTGTCAATCACAACTGGCGAACTCGTCACTCCAGGTAGTTATAACGGCATCGGTACGTATTATCTCCCAAGGGGTGAACGTGAAAAACTTAGTGATCAAAACAACCCAATATTTTACTACACCAACAACCCCGTAAGAGTCCAACACCTAACAGCAAGCCACTTGGAATAGGACCCAGCAGAAAAACCTTACTTTCTTACTACCAAATTTGGACGGACTTCTCCATCATCCAGTTTGGTCATAGATTCGTAGTCGGTTGCGCGACCTCTGCCTAATATTAGCAGTAATTCAATGAGTATTTATCTCGGACCGCGGCGGCCTTTGTCCGTCAATATCACACGGGAGCGGGTTGCCAACGGATCGTTTCAAAGGTGACCGAGATCAGGTCAACAACAACCTTTTTTGCTTAGGAACGTACGTTTCTAGACTCCAAAGGCTATTCGCCGGAGTGCAAAGCCGCAAACCGCCCAGTACCATCCGAGGTGTGCCCCTAGATTGAAGCCACCGATACCACCTGTCCACGACTGAGCTTATACCCGCAGGCATAGTTCACAGAGTCCTTTTCAGATTAGTCCCTCTTCGAGGAGGCTACGGCGGATGGGAACTGAACCATGAGTTGAACTGAGCTAACAAATCCAAGCTGCAGAACCGTAAGGTAACTAATACTAGATACTAACAGATATTTTTGATACGCCCAGGTCGTTTGCAGTTTTACATTTTACTGTCTTTCCTGAATTCATCTCTGAATGATGTCAGCGATCCGCCCCGCAATATATCTGCGTATCCATTTCCTTTTGCAAATACAGTTGCAGTATCTACCTATATCTCCGCGCTTTCCGAGATTCGATCGATCATAATTTATGAATCCCGAATGGTAGTTTCTTGGCTTATGGATACGGGATGTCGCGTCTCTCGAACGGACGTATAAATTTTAAATTGGAGCACATGAGACGTCTCGTCTCGCAGATGACACGGGCGGTTTTGGCGCGTGCTAACCTAATTGACGCGGGGCGCGCGTAGTACAGCGACATGAACGACACGAGACGCTAAATGCGACGCCGAACCGTTCTGACATCGAAACTATTGTATTAAGGGCACGTACCAGACATGGCGTAGCGAGGCACTGGTATCGTGTACATCCAGCGACGTATTTAGAAAGTGTAATGTGTAATATTTATATTATTTATATATGCCAGATAAAGATTTATAAAGGATGACTTTTAATTAGTGACATCCTTGAAGTTAGTGAATCAGTAAGAGCAAATAAGCAACTTTTTATGTAAAAATTAGAAAGTACAGAAAAACACGAAAAAATATTTTTTTTTAAGTTTCAAAAGTTTAAGGTTTAGAAAAATAGCATAAAAAAGATGATCGCGTTGCGCCATCTAGCGGTAGGTCAAATATCACGAAAATTGTTTATTCGCGGTATTTTACTTATTGCTAGATGGCGCAGCGCGCTTACCGCTTGTCAAACTTTTATTTATCAATAACGTATTTCAAATTTATTAAAAATTTATTTTTTAAAAGTTCGTTATTTGCTTGTATTGATTCACCTACTTTAAGGATGTCACTAATTAAAAACTCACTCTGTATATTTATTATTATTTATGTGTTTATCAAAACATTATTAACATTTTAAATCGTAATTTTTTATACTATCTTATTACAATTGTTTTTTTATATAAAACGTTTTTTTGGTAATACTACGTATGTAATACTATTTGTTAATATTACGGTTGCACAGGAAAATGAAACGAAAAACAAACAATCGTCCCTCGTGACTCAACGCAGGGCACTAACGACTCGTGCGCGTCAGAAGAACTTTGTCGATGGTTGACGGAAACGGTCGAGTGCTTGAGGTCAACCGCCTGTGAATAGGTTCCGTCCAATTGCCATCGATATCATTACCCGCCCGCTCTCCATTACCCCACGCTCCCCTAAATGCACCAAATATACCTTTATATAATGAAAGGACATTTCAGTAATGCCATCAAATGTACGTATGTGCGAGTCGAATGCAAGTACCTACTAATCATATTTTTTTTATGAAATCGAAGACTATCGCAGTTGTTTGACAGTATACACAAGATAATAAATTAATAGTTAAAAAAACACGCTTTTGGGCTATGATACGATATTCACATACACACGGCTATGATACGATATTCCATCATGGAATGCCAGTGCCTATCTTCCGGCTTCATAATCAGACCTTGAAACCTAATCGTGGTCAAAGTTATTCCAAGACTTTTCTAACAAGTCCAAACACAGCTATGATACGATGTTCCATCATGAAGTTCCAGTTCATATCTTCCGACTCCATCATCAGATCAGTTCGACAGTACCATATTATTGTATTGTCATCAGAACTACACACAGCTGCCAATTTTCATGACGGTACGATCCTTGGAAGATGGTTAAATTAGTTACCTTAGATTCCATTACATAGTTACATACAGGTCGACCTAATAAAAGCGTGTTAAAAACGAATTTACCGCGTGAAGTTTGTAACACCCGACTTTTTGACGATGTTGGAACCGCCGTTGTTCAGGGTAGACGGTTTATCCTGGACAACGCTGTTGCAACTACGCCGTAACATCGGTTGTTATAAACTTCACGTCGTATATTCGTCTTTATCTTTTTTATACTAATAAAGTTTTATTTGATATATTACAAATAAATAGCGGTAATAAAGGAGGAGTCTGTCCCTGTCGCTTCGCCCCCTGGCGCATGGCGACTGACAGCTTTGTAGTGGCTGTGACACGGCCCGAACCGCGAGCTGGGCACAGAGCGAAATCCGCCACATTTTTGTAGCTAAAACGAGACAAATTAATCTTATTTTTTCAGCCTCCTTTACCGTACGGCTTTCTTTTTTCTTTCTCCGCCCACGACCTTATTCTCCTTCGGCGAACATGACAGCGACCACTTTCATATTAAATATCAATGTATTACGTCAGTGGCGCGTTAGAAAAGTAATTTCTTTTTTCATTTTGGTTCGATGGAATTAAATTCAAATTGAAACAAGACGAGAAACACGGCTCGTAACTCAATATGTCGACGTATTTTATTATTAATAAAATAATCAAATAAATGAAATAAAAATACATTTTATGTTTGAAATTTCGATTAAAGAAGGAATATTCCCTTTTATCGGACAGTCTATATTATTAAAATTAATAAAAGCTTTTCGTTTGCTTATTTTATTACTAGCTGCGCCCCACGTTTCCACCTGCGTGGTGATGGAAAATTGTGATAATGATGATAAAAAGCTATATATCTTTATAAATTATAGCCTATGTATTATTCTGATATATAAGCTATATTATTGTAAAGTTTCATCAAAATCCATTTAGTAGTTTTTGCGTGAAAGAGTAACAAACATCCATACATACATTCTTACAAACTTTCGCGTTTATAATAGTAATAGGATAAGAGGCGGGATTATTAGGCCACTAGAAATATTCAACTGCTGAACTTTGGTATAATATGCGCACATAACAAAGTTACATTCATACGAGAATACTAAAAATTCTAAACAATAAAAATTCTAAACAATAGAACTTGTAATTTATGCCCAGAAGGGGGAAGTTTGTAAAGGAAAGAAAAAATAAAAAAGGGAGAGAACTGATTTCATACTGTAGAGTTCAGTTAACAGAGTTGTAATAATTCTATAATCTACTCCATACAAAACTTAAACAGCTGGAGGACATTAAATTAAAAAAAAACATCAAGGATCATAGGCCACCCTTTCTATAACCTGCCTTTTTCAAATATTATGCCCATTTAAATTACTTAAAATAGTAGAGCCTTATTGTCCGATTATTTTATATGGTCTTATATCTGTACTTTTAGTTTAAAATGCATAACGTAGCTTCAATTTGATTATTTAACATTTTACTGACAATATGAATATTACGATGAATAATTTTACTACGTATCTTTTCGAATTACTAACTACTTCATATATTAGGCTTCTATTTTGATTATTTATATTTATAGTTTGACAATCTAGTAGTTAATTCTTGACTACCTATGTATGTTCAGTAAAGAGTAGTAACGAGACTTACTACATAACCCAATTATTTTGACACGTCCAAGAGCGGTCTTTAGCCGTCAATTGGAAACGACAAAAATGTAGTCTAATGTAATAACACCATGTTTAGGACGTTTTGTAAGGGACTTTGCAGACAGTGATTCCGTTATGGTAACCGAGAGACAATTCCAAAGCTTCGTAGCATGAACGTTAAAAAATACGAAAAACTCCGTCTTGTGAGAATGGATTTTCAAAAGTCTGCCAGATCCCGAACAAAGCTGCAGGTTGTGGAAAAATGGTGTGGACTGTGGGAAGATTGGTAGATGGTACACGGCGACGTATACCGGGCGATGACAGAATATATTCGCTATATAAGTGATAGCATGCGTTACTTTTGTACTCTCTCTCTATTCTGGTTGCGAAATGGAGGAATCCATCGGCCATCCACTATTGCAATATGGTTTCGGCCAAGTGAATTAATTATTTATCTCAGGTAGGAGTGAATACTTGTTTAATTTATTCAGAATACGAAAGGATTGCGGAGAGAGAAGTCGCGATCTCTTGTCATATGACTAACCAATAGACGATTAAAATCAGACAATAGTTCTTTGCCCCTTTCCGAAGCCATATTTTTATCTAAATTGAAATCCGTGAAACCCATTTTTTAATAACTAAAAGCATATTTTATTTTCCTTGAATTATTGTTTACCTGTCTGTGGAGCAATAACACTTAGTGTATAAAATAAGTCAAAAAGTCAGTAAAAATCGAATTTTTAGCTGAATTTCAATGCTGTTTTCTATCGAAGGTTTTGTCCAATTGATCCGTTTGTCCTAGCCGAGAATCGAACTCGAAACTTTACAATTTAAGATCAGGCGATCTAACCACTATGCCACCGGGTGTATGCCACCGGCCAGTGGCATACACGGCTCAACGTGATGAGAATTTTCCGGTGCTTTGTGTAATTCGGTGACATCGGTGGGGTATGCATATAAACTTTTGCTTCTTATTTATGACTCCTCGGAACGGCGACTGATAGTGTAGTTATTGCCAGATGCCTTCAGCGTCTGATAGATACAATGAGTTGTCCCAGGTGTCCGGTTTGTAAGCCGCTTACGATCTGTGGTCGCGTGGGCCTTCGATCCACGGCAGTACACTCATTTCATAAAGGTGGAGTAGTAACCTGTAACTACAGATTAAGATGTAGATTGGCTCTCCTAATAACGTCAGCCTTAAACAAGCTAAAGCACGACACTCGCAGAAAACATACAACCGGACATCTTCCTATCTGTGCAAAGATGACCAGTCCTGTTTACAATGACTGTGAGGCATTGGTCCTGTCGTTAGTCGTGACACCGTTCTTAATTGGAGTTTGCACAAATTGTTGTTGTCCCATTCCTGGCGCGTCCCTTCTGTAGATTTTATGTTCTTTTTCCAGCCACTTTAATTACGTTTAGAGGAGAGTCTGCTGGGCCTGTAGCCAGTTCTGGGCCCACGAAGGGTTTCAAAGTTCCTTCCTTGACCATAGTACCGGCTTCTTTATTTCTATGATTATTGCTGAGATTAATAATTATTGCTCCCACGCAAAGGTTACTATGTTCGACGAAGACAGTACTATGAGGGTTATGTGGGTATTCCAGACCATTTTGGATGTAATTTCTCGAGCTTTGTGCTATCGGAACTGCTTAGCGGTCTGTATATATGTATGTATATGCTGATGGTTGCTGTATTTCCTATCAAGGTTTTTATGCACTCACATTTTTAGATTAAGATGCTATTGCATTTAACCTAGAGCCGTTGTTATTTTGGCCCTTGATTCACTGATTCCAGCTCCAATTTCCTCCTTCGTTTTAGTAGCCCTAACTGTATACCAGGTGATCGTGTTCGGGGGTACGAAGCAGTTATACGTATATTGCGCATTATATAGCCAATCCTTCATCACGAACCTTATGTATTTAACGTACTCCACAGTTAATTATGACTTAAAACTCTTTATTAGGCTATGCCAACAACATAATTTTCCGTCCTTCGTTTTGTAAATAGTGGTCGTAATCATTTATTAAAATAAATACATTATACAATCGCATATCTACAATTAATTTACTTTATGGGCGTTATTAACGGATTAAAATGACCATAGCATATTTCCACTATGCTTCGTCCATTTTAACAAATGAATAAGTTACCATTAAATTACAGAGTGCTGCAAAACTGCCGCCAGTTATTCCGTCGACGTGATTAATTTGTATTTCACAATCAATATTTGATTTGCTACGTTAATAATTCATCCGCACGGAGCGGTTTTGATTTGGATCGCGTTGATAGATCTGACTAAGTGGATACTGTTTCGGAAATAGGAATATTTATGACGACTGCAATTTTCGGCGATTTAATAATAGAATCAAAATAAAATGTTATTATTCAACGTAAATACATTGCTGAACGTCTAAAGACAATAATAGTTTCGCGGCCCATTTTGTTCCTGGTCCAACATAAAAACGCGATAAATTATAATAAACTTCAAGTTGTTTTTTATTCGATATCATCGGGTACGAGTATATTCCGTCATCGCCCAATAGGTCCAATTTTATTCAAGGTCCATTTTTATTATTGGTTTATTTTTATTCTAGGTCCATTTTTATTCCTAGTATACGCCAATGACTTGCCAGGATGTGTGTCATTCGAGAATAATAACATTACACTGTTTGCAGATAACACATAATTGATCATCTGTGACAATAATACGGTATCATTAATAAATGAGTTACGTTTACATATTACAACATAAAAAATAATTCATTTTTGCCCTACCAACTTCGAATTTTTAAGAGAGAGTTATTTTTGTAAGAGAGAGGACCGCGCAAGACCTCGAACCCGTAAGCAGTCGGGAGACTGCAACTGGCTGTAAGGGCGCGAGTGTCGGCCCGCTGGATGTCTTACCTGGCTATCTTGCGGTAAGGCGTTTGCTTCTTACGGGCATGTGGCGGAATTCGACGGTGGACTGTTTTGTCCTAAGTCGTCTGCGCTCACCTCACGGGAGACAGAACGATCAAATTTCGTTAATACTTCCTGGGGTGACGGGTTCGCCCGTTGTAATCTACAGCTGATAATCTCGCTGCCAGCGATTGGTTTGAAAATGCCTAAACCGAGCGATGTTTCATTTCAGCGCGACGAAGGAAGATCAGCGCATTACCCACGCTCTGGGTACCATTCTGCTTCGTTTCCTCGGGCCGTCCCGCTGCCACCCCTGCCACCCCTGCAAGTAGAGGCCACGTCGCCATTTGTTACGGGGGCCTGTCACACACAACAGCGAACGGACTACCCGCCAAGGTCCGGCGAATTAATTTTTAACGGTACACGTTTCTCTCTCGTGCGCCGCGGGGTATTTTAATCACGCTCTATTAAGCGCCGTTCCTCGGGCACCCAAAAATGCGCGTTACTTCCGATCCGTTTCATCCGCCCTCCGCCCGCGACACAATTTGTATCGCGCGCCGTCTATTAGGAATTACTGTAAATGCTTAAGGCCAAGTGTGAAGCAATCATTTTCGGAAGATAGGGAGAGGTAAAATGTAATGTAAAATAAAATTAAAAAATTATTTCAACGCAAATAAGGGAACTTTTTTTTAGAGATAGAGAAATTTAAATTTAAATTAAACACGGGAAAATGATTTTAATATGCATGAGATTGGCTTTATTTGACAGATAATTTAATCGCATTACAGTTTGAATAAGATTTCGGGCATATCGCCACCGCGGCTGGCACATACATGGCATTTGGCATGATTTGGCAAGGCTAAAATCATTTCACGAACGATTAATATCACGAAATTGACCTGTTAACTGGCCAACTCGTTCGTGCGATTTGACGTCATTCGATTATTTTCCGGTGAATTCGAGTTGTGAACATACAGACGCATTCGGTATATGGCAAACTTCGAAAGAAGTGTAAACTTGAGGAAATACGCCTCCATCTTTCAAGCGGAGTTATACGCCATCATCGAATGTGTGGAAATAAACCTCCATAAGAACTACACCAACCACCGTATATATATATATATATATATATATATATATATATATATATATATATATATATATATATATATATATATATATATATATATATATATATATATATATATATATATATATATATATATATATATATATATATATATATATATATATATATATATATATATATATATATATATCTACTCGGATAGCAAGACAGCTCTTATGGCACTAGCCTCGAATATCATTAATTCAAAGCTAGTGCAAAACTGCGTATCACTACTGAATTCCCTGTCCGAAAAGAACAGGGTAATTCTAAGATGGATTCTCGGCCATACAGGATCAAAAGAAATGAAAAAGCCGACGAATTGCTAAGACGGGAGCAAAGGGGACGTTATACGGCCTTGAACCTTGCTGTGGCGTATCAAAAAGCTTTGCAAACTAATGCTCAAAATAATATGTTTAGAACAATCCAACAATCCCTGGAACAACACGCCAGGTTTGAATGATTCAAAAGCACTAATTAAGGCTTACGATCGTAAGACTACCCGTGAGGCCTATCGCTAAATAGGAATAATCTACGCATACTGGTGAGGGCGCTAACGGGGCATTGTGGCCTGAACAGACACTATGTGCAAACTGAAACTTCAAGACACGAAAATGTGCAGGTTCTTCCAAAAGGCGACTCCCCTGCACCTCATGTACGAGTTTGGCCCGCTGATGCCTAAAAGATTCACCCACTTGAGTGGTCATTACCTCCAGCCTGAGGAGGTAAAACAATTTGGCGCCAAAAGTCTGTTGCGGTTCTTAAATGACACGAGGCTTAGCGCAGAACTATAGCAGATGGCGAACATAATAGATCAGCAATGGTCGCAGTGTTACAAGGCTCATGAAGACCTTAGAAAAGCCCCGAAAAATACAGACGCATGATGTCAATATCTTGGACTCAGAAAGTCACCAATGAAGGATGTTCTACGGCGTGTCAGCCAAAAACGCCAACTATGGCAGACCATCAAACAGCGCATAGCTGCATACCTGGACCACGTGCTTAGGCACGACAGGTACGAACTACAACAACTCCTTACGATGAGAAAAGTTGCAGGGAAGAGGAGACCAGGCCGTAGACGGAAATCTTGGTTGCGAAATATTCGAGAAGGGATCGGGATTACGAGTGTCGCCGAATTGTTTTGCCTGTCGAAGGACATCAAGAATTATGCAGAGCTGACTGCCAACCTTCACTAGTTGGAGAGACACTCTAAGAAGAAGAAAGAAGATTATTTTCTCTGGGGATACGTAAAATTGCATGTCTACGCCGATAAACCAGAAACAATTAAGCACTTGGAAGCTAACATTCGACGTGCTATTGCCGAAATACAGCCTGATTCACTGCAAAGAGTGTGTGAAAATTGGACTCCAGATTAAACATGTACAGGCCAGCTGCGGAAGCCTTACCCGAAATCATATTCATTCATTTATACTTTTAAATTATCTGTCGAATAAAGCCAATTTCATGGGTTTTAAAACATTTCTCTGTGTTTTGTTTCAATTTAAATTTCTCCGCCTCTTAAAAATACCCGTTACTATGCGTACACGTTCTGAACGTCAATAGACAATAATTGGTGGAGTGAAAAGTGAAGTTCTGCGAAGCCTATAACCCTCTAGGCGGAGGCAAAATTTCGATGTCTATGTGTATCGGCTATTAATTTAAAAAAGTAATTTATAATATAAGTGAATGGGGCCCAAAATGGCCACCTTAGAGAAAAGTAATATTATTTGTATTAGGAATGACATACTGCAGCTTATTTTTTAACGTGAGAGGCGTTTGAATTATATTTGTTAAAAAACGACAAAAGGCTAAAAACAAAAAATATAAGGCAAATTACCAAACTCCGACGAATGCCCGCTTTGCCCAAAGGGGGGGGGGGGGGCTAAAGCGGGCCCGCATTTTTTCCTCACTAAGTAATCGCCAACAAAAACTAACCTCAAAAGTTTGAGACAAGTAAAAGTAAAAACGATCAAATCACGACCAGATAAACACTCAATAGCGAATGAGTAGTAGCAATAATAACACAAATATAGAATAAACACAAGTAAAATACCTCGCAATTCTGTTAAAAAATCCGAATAAAATATGTTTTGGCACAAGTAAATAGAGTTGTCAACTACAACGGGCGAACCCGTCACGTCATGAAGGTTTAACAATTACTCGTTATATCTCCCGTGAAATGAACGCAGAAGACTTGGACAAAACAGTCAAAGCTTCACCACAGGCCCGTAAGAGGCCAACGCCTTAACCGCGAGATAACTAGGTGTGTTACCAAGCGGGCTTACACTCACGCCCTTACTTCCGATTGCGACCAGATTACTCCGGTCTCTCGATTGGTTACGAGTTCGAGATCGCTTGCACGGTCCTCTCTTTTACGAAGCGGTGAAACGGTGTGTACCGAATCTATCGCGGACCTTGCCCGGCTGTTCACCCAGGTTCGTGTAGCCGATGGTCGTTTCAAGAGCAGTCGCCGTAAGGTCCGCAACCATCCCCGCTCTATAGGAACAGTACTGCTTCCAGACTCCCCTGACTGTAATTCAGAATAATATTCGAGAGCTAACGAGGTGGCCACGATGACCCATGTGTTCAGGGTCGGTCACACTCACGGGTCAACACCCATCCGATGGCCTCCACGCATGGGGTGCGAACCTGGGTAGGACACTGGGTCAACCAGTCTCCCCTGGGAATCAAACCTCTGGCGCTCCAGGACGGTCTGCGCACCGAGCGGCGCAAGCCAATCGATTGTGCTCTCCAACTAACAGTCGGGGGAGTCTGGGAACTGTATTGTTTCCTATAGGGCGGTGGTGGTTGCCTACCTTACGGCGACTGCTCTTGAAATGACCATTGGCCATCCGATCCCGGTTAAGAGTCGGGCAAAGGACGCCTTGGTCCGCGATAGATTCGGTGCACACCGTTTCACCGCTTCGTAAGGGAGAGGACCGCGCAAGCGACCTCGAACTCGGAACCAATCGAGAGACCGGAGAAATCTGATCACAATTGGAAGCAAGGGCGCGAGTGTCGGCCCGCCAGGTAACATACTGGCTATCTCGCGGTAAAGGCGTTGGCTTCTTGCGGGTTGTGGCGTAGCTAGACGTCGGATTTGTAATGTCCAAAGTCTTCTACGCTCACTGCACGGTCGATAGAACGATGAATCGTTAAAACGTCCTGCGGTGACGGGTTCGCCCGTTGTGGTTGACATCTCAATATGTTATTCAGAATGCACAGTCGATCGGCTTACGCCGCACGGTGCGCAGACCGTCCAGGAGCGCCAGAAGGTTGATTCCTAGGGAAAACTAGCCCTAAGATCAGGGCCCTTCCCGGGCTCGCACTTCATGCGTGGAGGCCGCCGGATAGGTGTTGACCCGTGAGTGTGACCAACCCTGAACAGAATGGGTCTTCGTGGCCAACTCAGCAAGGGCCCATTAGGTCCCTAAATAGAAGGTATAGATTTTTTGCACAAGTTCTATACTTATGCTCGCAGGCGGACAGGATGACTGCAGCAAGGTGAGAGGGGTACGGGTTTTACCCACGTGGAACGAGAGCACGCCAACTCATATAAAAGGTGCTATGCCCGTTTTAAGCCCCTTCGCCAACTCTTTTTTTGCACCTAATTACAATACAAACATGCGAGCTTATTGCCACGTGGCGACGTCTTACAACTAACCTACATATTTTAAACAGTAGCGACAAAGTAAAAACCTCGAGTAACAAAGACTTATAGTTTCAATCAGTGGTTCTAACGCGATTGCTTTTTTAAATAGCATTAAAATCACTGGCTGAGCAAAGCGTAGCCTATAACCGCAGATGGTTCGTAAAATTTTGTTGTGGCTTTGTGTCCGCGTATCTGTGAGCACGTTAACTCGAGAACACGTTGTTCGTTTTTGTGTAATGCATTATTATAAATAGTAATATACCGAACTCAAAGATAAATAGGTAATGCAATGCCCAGTAAGATAATAAGGAGATGCAGGCTCGCAACAAAAATATCCAAATCTGAATCTGTCGTACAAGACGCATTTATATGCCATAAAGCGCGTTGGGCAGACTCCATCGATACAAAATAGTTCACTAGGACGGCTCCGCAAATAGATTACGTTACCGAGCTCGATTATAATTTTCCGGAACAAAGAGACACACCTTACCTAGCATAATAGGGTTATCAACTTTATCACCGAATACTTTAAAACATAGGCGATGGTGAGCATTTCTCTCGGCAATTTACGAGAATTTTAGTTCACCATTCCTAGAAGAAAACCATTCAGTGGCAACAAATAAGGATATTTAATATCCGTCTTGTTTAAAAACCAATATTCTTGTTTTTTTTTCAACATGCTGATAATTAGATGTTCTTGCGGATTCCATTTAACTACATTCGTTTCTAAGTACTTCTCACAATTGATTCATAAAATATATGCATAAACCGGATACTATGAATTTTAGGTTACGAATAACGAAACCTAGCAAATTATAAGCAAACTTGAACAAATCTGTGATATGCTCCAATAAAGAGAAACGAAATCCTTCACTTTTGCAACCCCAGCAAGAACATCACCAGCGATGGAATAATCATATATTAGAGTCGATCTAGTGTATGTCTACGATATATGGAATAATCATATATAGATCGTGGTCGATCTAGTGTATGTCGTTAGCTAAGTCACTGTTTTTTTTTATATATGTGGCTTTATAAGGTTACAATGATAAAAGTTAGCTTGACCGCCTTGTGCATACAATTCAAAGAGTTAGTAGGTCACAGAATCATAAAACAAATTTGCAATAGACCTTATTGACTAACTAAATGACAACAAATTTACTAGTTGACACAAGGACACTTAAAACGGGAGCTATTTTAAGAAACGTTGAAATCATAAACGTTTTATTGGACCGCCAAAGGCATAAACCCTTGCCTGAAAACAAAGGAGGCTGTACTAGGGAAATTTCACGCATCCTTGCCTATTCTACAAAGCGCCCATTACAGGAAGGTTTTATTTTATACCTCCTTTGTAAAATGCTTAAACCTCCTATATAAAATACCAACATTAACACTGGGCCAGAGGCCATTGCCCTGAGTGCTGAGCACTGATATGAAAAGCGTATGTAGGTGCTCTAGCCCCCGAGTACCCCAGATTGGCGCCTATAATATTTCTACGTCTGAGTGTCGATTTTTTAACCTCTGAAGGCGCTACAACTCTTTCGTTTACTTCAAAAACAAAATTTTTCAACGAACACCGCGTATCCTGCCAGTATAAAACCTTGGGGTATAAGAAAATTTCGCCCTCGTGGCTCTCAGGAGCATGCCGTATAAAGTGGCGTCACTGTTGATTAGGGGACGTTCAAGTATTACGTAACGCAATTTGGGGGGGCGGGGAGGAGGGAGGTCTTGTAAAACTTTACGATGCATTACAGGGGCGGGAGGGAGGTTCGAACAACGCGTTACGGAACGTTATCTTTTTTTATTTAAATAAAAACTAGGGAATGTAATCTATATATATAGGGGACTAAAATGTTTTATTTTAGTTAGGTTTCCGTGTTTAATTTTATTGCCAAAGGTTAAATTAAACGTTATTTTATTTCAAGAGTTTATAAGTAAATAAAAAGCTAAAATGGGAGAATGCACGAGAAGAATAATGGTGGATGAAGCATAAAATGTATATAAGGACAGGGCCAAATCAGGAAAACGGCATGATTGAATGTAAGATTAGTAGTAAAAGTTTATTACGACAAATTTGAACCCATTTTAACTTATTTTAAACTTAAGCAAATGTTTATTACATTATGTGTGATTGTTTAATAAATAACAATTAGAATAAATAAAATAAACCATATACGCATGTATTGCGAGTTAGAAATCTCTTGTTTTATTGTTTTATATTATATACCAATTTCTATAGCTACATAATTGCCCTAAAAAAACCATTAAATAATTTATTTATTTGTATTTTGTAGGATATGGAATTAATAAAGACTATGCACAACTTTAAAGACTATGAAAATATTGGTTTGCCCTCGACTGGTTGGAGTGCGTGACTATCTTCTTAGAATAGGATAGAATAGAATAACTTTATTGTACTATAAAAACATAACTTAATGGATATTACACTGGTTTTATAAAAAAGACAATTTATGCACAAATGGCGGACTTACAGCTATAGATATATCTTAAAGTCAACCGTTTGAGAAAATAATTCCTAATTTTCGCAGTACAATACACAAAAAAGTAGTAAAGTTAAATTTAAAATAAACGTATACAAATATATGTCAGTAACTTATGCTAAGGTTGTCCAGGTAAGGATAAAGGAGAGGACAAGGTAAGGTATTTGGTTAGCGGCTGTGTAAAAATAAATGTTTTTTCTACAACTTTTTGAAAGTATGCAACGAAGGTGCATGCCTGATAGAGTGAGTGAGCTGATTCGATAAACGAGCAGAATGGACTGTTAAAAGAGTGCTTGTAAACAGAAGAATGATGTATCGGAATGGCGAGTGTATTATCCCGGCTTGATCGAAGTGATCTTCTTTCTTTTTTAATAATAATAATAATAATAAACTCTTTATTTGCACTTAAAAAGTATACAAAAAAGGCGAGCTTATTGCCACATGGCAATGTCTTACAGCTAACCTAAACATAGTGGTACATGCGCGCATTGTGAAAATAAAGATTATTACATAACATACAGACAAGTGGAAGAATTTAAGACTAATAGTGCCCGAGGAGAGGAAAATTGGGAGAGGAACAGGAGAGAAAGGGAAGAACTGGTTACTTCTTAGAAAGGTAGTAATCCTTAAGGTGAGTCTTAAACGATGGTAAAGAAGGCGAGTTTCGTATATTTGCTGGGAGATCGTTCCACCATGGACACAGAAAGAATAGGAATAGAAATCACTATTATGACTCGGAATTTTTAATAAACTGTCAGAGGCTGACCGAAGTACGAGACCGTGGGAACTTAGTGGTTCAAAAAGCTCCTGGAGATAGGATGGTGTTAATTGGGTGAGGACACGATATAGGAGAGCCAGTATATGAACATTTCTTCTTTGGCGTATTGGCAACCACTTTAACTGTGCCCTATAGTCGGACACGTGATCATACTTACGTAGACCGAAGATGAATCGTATGCATACATTTTGCATTTTTTGAGTAAATCCCTCTGTTCATTGTTTTAGTGGTAGAAGTGGGGCGCAACCAGTTCCGTTTTCGTCCTCTCTATGATTACACTACCTGAATGCACTGTATAAAATGATGTTGCCAGTAGATGATGTTTCGTGCTTTGTACGAGAGTATAGAGATTTTTTAAAATCGGTTGTTTCGCTCCAAGACTTTCCCGGCAAGTAGCAACTAACTAATTTCATCTGAATATTAACTTCATAAATAAAATCTATGAGCGCCCTCTCTCTGCCGGCGGATGAACCTGATTGGGTTCCGTTACACAGCCGCCTATAGCTGTGCGGTTAATTTCTCGGCTAGCGTTGGGCGGCTCGACGTTAATATTTGGATAACATGTATGGCGGAATTGAAATACTATTATTGGAGCTTGTATATGAGGTATTCCAACCAAAATTTCTCCAACAAGGCATCTGTGCGTCAAATTTAATGTCTCTAAGTCCAATATTTCTAAGAATATATGCTACTGTTCCCCCTCGTGGATCGATTTCAACCACAATCTTTTCAACTCTTGTCATACCCATTTTCAGTTCAATCGGATTAAGCGTTTGGGCGCTATCGTGGAGGAATACATGCATAGACAGGCAGGCAGACATACTTCAATCTGGAAATGGTTTAATCGTCTCAGGGGGGCTCAAAATTTATATTTCCGTCTTCATCTCAATAAAAATAGTTAGCGCGATCACAATAGTTTCCCTCCTGGTTGGTTTGTAGACCGGGAAAATAAATGACAATCAGAACTACCGAATTTCGGATCAAATGAATTTAACACTTTATAATTTCAATCACGTCTAAAAATAATTTAATATCACATCTTTTGCTCATACTGAATCCTGAATAATAATTGATTTTCTTTTTAAAAAATGTGTATTTTTTCAAAATTACTTTTATTAAAATCAGAGCGTTTCTATACGAAATCCTATTTTTTTTGACACAAGCTTTTGAAGAGCAGCAAGAGGAAAGTAATATTGGCATCATATTATGCTACGGTGAATTTTTGGCAGTCATATGAGATGATCCTTATGTGTTGGTATAGAAACGATCGCGCCATAGTCTTGATGATCACATTATCCTTAAACGTCAATTCCTTGTCAAAGCTCTAGGCTTCTTTCTATATGATAACGAGATATGTTAAAGAGACATGTAGTGTGAAAGTGGGATAGTTGCCTTTGAGGATAGACGCCCCATACTTCAAAATTAAGACTTGCAAACATGATACGGTCGCAGCTAATACTTATAAGCAAAGAACAACCCCCTGCCCCTCTAGTGTTTAAGCGGCAACCGCGAAGATTGCGCTTGACGCCTGTTTAAAAATAAAGTTCGACGACGGCTCCTGGGTCAACTATTCCTTTTTTTACCCTAAATATACGAGTATGATTGGCGAATTCGAGATGTCGTAGTTACAGGCGAGGAATACTAAGAAAATCGCGGACTGTAAGACGTACCTACTCTATATTAAATCAGCTGAAGACAGCCAACTATATGCTTGCAGGGTGTCCTATCATTATAAAGAGATGATCCAGGGTAGCTTGTTGAAATCATGAGCATTCTGAGCACTCCACGCGACAAAATAGTTATTGACGGAGCAGCGACAATTATCGACAGAGCAGCGGTCGCTGCAATGGTACCGACCAGTGAGTTTAGCCAGTCGTCTCGCTCGCACGAATGGGCTTGCAACGGGGCTTTCAAATTCAGTGGTTCTTTCATTCTAACTTGTGGCAAATTACGCAAAACAATATTTGTATCTATACGACGATCAGATTGTTTTGGGCAAGTTCCAGTGCAGATTTTTTATTGTGTAGTTTCAATTGATTTGTGGGTTTTATTGCCTGATAAACAATGGAGGAAATTGTCTGAGAAATCTTTGACTTTTGAGCAAAAGAAGCGGAATTATTGCGGTATAGAAACCTTCCTCAAAAATTGAAAAAAAAATAATACTATATTCGATCATTGTAATGCTAAATGTGAAAAAAATCTTCGGACGCGTAAAATTTTGAGACAAAAAAAACAAATGTTGTGCTTTATTGAATCACAAGCAGTAAATTTCAAACTGACGACTGAAGAGTAAAGAGGTACTTGTTTTTTTCACAAAAAAAGCGTAAAAACACAAAAAGGTATGTCATGCTTGCCCCATTCACCAACCCTGGGCACGCCACTGGTACCAATATTGCAATCGTTTAACAGATGTACGTATATTAATTCCAATAAGATATCATATAGTATGCATATCAATACCATTACGTGGCTTTCGTTAGAATATCCAATTTAATCCCCGCTGCGCCTGTACTTAGAGGGGTCGTTTCAAATAACGCGCAGGTCGGTGAGTTTTGGTATCGCGGCGTCGAATCCTTAACGAAATTACTCCTGGCTGAGTAGAGGGAAGCGGGCAAGGCGAGGCTGGAGCCTTCTTTTCCGCTAAATTGATCCCGCAACGATACGGAGCTGATCCCGTATTCAATTTCTTTAAAAAAGGTCAGATAGGCCAATTCGATACTTGACAACAATATGCCTACAAAGTACCTAGATATGCTTATTCGATATATGCGCGATCGTTGGACAGGCAAAAATTTCATCTATATAGAAGTATTGGATTTGAGACAGCTCTACTTAAAATTCTGTGTAAATTTTATTCAATTTCAATACAACAGGACATTGCCGTTGCCAATAAAATTGATATTCCCCGAATGATGACCTATTTTAGTCAAAGGCATTTTACTGTTTTGGGTCCCAGGGCATATAACCTATTAGAAGATGACATTAAAACAATTCAGACTAAAGATTCCTTTAAGAAGCAGAGCCATATGTGGCTAATAAATGAAGGTCGTTAAAAAAGCCACAAATTATTTGACTAACATGTATGATTTTTATTTTATTTTTTTATTTTACTGAGTAGGTATCTATCTATCTATTTACTATTATTATGATTTCGATTTTCATTTATTTACTCGATAATTTTATGATTATAATTGCAAATACTTTTTGATTATATTTTAATTTATTTTTTTAAGATGTTTATGACAAAGGCATAATTTGGAATTTTTGATATTTTTTGTGTGCACAGGTTAAATATTTCTTGGTACACCTGCCTTAGTACAGGCCTAGGCCTAGTTAGGCGGTGTTGTCTTAGTGACCAAGATGCTGCAGTGTGCTCTATTTTTCGCTACTGGTCTAAACAATTATTATTTGTAATGCTGCAGGAAATTATACTTTGTACTTTACCTTTAATAAATAAATAAATAAATAAGTTCAGCCTAATTCAGTAAGAAATGCAGATTCGATAAAAATTGGGAGTCACAAAAATTCGTAGGTATCACGACTAAATACTCACTAAAAGTTCAAATCGTCGATATGTATGTGAGATCTCTCAAGCGCCAAAAAAAACGTGTTATTCATTCTTATTACTTTCTCGACCCACCAGCCGATGAGGAGGGAGAGTACTGTGAACGCGCTTTTTTTAGCCGCATTAAGACTATTTCCATATGGAAGTTTTTCTCTACGTCTCTCTGTCGGCCTGTGTGTATTCCTCCACGATAACGCCCAAACGATTAATCGGATAGAGCTGAAATTTGGCATTCAGGCATCATTTGGTCATAACAAGACTCGAAAAGGTTTTGTTTGAAATCCAGAAACCAGGCGCAATAGTCATATTTCAATCTCGAAATATTCGATTTAGAGGCCTGAAATTTGGTTCACAGATGCCTTGTTGGGCTGAAATCACATTGCGAAATTTCGGTTGGAATATCTCATATACAAGCTGCACTAATAATATTTAAGCTCCGCCATATATTTTTATTGAATAATAACGCAATCGGTTGGCGCTTGGCCTAAGCACACTCTTAGCCGCGAAACGAACTGCGCCACCCGAGGCGGTCGCAATGAAACCTAACCGAGTTGGTCCACCGGCCGAGAGAGGGCCCTCATCGATTTTATTTATGAATTTAATATTCAGATGATGTCAGTCGTTGGCTACTCGCTGCGAAAGCCAACTGGTGACACAACCAATCGGTGACACAACCGATTGTGGTACAAAATCACGCTACACATCGTTCTGTCCATGTTTCATGTCCGAAAGGTCAAATTGCTTAGTTTTCTTGTAATTCTTATTTCAGTGTCATGTCGTAGGCATGACTTGATGATTTTATCCGGTGATACCTCTTTCGTGCTTAGTAGTGAATTATGGCAAACAACTTAACAATTTGACAGTTTTAATCGTTAGTACCTACAGTAAACCTTTTGTTTTATTTGTGCCATTTACACAACTAAAATAACATCTCGTGAACAACGTTACTCAGATTTATCCGTGCCCTGAAAAGTTTGATTGTTGGCATGTAAGAGGTCTCACATATAGAGTGACGATATGTAAAAGTAAATCTGTTCAAAATGTATCCAATCTCAATATTTTTCTCCTTAAAAAAGAGTACGAGAAGCGGAAGTAGATATGTAGAGGACATTTGTATGCGTGGCTTTTACCCGCCTGCTGATAGCGTCAGTTGTCGCTGACAATCGGCCGATAAGCGAGGAAGTGTAGTAAGCGTACGTTTGATTGTCATAGGCTTGGCAATAACTTAAGTGGAGACCATTGACAAAATCCAACAGGCTTTAGGGTATGACGCCTTGAGCATCTTACTGATAAAGGAGGGGTCAGATAAGGTCGTAGTACATTACTGTACAGCGAACTACGACCCGGTAGGCCCTCCGCAAGATGAAATGACACTTTCAATACCGAGTGTGGATTTTGGTCATGTAGGATCCCATCATTCCAGTGATTTATCGTACTTGGTGGCTTGGAGACATGGATCAATGTGATTGTTGGCTAATCCCCCATGTTCAGTGGCGGAGATACATATGTACCCGCGGGGCCAGCTGTTGTGTGGGGCGCATTGGTCGTGTTGGCGCCGTGTCGTGTAGTGGCACTGGCATCAAAATAAACGGTTGCATGGCGTAAAAAACACTTTGACGAACTGTGTCAAGATGAAATAATCGAAGACTGAAGAAAGATGTAAAACACAGATATTTGAAAATTTCAGATATACTAACTTCTCGGTCAACAGAAAGGTTTGATTCATATAAACCAGTATTAATCAAATGTGTTGTTTGCAATCCCAAAATTTTAAATCATGATAATGATAACGATCTTTACCGTTTGCCAAAATGTTTATATGACCAATATAAAAGGAATCTGATGGACTATTTCCCTAAGATAATAATCAGCATTCGGTTCATTTTAAAATCATTTATAAATATCGCGTCTATATAAAATAACTGACCTAAGTAATCATTCGTCAAAAGGATCATTTTTGAAATTCAAGCCAAATAACCATTACCTCAAAGGTGCCTAACATGTCTCAGAAACGTGAAAGCTTAAGAAGTTGATTTGCGCATTATTATATTTAAGTTGATTTGAGCATTAAAGAAAGGTCACGACGACGAGAGTTCGCGAGCTGCTGTCATTATGAGGGGGGGGAGAGGGTAAGTAATCGGACAAAGGTCACGGGTAAACCACATGGGGATACAAGGAATGTTAAAAATAGCCTAAAAATAACGAGGTGGTTTGTGGATAAGCACAACGGACACCAATAATAGGTCGTTTTTAAAATTTCACATTTCATCATTTAGATGCGACTTTATATTCGTATACAAAAAAAATGTATTTCATTTATTTCAGCTAATGGTGACTTCAGTGAAAAGTATATAAATTTAATATACAAATATTAATTACGTTATTGTTCAATTTCTATCTGGTTATTATATTCTTAAAATTCTTTAGTCTATTATCAAAAAAATCATTAATGTAAATCGCCAGTACTGTATTATTTGTTAATGTTATTTTTATTAGAATGATAAATTATGAGTTGTACTTTAAAAATTACTTACGTGGAGACAAAGATTAGAAAGGTACTAATTAACTACAAAGTTAATTTTTAATAGTTATTGTTTTAGTACAAAATTTTGTACAAACATTTTTTCGGCTATTCTGTATCGGCTGGGGGAAAATGCAACTGGTGTATTTACGCGGCAATTTTTTGAGCAATAATTGCCCAGTAACAGTCGCCGGTTGTTGTTTCGGTAATATTGCATATAATTGCTCCATATATTTTGTATTGCTAATTTTCGCCTCCACAAATTGCCGAATATCCACGAGTTTGGATAACCTTGGGCAATTTTTCTTCTGCCTCATTTGTCTGTATAACTGTGTTTCGCTTTCGCGGCAGAGCGCCGACCGTTGGCGGGCGGATGCGCGGTGCTAGGGTAGCCGGGCATACCACAGAATTCCACTTCCGTTGTGCAGTTCGTGTGCGCGATTTCATGAAATAAAGAAACTTTATTGACACAGTGCATTTGCTTATGGGATAACAAAGATCGGAATTCAAAGATCGCAAGTTAAAGAAAGATGAATGGACTCCTATTGACCTGCAGTTCCAAGTATCTCACGATGATGCAGCAAAAAAAATAAACGAAATGGTCGGGAATTCTAAATAGGTACATTAGACTTTTGTATGAGTCGCCAGTTGCCAGAAATTGAAGGGTTAAGGCACGTTTTGTAGGTGCAGAAATTGTATCTCTCATATTGGTCGTCTGGTAATTAATGGACTAGCTTTATTTAAAAGTAATTCAAAATCAGTTCGGGATATTCTGGTTAAGTTTTTGAATAATGTATCATGCAATTCGCCGCTCAATAAATATGGCTTTCGTCTTGCTTGATATGTTCGCATCCAAATCAGTCTATTAGTTTTTTTTCTCGTTTTAAACTCATGGTAATAAAAGCATTACAAGCCGCCGCCGCAATGACACCCTCGTCCATAGCCAGCAGTTGCTTAACTGAATTGCTCGTGTATGAATGAATTGCCCAGTTGCTCCATATCGCTCAAAGATGCTCCATATCGCTAAATTTATTGTGGCGGAATTTCTAGCAACAATTGTTACATGTTGGTATCGCAGTAAATTGCTTGATGTTGCGTAACATCATAATTGACCAATATTGCCTAGGATTGAGCAATTTCAGTTGCCCGTGTAAAAACACCTAGGTATGTTGAGTAAATATTATGCATTTGATTTGCTGTACTTCTACGTACATGGTACAGACCTGCAAATGGTACGGTCCGTTTGTTAATAGTTATTTTTCAATATAGGATTTTGTTATATATTTTTTTATTATTGATAATAGTATGTGGAGCTATACACCTTCCAGGGTATTTTCTTTTATCGGTGAAAATAGTGAAATTACAATAAAAAATATACTAGCTATCTGGCAATGCCCTTCCATGTCTGCTCCACCGATTTAGAGTAATTTGAACCGCTGTAGAAATGTGTGCTGCCTCTTTTTTTTTACCTCGGTGCAGAAAATGGATTATCAAAAGAGTTAATGCAATCTGGGTATGAGTTCTTAAGATATGACATTTAAATCTGATTGACTTAAGGGTCCGTAGCTTTGAACAAATTGACCGACTTTAATAATTCTTTCACCGATCACCTTTTTCATCACTGGAATGAGGTGATTATGTTTGAAGGCCGTTCATAAACTAAGCTAGGGAGCTGCCATACAAACGAACGACAAAAATCTCAATGTGAAACTAAAAATGTCAATAAAATAATACTTTCAGACGTTTTAAAAACAAAGACAAACAATCTCTGATTGCGCTCAGTTTCTCTGATTGCGCTGATTGTAGTCTATTTATTCATGTGATAAGTATCATCACCAGCCTTTTTCTCATTTCGAAACGCCAAGATATAAATCCGTTGACTAATTTCATCTTTTAGTTTACACAAGCCTATCTACCCGTTTTCTCTTTATGACTGTTTTCCACGGAGGGCGATGCCTCCTGCTTTCAGGACTCGCGTTTTTTTCTCTGTCACGGTAAGGTACACAATACACAGCTATACCCAATCCACTCAGGCAGGGAATAACTCGTCATATTGAAAGGTTTACAGTTGGTTTTATGACTGTTTATGAATGCGAAATAAAAGCTTCGCAAGATTATAGGAACTGATGGAACCGACGTTGAAAGGGTTTCTTTTAAAAGAAATACAAATGGTGTTTTTATTCTGAAGGGAGCCGTTCATTCTGCCTTAGTAATAGTGCATTTAAAATTTGACGAGGGAAAAAGTTCTGAGAAATCTAGGATTGCTTTGTTTTTTTTTTGCAACAATATTTTTAAATAGATATAATACAGAATATCGGCGTACGTAAGCATATGAAATAAACAACGTAACAACAGTATTTTTAGGAAAAAAAATACAATCCTCATGCATTAGAATTCCAAATAAACTTTTTCAACCACAATTACGTTAGGTTAAATCTATTTTATCGGTTATTTACTATTATTGTGTATTTAATTAGAGCCAGTGATTAACAAACAAAGAGTGGCTAGCCCAGCAATGCGCACACGGTCTAAAACAGACGAAACTCTGAAACCGAGCAAATCACGAGAATTCTTACCATACGTCAAAGGTGTGACAGATCGATTAAGTAAGATGCTAAACAAAATTGATATAAAAACGATCTTCAAGCCGACCCAAAATATAGCTTTATATATAGCGCGATATAGAGGCCTGTAAAAGATGTAATACCACTGCAAACCCCAGGTGTATAAAATCTATTTTGCCTACTTTAGGCAAACGAAACGGCCCATAGACACTCGACTGATGGAACATATCAAAGGTGTTAAAAACGTACAGTGAGAAAAATCGGCGATCTGCGAACACATATTGGATAGCATAACTAGCCACTGGGTGCAGTTTCAAAATACCATTGTGCTATCCAAAGAACGATTTTATTTTCCTGGTATGATCCGGGAAGACATTGAAATAAGAAGGACCCCAAACTTTAATAGAGACGACGGTTACAAACTCTCTTCTACGAAGAACTTTCTTCTGAAAATGTTCCCAAAGCCCATCGCCGAGCGCAAGGACGTAACACAAGATACAACTTGCGGTGTCAACTACAACGGGCGAGCCCGTCACCACAGGACGTTTTAACGATTTTCTCGTTCTGTCGCCCTGCAGTGAACGTAGAAGACTTTGGACATAACAAATCCAACGTCCAGCTACGTCACAGCCCGCAAGAAGCCAACGCCTTACCGCGAGATAGCCAGTGTTACCTGGCGGGCCGACCCTCGCGCCCTTGCTTCCAATTGTGACCAGATTTCTCCGGTCTCTCGATTGGTTCCGAGTTCGAGGTCGCTTGCGCGGTCCTCTCCCTTACGAAGCGGTGAAACGGTGTGCACCGAATCTATCGCAGACCAAGGCGTCCTTTACCCGACTCTGAACCGGGATCGGATGGCCAATGGTCATTTCAAGAGCAGTCGCCGTAAGGTAGGCAACCACCCCCGCTCTATAGGAAACAATACAGTTCCCAGACTCCCCCGACTGTTAGTCGGAGAGCACAATCGATTGGCTTGCGCCGCTCGGTGCGCAGACCGTCCAGGAGCGCCAGAGGTTTGATTCCCAGGGGAGACTGGTTGACCCAGTGTCCTACCCAGGTTCGCACCCCATGCGTGGAGGCCATCGGATGGGTGTTGACCCGTGAGTGTGACCGACCCTGAACACATGGGTCATCGTGGCCACCTCATCATGGGCCCGTTAGCTCCAAAACACAAGATACAGTGAGTCTTGTGTGTAAGGCGGATTTTCAAAATTCCTGCTGCCACACCACCGTTATAATCTACGAAATAACAGCAGAATTTTTCCGCCTACCAGCAGATGACGATTGGCAGCACGTTAATCTACCCTGGACAACGGCGGTTACAACATCGCCGAAACGTCGGGTGTTACAAACTTCGCGCGGTCTATACTCGTATATATATAAAGTACTAGCTAAATGTGTGCCAGACTTAGTCTGGCGTAATAAGCTTCGCAAAAGCTCGCGAACGCCAGCGCAGCGCGTCCCTGCCTGTTTTACTGCCCAGCTCGCTAGCCAAGTAGCTGCAGTAGGGAAAGGGGCAAAAGAGTATGGCGATTTTTTGTTAATCCCAAAGTTTCTATTATATATCCCAAAGTTGCTATATTTTTATGAGTTGATATTATTTCTTAGACTATTTAAATAACATTTTTATTAACTTTGGATTGCATTTAAATGTTTCTTTTATTATTTATTAGAATCTAAATATAGTTTTTATTAAATCTGATTTATTATTTTTGACTGGTTACTGCAAGTAAATCTTAAAAATGCAATTTCAATATATAATTACCATAAATGAAGATAAATATTGTTGTGTAATTACTCTATTACTTTGTACGTCTCGCGGATATACAGCAAGGGAAAAAAATGTGCGTGTCAGCTCCGACGCATGAATGAAGTTTATATATCTAAGGCCCGAATATTACCACTTATTATAGTTCTCGATTAAATTATCCAACCACTTTCTCGTAAAACGCTGCTTTTTCAGACATATTGACATACGTCAAAACACCTGACGAATGAAGGTTAACGAGCGTCAGCTTTTGGAGTATCGGTGCTACGAGTAGGAGCGCGACGGCGAGGGCGGTTCGTCGGCCGGCGCAGGGCGGGCGGCGCGGCGCTCGCGTCGTTAGTCCACCCGCCCAACCGGGCGACAATAAATCAACGGCGAATGATAAATCGCGGCCGCCCCTGGATGTACGGCTTTTTGTTGTTACCGTTTATGTGGAAAAAATAGCGGCACTGGGCGCAGGGCGGCCACCGCGTGCCGTCTGTAGAAAATAGCAGTGCTTTCACTGCTATTTTCGAACTGCTGCTTTAAACTCTAATCGGGGAGCTCGCTGCATGGAGCTAGGACCCGATCAAAACACGTAATTTGTTCCGGCGAAACCAAGGATGTCCAGGGTGTACTGACTATCAGTCTACCCTGGAAAACAGCGTTTGCAACATCGCCAATACATCGGGTGCTACAAAACCACGCGATAAATATATTTTATCTATATATGTTAAAGAAGAAACTGACTTAATGACTGAGTGGCACATCAGCGCATAGCCTAAACCACTGGGGCTAGGAAATTGGATATTTGCACAAGGCTTCCTTTTATAATGTAAGCGAGCACTAAATAAGGGATTTTGGAAATTCTTCCCTTAAGGGGGTGAAAATAGTGAAATTCTATTGTATAGAAAGTCGAAACCGCTGCAGCTACAGACATGCAAATTTATATTTAAGCTACTCATTAAGAAGTTTAAAATATTTAGACTCACAGTTTTTTTCATAATCAACCCTTAGGGGGGTGAAATAAGGGATGAAATGTTGTATGGAGATACCCAAACCGTTAGATTTTAGAATTTCCCAATTTTAATGCATTATATGCCGAAGCACGGTGCCAAGTCTGAGGTGTGTCATCAGACATTCGACATCTTTCCATACTTTGTATGCGAAAAAACATACACTCGTGAATTTGGGGAAAGTGGAGACCATCGAATTATTATTTATTCCGTATATATATCCTGTTTTTAAATACAATAATATTTTATATATTTATAATTAGAGTAAATCAGAATTAACTTTAATATAATTTGTTATTGAGGAATCATTTCTCAAACCTAAGGCAGTATATGCCGAAGCACGATGCCTAGTCTGAGGTGTGTCAGACATTCGAAATTTTTCATACTTTGTATGCGAAAAAACATACACTCGTGAATAAGAATATGGGGAAGTGGAGACCTCGAATAATTATTTATTCCGTTTATATATCCTGTGACCAACACCGAACCTTTCATTTCTATATTGCCGACATGACTCGCATAAAATACGAAACCCCTAAAATATTAGAAGTCGAGTACATTACAAGTATATCCTCGTTCGGGTGCAGCAATCACTAAAAGTATCAGTGTCTCGCTTGATAAATAAACTAGAATGAGATTATTGTTTGCTAGGAAGTATTGTGGACTGTTGACGCTTCAGCACTTAAGCAAATTGCAACCACAGGCTATTTGAATGCATAATGCTTTCAAGATCTGTTTACATCCTGTTATTTAAACTGCATTTCATTCGGTAGTGTTATTTTACAATTCAGGACAGCTGTCTCATAGATGTTATAATGTATCAGTTTGTATATTCGCAACGCTTGATTTATTTTTATTTATTTATTTAAAAATTAATTACTATAAAACATTGATTTTCTTTAAAGAAAATAACAGGAACCGGATGGCAAAACCTTAACCTATTGCTTATTTGTTTCTGTCACCCAACTGGGACTAGCCCGTTCTAGGGTGATCAGGACTCTAATATTACAATCAAGATTGCTTGCTTGCTTGATTGTTTACAAATGTACAAGTTTTAGTAAATAGCTATGTAATTACACTAAATTGCCCTAAAATATGGTCTTCAAAATAAAAAATAAATAAAATAATAATAATCATATTAAAAAATATTCAAAGATAATATAATAAATAAAATGCAATTCCATTATATAATCGGCAGTAATATAATATAAAATTCGGTTAAATAATATAAATAAAGTTACATGTGAGAAAAGAAAGAAACAGTCAATACTATTTAATATATGTTAACTAATATAAGATTTAATATAAAAATACCTAGTCAAAAGAGTACAATTAATTGTCAAAATAATATATAACAACAAAGTCAAATAATTTTTGGTAGTTAGTTAAAGGTTAAAATATACTCAACATACATAACATATATTAAAAAATATGTCAATAATTTGTGCAAATTATTTCTAACATTTGATGTATGGTTAGTCTGTCATGATTCGATAACCATTTCGTTAATTTATTTTTGAATTCCCTAAATGTCAAATTCGTTTTTATTTCCAAATTGATCAGATTGTAAAATCTCGGCGCAATGAAAGAGTAATGTCTTTGTCCAAATGATGTATTCATTCTGCGTATTATAAAGCTATTTTCTAAAACTTGTCTCGTTGGTCGCCGGTTTTGAATTATTCCTAAATTTGAGTTATTGTCCAAAAATAGCCTTAAGAGGGAAATTTTTAGAAAAAGTTGCCTACAATCAAGAACTTTGGCTTCTTTATAAAGTTCATTAGTGGGATGGCGATATGGTCTACGTAAAATAATCTTTATTATAAATTTCTGCGCAACTTGCAATGGCTCTAGCAGGGTTTTGCCACATCTACCCCATCCAATTATGCCGTAAGTAATAAGCGATTCACATAAAGCATATGATGTTAATATATCTTTAAAAAGATTCATACAGTGAAAGCTATTTCAATAATTACAAGTAACAGTTTGTAAAACCTATAGTAGAACGGACGAATTTTCTACCTTTTTTTAGATTTTTATATAAAATATCGTGATATTTGAAGTGATTCAAAATCCTATGTAATATGTACATATATGGTAGATAATATTTATAAATGAAAGAGTTTCACAGGCTGTGTTGTATATCATCACTGCAAGCAATGAACAACGTAACCCGAGACTTCATTAGTCTTCTATAAAACTTCTCATTAGTCTTCTTATAAATTTCAGAATTCTCTTAGGTATGATGCTGCTGACCTCCTCATATGTTAATACCACCTTTCCTAGATAAGAACCTTTTCGGTAATGTATTATTTCAAATATGAACAGTTGATGCTCTGCTGTTTCAGCATTTACTTTGCAAAATTTGCAGAAATCATCCTCAGCCACTTTCACATTTTGAAATCATACTTCAGTGAACAGTAACCGATGAAATGTCTTGTCCGGTGAGGAGCCTTAGTAGATCCTGTCTGAGAAAAAGTATCTTAATTTTCTTTTTTGATAAATGATTTCTGATTTAGTGAATTTGTCTTTGTCCTACATTTTCGTTGCAGCATATTTTCGTTCTTCTGTCGTAGGTACCTGATTTGTTCCGCTGTGTGACTTCTAGTCACACCACAAAATAGTTTTAATCCTATGAAGGGCAAATCAGTTTCATTCTTTTTCTGTGTTTTCATTGTCTTGAAAAATTACTTTGTTCTCCTTCACCTGGTGTTTTTGACTATTTAGACTTCTCCAAACAAGCTTCATCCTGAAAACATAGCTATTTAGAGCTTATAAAGCTGATGTTCCCACTGATGTGACCTAGATTTAGGCGTCGTGCAAAGGTTTCGTTTTGATTTCACCGGCGCAAGTTTCTATTGCTTGAATTTCTATTTGAAGGATGGTGGGTATTATTCCTAGAGCCTTATTGAGCTTTGACTTCTATTTCGACCCAGCTCTATACAAGAAAAGTAGCCCGATTTGAATATAGGGCTGTTTTTTGTCCCTATACTGGGGCGATCATACCCTAAAGATTTCACAAAACGTCAAACGTTGTTTAACATTGTTTTGGTAGGCATTAGTCTTATAAATGATCTACGAGGTCTCCTAGTTTAAACTGTTTAGTTATCTTTAACCTATGTGCACGAGGAGAATTCTTTCCTTGCTTGTAAATGTAAGGGGAACATGTCCAGTAACTTTTTCATTGCGACTTAAGAGGAGGTGGACACTGTACCTATCATACCTAAACATGACAGCTTTGTCGTCACCTTCAGACTGAGATGGGAGTTCTTCCATATCCGCACTGAAATTTCTTTTTCTCCGAAAGCTTCGACGCAACACTTTCCGTTTCCTGGTGCTTCTAACCGAATTTCAGAATATTCCCTAAGAAGATAAGCCTATTCGTCCACTTCCTACAAAAGCCACTAATTAATTATGTGGCTGTCGTTAAGTTCCACTTGAGGCTGATTTGTGTAAAACGGTGATTAGTTATTAACTGGGGCCAGTGCAATTGGGGCATTCTTCCCCATTGTATTTAGGGTCGGTCCAATTCACGGGTCAGCCTTCCAGAAGAAGTTCGAGCCCTGGTAGGACTCCTTGCCCGGTGGGATAGTTTACCCTGTTAATCATTCTTTGGGCGCGCCTTGACATTTTGCGCATCGTGTGGCGCTAGCCAATCGACTGTGCACTCTGGCAGATAACCGGGAGAGTCTGGAAATGGTTTTTATTCGTAAGCAGTGGGGGTGGATGTTGACCTGACGTCTTTATCTTGAAATGACAATTCGGCTGCCTAATCCTGAGTTCAGAGCCGGGCAAAAGATACCATGGTCGGCGATAGATTCAAACTGAATCACCACTACGGCAGATAGGGGACCGCGAGCGACCTCGAACCCGATATATTCGGTGTACACCGTATCACTGCTTCGTTAAGGGATAGGAACGCGCAAGCGACCTCGATCCTTAAACCAGTCGAGAGGCAAGAGGTATCCTGGTGGTAAAATCCAGTCCGAGGTTTCCTGCCAAAACTGGTAGTCATAGGACGTGGTGACCCGCTGGGTTACTTACGTGGTGGACGTTGGGATCTGGCGGGCATGTTGGCTTTGCTGGACAGTAAGTTTGTACTCGTTCTCAAGTCTTTTACGTTCACCTCGTCAGACAGAATGGCCATTATCGTTAAAACTTCCTGGGGTGACGGGTTCGGCCGTAGTAGTCGACACCTCCAACTAGAGTTGACAACTACAACGGGCGAACCCGTCACCTTTAGTTTTAACGATTAGTCGTTTTATCTCCCTGAAGTGAGCGCAGAAGACTTGGACAAAAACAGTCCACCGTCAAGCTCCGCCATATGCCCGTAAGAGACCAACGCCTTAACCGCGAGATAGCCAGGAGTGTTACCCAGCGGGCTTACAATCACGTCCTTACTTCCAATTGCGACCAGATTACTCCAGTCTCTCGATTGGTTACGAGTTCGAGGTCGCTTGCGCCGTCCTCTCCCTTACGAAGCGGTGAAACGGTGTATACCCAATCTATCGCGGACCACGGCATCCGTTGCCCGGCTGTTCACCCAGAATCGGGTATCCGATGGTCGTGTGAGGTGGCCACCCCGCACTAGACTCCAATTGCTCGTGAGTGGGTGGTGCTCATCAGTGGGTTTTCTCCGTATTAAAAGTCGTTGATGCTGAAGTTGAAGTTATTTATTCCAGAAGGTATGTGATGGTTGCCAGTTGGTAACGCATTGATTGATAAGTCGCATAGTGTGTGTAGTGTGTGCTCGAAGTAGATGTCGCAGTTGTGTATCCGAAGTATGAAGCGCGGCGATAGATTTGAAGATGATGATGATCGCGTGTACTATGCGTTGCTGACTGTCGCCAGAGAATGAGAAATGATCGTTCGAATGTATGGCTTTATATATCGTGTGTATGATGCAATGTTCAATGCGTGGGGGAAACTAAGTATGTCAAATTGAATCGATCAGAAGAAATGATATTAGTCATCGGCTGTGTGTGCATTAATTGCCGAAATTTATATGGAATTCAACGCTGTTTGACGCATGTAATATTGAGCGTATTTGCGGTTTCGATTCTAGAGAGTTTACTTCTTTTGTTGACTGATATGTTGGGCGAAGTCCTCAACAGTCGTTTTAGAAGCAGTCGCCGTAAGGTCTACAACCACCCCCGCTCTATAGGAAACAGTAGTGATTCCAGACTCCCCAGACTGTTAGTCAGAGTGCACAGTCGATTGGCTTACGCCGCACGGTGCGCAGACCGTCCAGAAGCGCCAGAAGGTTGATTCTTAAGGGAAGCTAGCCCTAAAGCCAGAGTCCTGCCCGGGCTCGCACTTCATGCATGGAGGCCGCCGGATGGGTATTGACCCGTGAGTGTGACCAACCGTGAACAGAATGGGTCATCGTGGCCAACTCAGCAAGGGTCCATTAGCTCCCCAACCTCCAACTAACCATACTTTTCATATTTTTCTTCAGATTGGTTGCTGCGGAGCCGACGGTCCCAATGACTACATGAACCTTCGCAAACCCCTCCCGAGCGAATGCCGCGATACAGTCACTGGAAACGCATTCTTCTACGGCTGTGTTGAAGAAATAACTTGGTACCTTGAGGAAAAGTCGGGATGGCTCGTCGGTATCGCTATGGCTGCATGCATGTTCCATGTAAGTATTAGAAATATAATACTGATCTTATAATTTGAACGTATTCCAGATTAGTAAGTCACTATCAGGACAACCTTGTCCTTAGATGAGTTAGCTCGATAAAATGGGCAGCCTAAACCAAGCCAGCCTCACAAATCAGTGCAGCCTAAACCAGCCGCGCAAATCCTGTCATTGTCATCCGGCAAACATGTGTATTTCATTTCGCACGAATGACCGAAGTACTGCAAATTAAGCAACTCCAGCTTTTTATTTTCACAAGCATAACTTTATCGGTACTCGATCGTTATATAATACTACCTCTTAATACATACCTTCCTCATTTTATACAAACAATGACAAAAAAAAAACAACTTGATATAAAATTTGTGATATAAAATTAAAATGGGGAGGCCTATCAACAAAAATGTTATAGGATTTTGGGAAATCTTAATTAGCCCCTTTAAGTGCCGAAGTGTGCGCTAACTGATGCCACCTAAAAACTGATCGCACATTTAAACATTCCAAGAACAAATTCAGTAAGATATAAAAATGGGTGATATCCGTGCTGCTTTAAATGTTAATAAATATTTTAGATTTTCGATAGATTAATCGAGTTATACAATATGTGCATAACATGAATGTCATTGAAGTGCATAAAATATCTTATCGCAAGCCTAAGGAGTTTAAATGAGGAGTGGGATGGTTGCCGTATGTCTTCCCTAAAGCTTATCTGAGTATCGAATAAAACTCCCAGATACTATGACTTCAGTACCTCTAAATTACGCATATTAGGTAATCACATTTTTGGGATTTTCGGACCCCCACTCCCCCATGTCAACAGACGTAATCAGCGGCCTACCCCCCTCCCCCCCCCGCCCCCAGATTACTCAATTAACCGAATTTGCGGAAAATGCGAGGAATCGTGAACCCAGCGTTTGTAAAGTGCTTTTAAAAATGTACTTTATTCATTAAAAGTAATTACAAAATCTCAAACTCTTTGGTTTATTTTACAAATCCCAATCTTCAGACCGCAGCGCTTCCAGGAACAGGACCGGGCGACTCAATCGCAGACAAGCGCGTGGAGTGTCTATGTACATCGCGCGTGCGGGTGGGGTATCTTCTATGTTACTTGGTACCTTCGGGAGGTCGGTGTGCAAGCAATGTGATGGCCCGCCATAAGCCCTGATTTAAATCTGATCGAGCACGTATGAAAATCCTTAAAAAGACGAGTGAGAAGTAAAAGGTTTGCTCCAAATAACATTCGCCAGCTGAAAGAGGCCATACTGAAGAATGGAATGGTATTCCTAACATCGTTGTGAGGCCGTGATTTAAATTAAAGGGGGAAATGCCACCTACTAATATATATATATATATATATATATATATATATATATATATATATATATATATATATATATATATATATATATATATATATATATATATATATATATATATATATATATATATATATATATATATATATATATATATATATATATATATATATATATATATATATATATATATATATATATATATATATATATATATATATATATATATATATATATATATATATATATATATATATATATATATATATATATATATATATATATATATATATATATATATATATATATATATATATATATATATATATATATATATATATATATATATATATATATATATATATATATATATAAAGGGTCTTCCAAGAGGGATTTCCGAACTTTGACAGTTGATAGCGGCCATCTTGTTGAAGCTACATCTGTCAAGTTAGTTGTCATTTATTCAGTCTGTTTTGCCAAATCACCATGGACAGATATAGCATTCAACAACATGTGCAAATAATAAATTTGTTTGATCAAAATGGGTGTTCTGTTCGGCCAACGTACCGCGCGCTTCGCCCATTTTACGGTCCCGATAATCGTCCTACCGAGAGGACTATTCGCAATGTGGTGGATGAATTTGAGTCCACTGGTTCAGTAAACGATCGACCAACACCCGTATGTCGACGAAACGCAAGATCTGCCGAAAACATCACCGCTGTCCGTGAGAGTGTGCAGGAGAATCCAAGGCAATCAATTTCGCGTCGCTCACAAGAACTTGGCCTTTCGCAGACCACAACTTGGCCAATTTTGCATCGTGACTTGGGCCTGCACCCGTACAAAATTCAACTGACCCAGGAACTGAAAGCAAACGACCATAGACAACGACGTGAGTTCGCTGAATGGGCTTTGGAGCAGTTGGCAACTGACCCTAATTTTCATCGAAAAATCATCTTCAGCGATGAGGCCCATTTCTGGATGAATGGGTACGTGAACAAACAAAATTGTGGAATTTTGGGACGATACCAATCCACATGAGATCCAAGAGCGTCCAATGCATCCCGAAAAAGTCACTGTTTGGTGTGGATTTCGGGCTGGCGGTGTCATCGGTCCATATTTCTTTGAGAACGACGTTGGCCAGGCCATCACTGTCAACGGCGAGCGCTATAGGTCGATGATTACCAACTTCTTTTGGCCTGAATTGGATGATCTGGCCACGAACGACATGTAGTTTCAACAGGACGGCGCAACGTGCCACACAGCTCATGCCACATTGGATATTCTGCACGAGCGATTTGAGGACATGGTCATCTCACGTGGAGGTGATGTGAACTGGCCACCGAGATCGTGCGATTTGACCCCGTTAGACTATTTCTTGTGGGATTTTCTTAAGTCGCAGGTGTATGCAAATAAGCCACAAACCACATCGGTCCTCAAAGCCAACATAAATCATGCCATCGGCCAAATTCAGCTTGATTTATGCGGCGGAGTCATGGAAAATTGGACATTTCGGATGCTCTCCACCCAGAGAAGCCATGGCGGACATTTGAAAGATATTATATTCCACACAAAATGGCATCAATAGGTCTTTCAAACGAATAAAAATTTTCGATGATATCTCAAACACACTTTGTATTATTTAAATTTAAAGATAGGAAGCGCTTAATGAAAGACCCTGTATATATATACATATATATATATATATATATATATATATATATATATATATATATATATATATATATATATATATATATATATATATATATATATATATATATATATATATATATATATATATATATATATATATATATATATATATATATATATATATATATATATATATATATATATATATATATATATATATATATATATATATATATATATATATATATGATTGGTTTTTTGTAAAATCTTTTTTTAAAGAATTCGTTTAAAGGATGACACTTTGATGAAAAAATAAAAATAATAAAAGCCACTTACATAGCTGGAAGGTTTTCCCGGACTGGACTGGGAAATGCTTATTGTTTAAACGAGATGTATTCTTGGATGAGTACCACTTTCGACGGTACACTGTAGGTTTAATGGGATCCCTTTATCGATAGCGAACGATCACCCTTCATCCACATCTCAAAAACAAAGCGTATCCTTTTGTCCAAGAATACATCTCGTTTAAACAATAAGCATTTCCCAGTCCAGTCCGGGAAAACCTTCCAGCTATGTAAGTGGCTTTTATTATTTTTATTTTTTTATCAAAGTGTCATCCTTTAAACGAATTCTTTAAAAATATATATATATATATATATATATATATATATATATATATATATATATATATATATATATATATATATATATATATATATATATATATATATATATATATATATATATATATATATATATATATATATATATATATATATATATATATATATATTGTATTGTGCCTTTTGATTTGATTTTTTCATTAATTTACGCAATACATTGAATTTTTCGATTTTGTTAAAAAAAAAAATTTTTTTCTTCTTTCGGATGTGCCCTGTAAAAACTGGTAACCCTAAGTATTTTTATTTGCTTAAGCTCTTTTAAAATAAAGCCATCATCAAAAATATATTTGTTTTGATTAAACCCTTTCCAATTAGAATGTTTTTGATGGCCCGTTTTTTTTGCTCGCCAGTGTATTCAAATAAAGATATTTTCTTTATTCTTTCCTTCTTTGCGTAGGTATATCTACATTTTATACATATATGCAAATCGTATATACGCATATCGTACGTGCCTATAATCGTATCGTACGAATCGTACGTTCGTATAATCATATATAAGATATACGTAGATCGTATAGGTTCAATTTTACTTTTTTGGAGATGATTATGTTGATCACTACGAGCTGCATATATGAATAGATATGACCTAGAGGTGGTTTACAAGAGGATGCCGAGATTCTACACATTATTCTCGTCGAATCATGTACATAAATAAGAGGCACATAAATTGACATAATTTCAGTTTTCTTAGAAAAAATGATTAGGCAGTCTATACATATATAGATATATATATATATATATATATATATATATATATATATATATATATATATATATATATATATATATATATATATATATATATATATATATATATATATATATATATATATATTAAATATATTTAAAGCATATACTAAATTTTATTGCATTTGAGTTTAAACTCACTGCTACACGAAGGATTTTCATTTAAATTTTGGAAATTTTCTTTAAGAAATTGCTGGTTATTTTTTGATTTTTAACTGTTTGTTTACAGATTTTGCGGTAAGTAAACTTGGTGAGGTATAAAAACCTTTAGTGTCACAGACTTGTTATTGTTTGAAAATATTCATTTTTCTTATTGTTCTGAAAAAATATTCTAGCTATCTTGATATCTATTTTTAAAACTCATTCCCCCCCCCCCCCCTTCTCCCCTTGATAATTATATAACAGCATTTTTTTAACTTTCTTGATTGGACTAAGTGCAAGCGAGAAAGTTATGTTTGCGACAAATTTACTTTTCTTTTATTTTGTTTTTATATTACTTAAACTTCATGTTGAGAGCGTTTAACTGGACGTAATAATCGAATTGCGACATACAAACATAACTTACAGACATCAAAATCCATCGCTAGAGCTCCTTTTGCATAATATAGTACAAAACCCGAAAATATTGTGGAGTTTTTCGGAAATTATTACCTTTTTATTAATTTTTCAGCCTTCCCTATGGTGTCATAATTATAAAGACTTTATTTTCCCAACGAGGTTTTTATATCCCTTTACACCCTTAATAAAATACGTTTACGAGTTTGTCTGGATGAAGCCAGAAGAATTAAACTCATACATTACAAATTTAAAGTGCCCTATTTTTTTATATGGGAAACAGAATATTGAGTACATACTGGTAAATAAATAGACTCTTCATAAATATGAATTGAATGTAAAAGATAATTAATTATTATCACTAAGTCTGTTGTACTGGGTGAGTTAAAAGTCTTTTTCCGATTTATAATGAGATTTATAACAAAAAAATGCAAATTAAAGTTTAATTCATGATATTTTTCTTACTTTCTGTTCATTTTTACCATAGGCCATGAAAAATCACCTTTGATTTGAGATGACACGATTCGGAAATTGTTCCCGCAACAACTTCATTGTATCACGAATGGTGCATGATGTAACATCAACTTGCTGAAACTATATGCCATTGTTGTTGGCTGCTTAAACTAGAGGAAAGAGGATGTCATGAAGAATTGTTGAAACCATCTTTCGACTCTTGCGAGCGGACAATCGCTATTCTGGAAGTAAACAGCGATCTCCATTAAGTTGATCTATAGTTAAACTATAGTTAAACAGCGATCTCCATTGATATTATTTTCATTCGCTCTGCATTGGTGTATTGTCTCATATTGTAATCTCCAAATTTAATGCATCAAACAAAAAAAATACCGCTCAGACGAGAAGGGAAAGTATTGTAAACGCCCAAAAAAAATTGGAGATGAAGATGCAAAAATCTATTTTGACCCCCCCCCCCCCCCCACGATTGAGACCAGTTCTGGTTTGAGTGTGTGTGTCTATATTCATAGCACCCAATTGCTTCATCCGATTAAGCTGAAATTTGGTATACAGGAATCTTTTGGTCATCGCAAGAGTCGAAAAGATTGAGGTTGAAATCAGTACACCGAGGGGCGCACTATCATCCTTGAAATATTAGACTTAGAGTCTTAAAATTTGGTTTACATATGCCTTGTTGGGTCAAAACTACATTGTAAATTTTTTGTTGGATTATCTCATAGGCATATGCACAAATGATATTTAATTGACGCAATACTAACGTATGGGGAATCAAAATATTCAATTTGCGGCCTCGCGCATTTGATATTGCGAGACGCACTTTCGTAATTTAAATCTTCATTGAGTTGTGTCGCTCGTTCGAAATTCCAATGTTTAAAGGCAAATTTTACGGGGACCTGCGTTTGCATTTCAATTTTTAAATTGAACGATATGACATCCTTGGCTAAATGCCGAGAAAGTCTTGGGGGTGACCACAACCAATTTTTATCACTTTGAAGCGACTTTTGGGCAGTTTTATTTATACATATGAACTGTGCAATTATTTCAATGGCTTTTAGCATAAACGCAGTAACGCCAGTAATCTCAGATGGGTGTTTGAAAGGCCAAAAAATATATTTCATTATTTTTTTCAAATAGATTCTCTATGAATCTGACATAATTCTTGACATAATATTAATGACATAATTCTTCGTTACTAAAAGGATATATAATGATCGGTGAATTTAATGGCATGTCAATTTATATATCTGCTCAATTCATACTAAATAATATATTAAAGGACCACTCGTAAACAGACAGCACTCTTGTCGTCGTTTCTCACTTCCACCAATTCTAATTCAAATCTTTTTTAGTACGCAAGTCGACCCACATAGATTTTACTCAAGTAGTAATAACACAGCGGGCTTTTCGCAGCGCTACGCAGCACGTACACAGCTTTATATAGCCCACTCTAATCTGGCCTTAAATAGTTTCCTGGGGAAAAAATACATGTCGGCGTTAAAAGCCACCATCCGCCGCAGAAAAGTTCTTCGACCACGATGAACTTATACGCCGTACGTGCTCCCATCACCAATAGTCGCTCTTAATGTCCGGAATCTGGCTACTTTGCGAAACGACCGAATACAAAAATCATGAAATAAGTTAAATTTTGCATTTTCATTAAGGGTTCTATTTTCTTCGACTGTTGCAACGGTTCCTACCATCGAAAGTGAAGTTGAGCCTCATTACCGCTCTATTGCCAATCTTAGGCTACCCAGATTTAATATTATTAATAATAATAATAAACTCTTTATTTGCACTTAATTAGTATACAAAAAGGCGAGCTTATTGCCACATGGCAATGTCTTACAACTAACCTATACACAGTAGTGCACGCGCGCATTGTGAAAATAAAGATTATTACATAACATACAGACAAGTGGAAAAATGTAAAACTAATAATGCCCGAGGAGAGGAAATCGGGAGAGGAAGAGGCAGTGGCGGTCTCTTCATATAAGCCGAAAAGCCGGGCTTGCCTATTCTTCGTAATTAACAATTAAATAAATTAATAACACAATTCGTAAAAAAAAACAATTAAATAAATTAATTTGCTATCTAACGAGTGCTATCTAGCGGACGGAGCTCGCTCCACGAGACGAAATTCGTTATGGCCGCGGCGTCGATAAAGCAGCGTGCGATTGCAGCTGTGTACCGACGTGTCCTCTCGCTCGCTCGCACATGTGGGCTTTCAATGTGGCTTTCAAAATCAGTGTACCTCTCGCTCTAACCAGTGGCAAATTACGCAAAACAATTATAAGTATATAGAGGATTTTACTATGGAAACCAAAGCCGTGCTTGCCCATGAAGGTGACAGCGAACGTGTCAAATGTCGCAACGTGAGACGATGAGCGCGAACTTCACTTGACTGTAGTTAGTGTAGGTTTGTGCGACTGACATCACGGTATTTTTTATTGTGTAATTTCAATTCATTTGTGGTTTTTAGTGCCTGATAAACAATGGAGGAAATTGTCCCTTGTGGTGAGTTATGTGTACGACTTTTAATCGGCGAAGACAAAGTAAAATCTTTGAGTTTTGAGCAAAAGTTCTTTGCATCATTTTACTCAGACGTAATAAAACTCATTTTTGAAAAAAGATAGACGCTTCGATTTAGAATATAAATAAGCTAGTTAAAGCTATGTACCTAGCACCTAATTACTTTTTGTTCCCTTTTTTTATAAAAAAGTCTTACAGCTCATACAAGCAAGGGTCAACTTCTTAACTCGATGTCACTCGCTCAAGCAAATAAAACGGTTTTTCTTAAAGCCACCGGAGGTATTCGACTGCTGATAAGTGTATGTTAAATTCTGTCTAGCAGTAGTATGCCTTCAGTGTGCTTTATTGAATCTACGACACAAGCAGTAAATTTCAAATTGAAGATTGAAGAGGAAAGAGGTACTACTTTTTGTTACTATAAAAAAACACAAAAAGGTATGTCGGGCTTGCCCCATTCACCAACCCCGGGCACGCCACTGGGAAGAGGCGGGAAAGGGAAGAACTGGTTACATCTTAGAAAGGTAGTAATCCTTAAGGGTGAGTCTTAAACGATGGTAAAGAAGGCGACTTTTGTATATTTTGCTTGGAGATCGTTCCAGAGTCTTGCACCATGGACACAGAAAGAATAGGAATAGAAATCACTATTATGACTCGGAATTTTTAATAAACTGTCAGAGGCTGACCGAAGTACTAGACCGTGGGAACTTAGTGGTTCAAAAAGCTCGTGGAGATAGGTTGGTGTTAATTGGGAGAGTACGCGATATAGGAGAGCAAGTATATGAACATTTCTTCTTTGGCGTACTGGCAACCAGATTTAGCTTATAGAATGGATACGGTTACAGAATAACTCTATCCATTCTACTGTTAACCGCCCATAAATTTGACCATGTGTCTCTCCTCCTTGATTTAACACCTTGATTTGCTGGTGGAAGATTTCATGATGCATATTTGGGTGATGAATAGGTAAACTACTAAGAACTGTTTTAATACAATATCCACTTAAAAAATCATATGTCGATATGTCAATCCGGTCATATAGCAGTCATATAAACGTTTATATGACTGCTATATAAAAATAATAATAATAATTAAAACTCTTTATATCAAAATAAAAAAGGCGAGCTTATTGCCTTGCGGCAATGTCTATCAGCTAACTTATAGCTTAAGTTTATAATATAATTTGTTACGTTGGCTACACAAAAGAATACTAAAAATCCACTAAATAAAGTGATTTGAAAAAAAAGAAACAGACAGACAACGAAAAAGAAAAAGATATAAAAAAAAGGAAAACAAATTACTAAAATTATATAAAGACGCAGAGAAAAGGAAGAAGAGGAGGGAAGGAAAAGGAAGCGAAAAGGAGGGGGGAAGAGGAGGGTTGGCTGTTTTATGGTTTTAGCATTATACGCTCCTTGAGCCTGGCCTTGAACGAGGAAATGCTGGGGGCTGTTCTAATATTATTCGATAAAGCGTTCCAGAGTCGTGCAGCTTCCACGGAGAAGGAGTACGAAAAAAAGTCGCTGCTATGACCAGGGATGGATAACAGGTTATTGCCCTCTGATCTCAGGGGACGGCCGTGCGCCGATAGCGCGGTGAACCTATCGGCAAGATAAAGCGGCACGCCATTCGCGAGGATTCTATATAAGAGGCAGAGAGTTCTAACCTGTCTCGTCTCCCTGGTGGTAAGCCACTGCAGTCTTCTTCAATATTCCGTGATATGATCATATTTTCAGAGGCCAAAAATGAAGCGGATACAGATGTTCTGTAGCCTTTCCACCTTGGTGGCCAGCTCTTCTGTCAGATCGAGGAAGGCGGTGTCGCCATAGTGAAGGAGTGGAAGAAGTAAAGATTGACAGATTGTCTCTTTACTTTTCTCCGGGAGAAAATTTTGGAGCTTCTTCAGCGAATGACATCTGTTAAAGATCTTTCCTCTCATCTCCCTAATATTGTGCTGCCAGGACAGATTCCAGGAAGGCCAGAGGCCAGGAAGGAATCTCCTCTGTCTCAATACATACTTTGGATACGGAGTGCATGTCAATCCTCGAGATGTAGTACCTGCTACCGATGATGATCGCTTGTGTTTTAGAGGGATTTAGGAGCAAGCCATGGCATTTCGACCACCCCGATATGGTATTTAAGTCATCGTTAATTGCCGCTATTGCCGTTTCAATATCATTTGGCTGAAAGTGTGAATAGATCTGGACGTCGTCGGCATAGAGATGATATTTTGCATGAAGAGAATTAGACAAGGAATTATCACCAGTTTTTGTGACTAAAAACTGAAGCGATAACGTTGTCGTGACCATTGTCTGGTCAATTGGTGCTACTTGGGTAATTTAAAAAAAAAAAAAAGCAGATAGATTGATTATATAAGAAAAAGAATCTCTGTGGATTAGGAAGCTAATTTCTGGGAATACAAGATTACTGGTTGAGCAGTGTGAAGATGTATAATTATAGTGAATCAATCAGTAATGCACAATTATTGTGAAGCAAGGACCCGGTTCAGGCCGTAAAGCTGCAGGGGTGAGTAATTGGACCATATTTCAACTTCAACCGCGACTCGGTACTTATTTGACCGAGCTTCGCCTCGCGGGCGGACAATGGCCTGTTCAGAGCCCGTCCTCGCAGACGACCGCTGACACTCTTGAACGAAATTACTACATCTGCCCAGATGTTTTCCATTTCTCAGGCCAGCCATCTAATCCCTACTAACCTCCGCGGAACGGGCTTCATTTTGCTCGCCACGACGTGTACTATGTTGCACGTAAGTGTAATGTAATAAAAATACATTGACCCACCTATATATTATGTTATATTTGTCAGGTTTCATTTTAAATCAATATAGAAACAATATCAGATGGGGTCAGGATGGTCCGGACCTTTTACGTCGTACTTTTTATCCTATACCTATATGTATTATCACATGGCCCAGCCATCACAATTATACTCTATTGTTGCATGCAGGCATGCATGTATGTACAAAAATGCATATGAATTATTGTTTGTTCGGGGACATTACTTTATTACTTAACAAAATAAGTAAGGATATTCCTTTAAAATACATAGAATGAGTGTAATAACCAAGAAAAATATTGTTCTGTAAGCTTCTCTGTCGTAGAGGATCCTTAGACTAATTATGGTACCAATTAAAAATTCTCATTGCAGATATGTGGGACAAGAGCTTCGATTTGAGTAGTCATGTAGGCGACAAATAGATTTCCAGGCGTTTTTTTGTAGATTTAGTTAGATTATAATAGCCCTGAAAGGAATATCATATTACTACTCCATTTATATTACAACAGTTTTATCAAAGCCATTTGGCTCAGGCGAAACTCAAATTAATCTTGAATTTAAGTTTACCTCGCATTCGGAACATGATTAATTGTGGATGGTGATTATTCAGCTTGATCGCGTCATCGCTGGATATCGTAACACTGTGGTAATTGAATTAAATGTATGTAAAATAAAAGAAATTGTCATGGTCTACAAAACCTGCACTTAAGTGGCTGAACTTGAACTAAAGTAGGCGGGATGATAAGATTTTTAACTATCAATGTTTTAAATTGGAAATCGATGGAGTGAATACTTTTTCGCAAGCACAATACTGTCACTTACAAAATTCGTTGGGTGCCGCGTTTGCTTACTCTCGATCAAAAAATAAATCGAATGCAAACTGTTTGCACAGTTTTAGGAGTAATAAACTAAGCCGATTTTTTTGCGGTGGTTTGTAATGACAGATGAAATTTGAGTAGCCCCCACTCACCAGAATTCAAAATGCAATCAAATGAGTGGACAGAATCTGGATGTTCGACTCTATAGAAAGCAATGGGAATTTTATGATTACCCTCTGAAAGGTCAAGCTATTACAGTAGAATAATATGGCAATCAGTTACACATGCTTCAGCAGTATTTAGCAAAAAAGGCCAGGTTTAGCTAAAAAACATCATCTTCAACCAAGACAACGCAAAAGTTCACACATGCGCGAAAATTAACGAAATACACTGGAATTTGTTGCCCCATCCACCATTTTCACCTGAACTAGCACCGTCAGACTTCTGCCGGTTCCCCAAGCTCAGAACTATTTTAGGTGGAGAGAAAATTGAAACAAATGACGACGCTACAGCTGCTGAAGAGGAGTATTTTGTAGGCTTGGAGGAAATCCCATTTTATGGATGGAATAACTGCTTTGGAGCGTAGATAGACTGAGTGCGTATAGCTTTAAGGAGAGTATGTCTAAAAATAAAAACCTGAAAAATAGAAACCTGCAAATGATCTGACGCGAGTTTTTCTTCAAAACATGGCTGTCGTTTGCTTTCATCGTCAACATTAGCACTTGGCAGGAAAGCTGATTTACGCACGCTATACAGATTTAGTATACCGGAATTTCATTAGTTTAATATGTCGAGAACCCTTCATGCTAGATGTACAAACGTATAATGTATTTTTGAGACAGGCGTTGAAGAGAAAGATGCCATTTGAATAATATGCCATTCTCCTACCATTTATCGTTAGGAAATTCTCAAAATCAGTCCATCCAAAACAAAATCGGTTGCGTCACCACAAGCCACCCGCGCGCCAAACCTCCCCTCCCCCAAATCCCACCCTCAAGCATTCACCCTCAACCCCCCCCCCCCAACCCCCCCCCCCCCCAACCCCCCCCCCCCCCCCCCCCCCAACCCAAGTTAGACGCTATCTTGGAGGAATACACACAGACATAGGCACACAGAAGTTTGTTTACAATACTTTCCTCGCCAGGAAAGTAAAATACAATAAATTGACTCAGTTTTTATTTATGTTAGTTTATACCTATTTTAATGCCAACATTTATTGGTTAGAAACAGTTTTGTATGTCCCAGTGGGTTTGTGAATTACGGATTTTATAAAATAATTAACTTCTTATCACTCACCTTTAAACTTAACAGGCCGCTTGACGTTGAAATTAAACCTAAAATCACACATTTGTCGTATGGCCTCGCTGTAAGAGCATACTTAGAATATTAAGCGTATATTTGCCAAAGCTGCCGCAGATTAGCAGCGAATGCGTGCCGCCTCCTCATACATTTACATTATTCATTCGTTATCGGCATGTTTTAATGGAAATCACTTTCCAACCTATACAGGCCCACTCTCAATTTGCGGGCCCTCGGGATGCTTTGAGATCTGGGCTCACGTGCATGTTTTAAATGATCAAAAGGACGCATACTCGTATATCCGCTCTCCCGCTTACTCGGATAAAATCGCCCCAACATAATTGGATTTCTCGTCGGCCTGTAGGTTGTCAGCTCTAGAGTATCGTACTAAGCGTACGCATCCTGACTGATACGAGTACATGGCCACAGCTGATCGCCAGGAAGAGCATTTTTGCGAACACCGGCGAGCAATAGAGGTACTGCCGACATCGCCGAGTAAGGGAGACCGTCCTCTTAAAAAATAGCCGAGGTGCGAGGATTCAAGGCGTGCAAGAAAGAAAGATGCGAAAATAAGCAACGCAGTGACCTGTGCGAGGAGTCAAGGCGTGCTAGAAAGGCAAGACACGGAAATATGCGGACCCCTAACACGCGGCTCAGCGAACGACGCGACGGCACAATATGCGATGAGTCAATGCATGCGAGAAGGAGACCACATGAGTCCAAGCGGGCCTCCACCACAGTATACAGAGATAACAGTAGACGCACTGTCAAGCGACAGGGCGTTACGAGGTATGAGGAAGTAGCCAGAGGAATACATCTCGGCGAACGCCGTTGGTTAACGTTACGCGCACTTGAAGGTTGACGAATTTCTCTAACGTTTGAACACCTGCGTCGGCGGAGTAGCAGACCTATGGCGGCCATATGCGAGCCCTTATGATTTCATTTTTTTCTAAGAGAACCTACTGTCTGGTATACTATGCCTTAACCATGCGACCTAGCAACTGACAGAAATGCGTGCCTTGTGGACCGCCGCGAAAAGCAACAATAACTATGAGAACCCTAGGAGAAACTGGCGACAGCCTCTGCGAGACGTCCATTTAAAGAAGACACCTCGGCTACAGATATTCAGTTCGGATCTGGCACGGTGACGGTCACGAGTTTAGAAGTTATAGTACATGACGTTTCAATATTCGTTTTAAATAAAATATCATTGTAATAATTAAAATCGTAAAATTTTAAAAAAATGCGGCGAATACCAAATAGTAAAAGATACGAAATCCGCTTAAAAACCAATTGTTTTGCCAGCAAAATACATCGACCAATGTCTTTCCCCTCTACATTTCATTCTCTCACCGAACGCGTAGAATATCGGCCAACCGGCGCGCGGCTGCGAGTCGGACGATGTGGAAGGGGAAGACGCGGCGGCTTAGTGGGTCGGGCCAGAACGATCGCAAGGGCGCATCGCTATTAACGCAGTGCCATGTCTTAGGCCAGTTCAACACATTACTCTTGAAGTGAAATCTTAGCTTACGATTTTGTAAAAATATACGCTTCGGACATACTCCATTGGATCTGCTGCGTTTACTGGTGCTAAGAACTGAGGCTATCGTGGTGTTGCTTAGCGACTCGACTGCTACCAAGGGCTTACTAGCCACATTGGAGCACAAATCAACATTGGGATTTCTTTTTTCAATAAGGAATTCATTTGTTGACAGTCAAATAACTATTAAAGAATGAGGCTATATTCTTGTATTCGAGACCTTTATGCTCAGCTACATGGATTACAACCAATTATATGAATCACTTCCCAAATTTAGGACAGTGTTTGCAGAAGCATGGTATACACATATTTCCAACACTGGCAACCCTAATACATATATGAATGCGACGAGACAATGGCGACGGTATCAAGCGCTACAAAGGAGCCGAACAACTCTAGTAATTATTAAACTGTAGGACTTCCCCTATCACACACACATACATACACTGTTTTCGTTTCCATTCTTCTCCTGCTCCCGCCCCGGTTGAAGTGCAGCCGAAATCCCCATCACGTTATTACAGCTTAGTGCTGTGAAGGGCTTTCGTCTAACTTGTGCGGGAGTGCAATCATTGGGCAATTGTTTCATGAATTTCGCCAAGCCGACAAGCCCGCACCATAATACAGCGTATTATGTGAATAGAAATCCCGAACACAAAGGCAAATTTAGTTACCAATTAAGTTACTGGAAGCCGTTTGCTGGAATAGAGGAAATGTTTCCTTGAAACATATGTAGTTAACTTAATACACTACTGTAGAGATGTGTAGAAAATAATGACACTACGAGTACAATATGAGACTTGTTTTAAAAATAGAAAAAAATAACTTATTCTATTTGAGTTGATTGTTGTAAAGTGTAAATCAATTTATATTCACAAAATCGACCAAAAAGTTGCGGCGCAGATCTTTGCGCGCGAAGGCTGGCTTCTGAGTGGTTAATCGTCTTGAGCAGCTCCAATTCCTTTCCCATTCTTTTGAATACCAATTCGTTACAAACTGGATCCGACCACGAAATCCTTGTATTCTAATGCATGAAGCTTTCTACAAGAAAATTCCGTCAAGGTACATGATTATATGTCATGTAGCTTTCTACAGTTAAAGACTAGAAAAACAAAGCGTCTAACCATTTTCAATTAATTTTTAACCGACCTACCTTTGGGTTATTATTCAAAAAGTAAGTAATTCCTGATTTTTTTTAATTACATTTCTTAATAACAATACTGGTTTAAAATATACCAGACAAAATATATAGCGGTTTAAATAATCGGTTTTTATATAGCGGTTGATATACAAATAAATATATAATTCTTATATATTTGTATATACTTTTTTCTATATGATAATATAGCGGACGTATCGCGTACGTTCGTATAGGTATGGCGGTTAAAGGAAGATTTAGGTCATTGCTGGTAAAAATATTTTTCATTTTGGCAAATGTGCTTCTACATATCTTGATCTATACGGCATTTGATCTCCTGGCTACTATGCTATTCTTCATTTACAAAGCTGCCGAGGTATTTGCTACATACAATATACGACAGATACATTCGACTTAAAATATCACTAATGGTAAAAAGCCTAAATCGATAGCCCGCCGTTTTGACACAGTAGATATATGAGCTAAAGCAGTATGGAAACTACGTACAAACGATCGAAACGAACGCACTCACACAGAAGCACGCTTCAATAATAATCTAAGCACTTGTCGGCGTACTGTCAGTCGTGGGTGCCACTATTGATTTTATAGTGTAATTCAATGGTGCCACCAAAGGTAAGAATGATTGATTGTTAAGTTGCTTATCTATACTACTATATATAATTCTAGAGGGCAGTGTATGTATGTATGTCTTTCTGTATGTTTTGATTTGGCTCAAAAACAGCTGAACCGATTTAGGTAAAACTTCATCAAAGTGTTCCTTAGAATCTCAGAATTAAAAAAGGCATTATTGGGTTCGTTTGATTTTTCTTGACAAACACTATAACCTTGTGTGGTGTCCAGGGTCTGATGATGGAGACCGAAGGTGTCCATAGGAACTCCAAAACTACACATGATAAACCTGTCATGTTTGGGCTCGTTTGATTTGTCTTGACAAAAACTATAACCTTCTGTGATGCCCAGCATCTGATGATGGACTAACTACCTATCCGCACGCAGTGTTGGGCATTTTTCTTTTGTGGACGCACTTCTGTGAGCGCCGAAACGCTTCATCCGATTGAGCTCAAATTTGGCATGCAGATTGTGGTTGAAATCCGTCCACCCAGCGTTGGCTCCTGACTAGAGGACTCCTCAACGGTAAACAGCAGAGACCCAACATTTTGTATACGCATTCATTTATGATAGCAACTTCCAAGTTTCACCATGACATGGCTGATCTACCCTGGGTTGGCTCCCGATGAGGGAACTCCTCAACGGTCAACAGCAGGGACTCAAAATTTTGTATACGCATTGAATTATGATAGCCCCTTCTAAGTTTCACTGTGACATGGATGATGTACCCTGGGTTGGCTCCCGATGAGGGGACTCCTCAATGGTCAACAGCATTTCAAGAAGAGGGTTCCACCTAGTAGAGAGCTTGTAACCGTCGTCTCTATTAAAAGTCGGGGTTCTTCTTATTTCAATGGTTTCCAGGATCATGCGGGGAAAGCAAAACTGTTCTCTGGATAGCCTAAAAGGAATTTGAATCCAATATGCTGTCCAATATGTGTTCGCATATCGCCGATTTTTCTCGATGAACGTTTTAACAACTTTGATGTGTTTCATCAATCGAGTGGCTATGGGGAGTTTCGTTTGTCCAACATAGGCTAAACCACAGCTGCATTCGATTTTATGCACACCCGGCGTTTTCAGTGGTATTACAACCTTTATATGCCTCAGAGATCGGGATATACATTGGGCTGGTTTGAAGATCGTTTTTATATCAAATTTGTTTAGCATCTTACTTATTCGATCTGTCACGTCCTTGACGTATGGTAAAAATGCTGCGTTTCTGGGTTTTGGTTTGTATTCGATCATGTGCGTGTCTCGTGATATTTTTTCCTAACCATTTTTCTAAGGACATTACTTACATATTCCATCTCCTGCAGAAGTTGCTCAGTGTCGCATAAATCACGTGCTCGATTCACGAGCGACGTTAGCACTGAACGTAGATGGTGGGGATGGTGGTGTGAGGCTGTATGCAAATATCTGTCCATATGTTTGGACTTCCGAAATACTGTCATGTCCGAGAGTATTGTTCCTGTTATTTTTGTTTGATCCTGTTATTTTTGTAAGCAAAATCAATGTTTTATAATAATTAAGTCTTAAATAAATAAATAAATAAGTATTGTCACTTCTCCCGGTAACTTTGACGTCCAAAAAACGGCAAAAATTCGTCCTTTCATACATGAAACTTATTTTTGGGGGTATGGAGATTAGATGACCCGCGAATTCTTCCACCTTTCTAACACCCTTTAGAATGCAGAAGGTATCGTCCACATAGCAAAGCCAGAGGATGGGTTTAATTTTGGAGGTTTTACCTCCTAAATTAAAACCTGCGACATAATTAGAGGATACATTTGGCATTAAGCTACCTTTTTAATGACTTTAATCAGTATTGAAATACGGAGGAGACCGGTCCGTAATTTTCGATTTCCGATTTAGAAACGCTTTTGTGTATAGGATTAATAAGTATGTACAATCTTTCATTTGTTATCGAACTCTCCCTCGCGGATATGAAGCGGTTAAATATGATGCTAATTGGTTTAAACAATTAAGCAACGTAGTTGGCAATAAAAAATGTACTGTAGATATTTAGTAATTGTATCGATGCAATATCGATGGAATTTGTATCGATGCAACTGACGATTTCGACTGCGCGAAGCTCCGCCTAGCGTTGAGTTGCTGTTTATAATAAAAAGACCATAAGAGAGCTCTTTATTGCTAGCTCGCTTTTGTATTTTGGCGACTCGCTCCTGTTTGCTGACGAGTCATTTCTACTGAGGCATCCCACCTGCTAAATTGTTCCTACTACGCTGCACGCCATCTGCCACGCTCTTGTTCCTGTGCATGCTACAACATGCGCCCGGCCATCTTCCACTGATTATCGATAACATCTTTTGTATGACAATGAACAAACCTGCCTCCTCGCTTTTGGGAGCTAATGGACCCTGTTGCAGTTTGGCCACTAAGACCCATGTATATAGGGTCAACAAAATGCACAGGTAAACACCTATCCGGCGGCCTCCACGCAAAAGTGCGAGCCCGAGTAGGACTCTGGCCTGTGGGCCAGTTTTCCCTAGGAGTCAACCTTTGGGATCCTGTACGGTTTGCGCACCTTGCGGCGTCAGCCAATCGTTTGTGTATCCCGACCGACAGCCTGGGGAGTCTGGAAACAGTATTGTTCCAATAGAGCGGGGGTAGTTGTTAACCTTACGGCAACTGCTCCTGAAATGACCATTCGGTTACCCTTGTACCGGGTCAAGAGCCGGGTAAAGGATGCCGTGTCCCGCGATAGATTCAGTAGACACCGTATCACCGCTACGAAAGGAGAGGACTGCGCAAGCGACCTCTAACCTACAACCATTCGGGAGACCGGAGTAATCTGGTTGCAACTGAAAGTAAGGGCGCGAGTGTCGGACCCCAGGTTATCTCGCGGTAAGGCGTTGGCCTCTTACGGGCGTAACTAGACAGCGGACTGTTTTCGTCCCAAGTCTTCTACGCTCACCTCACGGGAGATGGAACGATCTAATATCGTTAAACCTCCTGAGGTGACGGGTTCGCCCGTTGTAGTTGGTAGATCTAGTTGCCTCCTCGTTCCTTTACAAAATACATGGCTTTGATATCTCTTCCAACTCTTTAATATTATTTTTTTTGGGATTTACTGATTTTCAAATAGATAGTGAGCTATTAATTTATATACTGCTTGTTTATTTGATTGTCTAGCGAATTCATCTTCATCGCCTAAAAAGCTATTCTCTAGGATAATCATAAATCATTTTTCTGACCCCAATTCTCCTATCCAAATATTAAAGAAAGTAGCCGAATGCGTTACGCAATATTTGCTTTCTAGCGAAGTTTTATTAGCACATTTGACCTCTTGGGAAATTTACGAGATGGCGGGGAGAGCTCATCAAAAATCGCCTAGGAAAATGAGCCCTGATATCCCTCACCTTTCCGAGATTGCTTATTGCTGAGTGAAATATAACAGCGTCTTATATGGTGGTTTTTTCCCTTTTCTTTTGGGACAAAATAAAAATTTGGCGTTGCAATGGATTGCGGGAGAAAAGAAGTTTTTTAATCAAAGGCGCCTTGTGAGTTTATATTAGGAATTTCACAAAAATCCCTGACAGTCACTCATAATAACGAAGAAAAGACCGAGCAAATAAGCTCAGGCGGTCTTTTCTTTATTTTTTATTATTATAAACCATTTCAGTGATGTCTCCATAACTATCACGACCTCCCGCTGTCTAGCCACAAGTTTCGGACGAGTCTGAAGTCACGTCGATTATTACCGAGCTCTGAGTGTTTGAAAGAGACGAAACTCTAATTTAGAAGCAAAGTTTTACCGGCAAACTTTTTACTATAACTAATATATCCGTGTTATATAATCAACGGCTCGTTGCAAAGTGCACCGAATATACAGGGAGATGGAGAAAAAAACCAAAACTCCAACATTTCTGCACGAATTTTATTTATTAAAACAAGAAAGAATTCAGAGGCGGCAGTTTATTTAAAACCTTAAGAAATTCATAAACAAAATTATAATAGGTAAGTTACAAAGAAGACACGAATCTAAATATATTTAATAATATATTTAGAATTGTGTCTTCTTTGTAACTTACTCGTTATAATTTTGTTCATGAATTTCTTAAGTTCATGAATTAAAGTGAAATTTTGAATTTCCTAAGTTATTATTTCTTAAATTATTTTTATTAAAAGACACAAGAAAAAGTCCTTATTCTGAAATGTTAACCACCATCGGTTTAAGGCCGGTGCAAGTAATCTACTAGTCGGTGCTAGGAAGGCCGGTGCAAGTAATCTGCCTTTAGGCTTACCGATGGATAAAAATCATAACTACTATCTGTTTCCATATGTATAAGTAACCATCGGTAACTAACTTCTGGGTAGCTAGATACCGCTGGTACAATAATCTCTTTTGCTATATTAATAGCGTCACTGACAGGTTTTAATAAACTACTATCGGTTAGAATCATCACGGTTTCGAACGTAATTTTAATTTTGTTTCAACGAATATTTTTATAAGCACTTTATACTCCAACAATCGTGCATTTCGACGCAACAAAAATAATTTCTGATAATTATAAATACTGTTCACTGTAACGGCAGTTGTGTTTTTTAATAGTTTAAATTATTGTTTTTGATTCATCAGTCGATTATTTACATAGAAACGTCAACGATAAGCGGCTATTTAGACAGAAACGTCAAAACAGAGCTGTCAGTCGGCTATTGAAGGCTTTTGAAATTCGCATGATTTGAGTTTATAATATAAAATGATCACGCTGCTTAATTACGAAAGACAGTTATCTTAGCCACTAACGACTGACGTGGTAATATTGCAAGCTGAAAGCTCGTGAGCAGTCACACCGTCAGGTCCTCGTGTTGAGGTCTTTGGATTATACAAAAACACAAAATAATAACCTATCTTAATTGCATATTAATACTGTAGTAAAAAGTTTCACTTTAATTTGTTTTTTTTTGGAAAAAGAAATAATGGAAATCGGCCGTTGCAATGGAAATTTAAATAGAGAGAAGACAAGAGTACGACCGCACCCCAGCCGACGGCCGAATTATGCCGAGCTGGCATTTAAGAAATCTTTTTTACCTAGGTATGTGTATTTTTATGTGTCTATATTGTATTATTTTAATAGTGCTTTGCATATTTTAATATAACATATATAATAATTATATTATCGGATTTTTTAAAAAAAACTATTAACAAAAAAAATAATATTTTTTGGAAACCTGAGCAACCAAAATTTATAAATAAAAATTTGACAAGCGTTGAGCGCGATGCGTCATCTAGCGGTTGGTAAAATATCGCGAATAAACATTATTCGCGATATTTTACCCACCGATATATTTTACACAACGCTTCTTATACTTTTTCGGAAAATCGAACTTTTTTTTTCCCACAAATTTTATTAATTTATTTATTTATTTCATTAGCAAATCAACTTAACAGTTGATACGAATCCGTTGATATGCAATATACACATAAATATAAAAATTATAGAATTCTTACAAGTACATACACAACATTTTTAAATAAGTATTAAATACAAATACATGCATTAATAATTTTTAAAAAACTTACAAACTTACAGTACATAAAGAGTGAAAACAATTTATTTTAGTCTGACATAAACAAGTAGCGCAATGCCCACACCTTGAAGAGATGCAGGCTCGCTGTAAAAATATCAAAGTCTGACGCTTTCGAACATAGCGCATTTATGTGACGCAAAGCACGGGTAAGCAGACTCCATCGACTTAGGTTGGTGCGCAAGGACGGCTCCGAAAATAGATTATGAGTGCGAGCACGATTATAATCTCAAAAGTTGCTTGTTTTCTCATACTGACTCACCCACTTCAAGGTTGCCGGTTAATTAAAACTCTCCCTGCATGTATCACTGATGAGTACTCGTAATTATAGATTTCTAATAGGATTCAAAATAAGTGACGTTTATGTTTTTGTCCATGGGTCGAAGCAAGGTGCGTTGTGTCGCGGAAACCGTGCCACATGCGGCGCCGACCGTAGAGCGACGCGTCGATCGTTCGATACGCTACGCGCCCCGCATGGGCCATTTTTGTCATTATCCCGCCCACGTTTTTTCCCTTCATTATAATTCCATTTTCTTGCCAGTGCGGGCGAGAGACGCTCATCCGATTTTCCGAGACGCCAATGTTTATTTCGCTCGCATATTCGGCGCACTTACAAATTCCGGACATGGAAATAAAGATAAGAAATGTGGAAATAAGTAAACCGCCCGCGGGGGTAACCAACGTGTATGATGTATTTTTAAATTTGGATTTATTCTCTAGATGGCAATTTTGTTATACTAGTCCCCGCCATTATTGAATGTGCGGATATCAACCTCCATAAGAACTACGCCAACCACCGTATCTATATCCACTCGGATATCAAGGTAGCTCTTATGACACTATTATCGAATACCATTAATTCAAAGCTAGTGCAAAACTGCATATCACTACTGAATTCCCTGGGCGAAAAGAACAGGGTAATTCTAAAATGGGTTCCCCGCCATGCAGTAATCGAGGGAAATGAAAAAGCCGATGAATTTGCTAAGACTGGAGCAAAGAGAACGGTATACGGCCCTGAACCTTGCTGTGGCGTACCAAAAAGCCTTGCAAACCTAATGCTCAAACAAATATGGTTAGAACAACGTCAACCACTTGAACAACACGCCAGGGTTGAATCATTCCAACGCGCTAATTAAGGCTTACGACCGTAAGACCGTGAGGCCTTATCGCTAAATAGGAACAATCTACGCATACTGGTGAGGGCGCTCAGGGGGCATTGTGGCCTGAACAAACACATTTTCAACCTCAAGCTCAGAGATACAAAAATATGCGGGTTCTGGCAAGGAGCAGAGGAAACTCCCCAGCACCTCATGTGCGAGTGTGGCCCGCTGAAGCGTAAAAGATACACACACTTGGGTGGTCATTACCTCCAACCTGAGGACGTAAAACAATCTGGCGCCAAAAGCCTGCTGTGGTTCTTAAGTGACACGAGGCTTAGCGCAGAACTATAGTAGGTGGCGAACACAATAGATCAGCGTTACAAGGCCAAGAACATATGGTTGTAGTGTTACAAGGCTCATAAAGACCTTAGAAAAGCCCCACTCAACAAATAAATAAATACTATTCCCCGGGTGAAATCTCTCACACGCCGAAATACTAAAAAAATAATACTGGGACTCGTCATTACAAGTTAATTTACAAGTCAAAGTTGCCTCTGGTAAATAATTTATCCTCGCTGCTAATTTTCATCGGCGTACCCGTAACTCCCTCGTTCGACGTTAAACGTTGAGGGCTTTTTGGATTCTTCGATTCCGACTTTAAATTCGTTTTATATATTATTGTAAGATTTTGACTTTTCACATCTGAAAATTTGTAGTTTGGCGGTTATTATTGTTCGATTATTGTTGATAAAACCAATATCGCTTCAGTCCTTATAAATCAGTCCTTAAAAATAACCAAAAGTCACACAAAATATAAATGATTTATAACGTTATACGTAAAACGGCAATCATAAAGAATAATCAAATATTATCAACCTATTACTACGAGGTTTACCTTGTATGTTTATAAGAATAATAGAGATATCTTAGAGATATGATATTATTTTTTATAATAAATATATACCTATATTAAAAGTATTGTAATATTTCCTCTTCTGATAGTTCTAAATCTCGTATTCTCATTGGCAGGTTATTACATAATTTAAAAGCCAAATACACAAATGACTTTTTGATCATAGTCAAACGGACATTCGGAAGGGCTATGTTAGGTTTGCTACTAGTGTCGTGATCATGTACGTGCATGTTAAGTGTATACTCGTGTATGTTATATTTAGCATACACCAAACAACTGAGAATATACGCTGATAGTATATTCTCAGTTGTAAGCACTTTGCATTTCTTGAAAAGAGGCGCGCAATGTGTGTCCCTTCGTACACCGCCTATCCTCCTCATCGCCTGCTTTTGGAGGACGAATGCTCGGTTACTGTCCGTAGCATTCTACAAACAAGGATCGCATACGACAGCCTAGAGTGGAAACATGCATGATACACGCTCCCGCTGAGAAATTTAATTCTTCGGATAGCAAATACCGCAGACGATAGACTTTTACATAAATTATGGATATGAGCTTCTCAATTTAGATTATGGTCTATGGTCACTCCTAGAAACGTTGTGACCGTGACAAAATCACCGGTCGTATTATTATTACTTGCAGAAACTTGATTTTTAGGCTTATCTCGACAGCCAAATTGAATTCCTACGGTTATCGAAGCATTTATTATTAAGTTGTTATCTCGGAACCATTTATTTGCTATTTGTAAACAGTCTTGGATTGTATCGGGGAGAAGATTGATATTTTTATCATTTACTAAAATGCTAGTATTGTCTGCATGGGCGGTTAACGGTTTCGTGCATCTTGGGCCATTATGAACTGTTCGTTATTTAGGGTCGGCCCAACTCACAGTTCCTCCCTTTCCTGGGCGCCAGTACTGGGCCATTATGGGGGTCGAACTCGGAGAGGACTATGTTTCACTTGTCGCGGCTGTGTCGTCGACATGGGATCTGATCCTCTGAGGGATGCCTTTGGGGTGCTGCTGGACATCAGTCAATTGACTGTGCACTAAATAACAGGGGAGGGGGGGATCTGTAAATGATCTTATACGTTTCCTAAGCAGCATGGGGGTTATTGACCTGACGTCACTTACTTTTAAAACGACCCTTTTGCCAAACGATTCCGTGTGAAAGACGGCAAAAGGCGCCACGGTCCGCGATAAATTCGACCTGAATTACCGCTAACATCAACTTGGGTTGTCGACTACAGCGGGCGAGCCCGTCACCTCAGGAAGTTTTAACGATTAGTCGTTCTATCTCCCTGGAGTGAGCGTAGAAGACTTGGGGACGAAACAGTCCACCATCTAGCTACGTCACAAGCCCGTAAGAGGCCAACGCCTTAACCGCGAGGTAGCCAGGAATGTTACCTGGCGGGCCGACACTCACGCCCTTACTTCCAATTGTGACCAGATTACTCCGGTCTCTCGATTGGTTACGAGTTCGAGATCGCTTGCGCGGTCCTCTCCCTTACGAAGCGGTGAAACGGTGTATACCGAATCTATCGCGGACCACAGCGTCCTTTGCCCGGCTGTTCACCCAGGATCGGATGGCCAATAGTCGTTTCAAGAGCAGTCGCCGTAAGGTCCGCAACCACCCCCGCTCTATAGGAAACAGTACTGCTTCCAGACTCCCCCGACTGTTAGTCAGATTGCGCAGTCGATTGGCTTACGCCGCACGGTGCGCAGACTGTCCAGGAGCGCCAGAAGATTGATTCTCAAGGTAAACTGACCATAAGGCTAGAGTCCTACCCAGGCTCGCACTTCATGCGTGGAGGCCGTCGGATAGGTGTTGACCCGAGAGTGTGACCAACCCTGAACAGAATGGGTCTTCGTGGTCAACTCAGCAAGGGCCTATTAACTCCCAAAACCGCTAACATCAGGTAGAGGCCGCGTAAGCAACTTCGAATCCGCGACCAGGCGGGAGGAGGGAGAAATCCGGCCAAATCTGGTAGTAAGGGATGAGGCTGTCCGCTGTGCCTGGCGGTAAAGTTGTTAGACAGTGAAAAATGTCGTCTCTAAGTCTCTGCGTTCACCCCACGGTTGAAACAATGACCTGATATCGTGGGGTGGCGGGGTCGCCTGTAGTAGTTGGAAACACCACAGGGCTACTCCCAATAAAGTGTTTAGATATCTGAAACCAAAAAATCACATTTTTTATTTTTAAATTATCGCATAATCTTATGTTGACCCTACGAATACAGAAAGTTCAGAAGCGAAGCTTGGTATTTTCTTTTATAAATTAACAATGCGTCTTTTCTCCGGGAATGTGTGCGTCCTCTCTACTTCAATTATTTCCATGCGCCAAAACGTGACCTAACATATCAATGCAATATAAGCAGCGGGTTGAGATACCGAGATAGAGAGGACCTCTTTTATATGGGATATCCAGTGAATTATCTGCGAAGAGTTTGTTTTTTATTTTATTTATTTTATTTCACTTTATTTATTGCAGTATGAAGTGCTATTTAACTTTCCCGGCACAAACGAAAGTATTGTAAACGCGCTAAAAAAATCGATGAAGACGGAAATATCCATTTTGACACACCTTGAGACGATTAGGATCATTTCCAGTCTGAAGTCAGTCTGTGAGTCTGTGAGTCTGTTTGTCTGTATGGGTGTGTATTCCTCCACGATAGAGCCTAGACGCTTCATCCGATTGATCTGAAATTTTGCATGCAGGCATCATTCGGTCATGGCAAGAGTTAAAAGAAATTGTAGTTGAAATCAGTCCACCAGAGTGAGCGCTTCATACTTCAATCTCGAAATATTTCAGTTGGAGACAATCACTATCGGGTGGAGAGGAGGGTTGGTGTGGGGAGGGGGGGGGGGGGGGGAAGGGCTTGCGGGGGCGTTGGAGAAGTAAAGGGTTTAGCACGCGGGGGAGGGGGAGGTTGTCTGCTTGCCGGGAAGGTATTGGGGTGACACAACCGATTGTTTTACTTTGCCAGCCTTCCAACCGACGAGGAGGTAAAGTTTTGTGAACGAGCTAAAAATTTTTTTCGAGATATAGATGGATAAATACATTTTGATCCCCCCCTCCTCCCCCTTCCTCCCCCCTCCTCCTCCCACCCCCCTCCCCGCCGAAACGATTAAAACCATTTCCAGACAGTCTGCTCATTTTTGCAATTTGATTTATAAGTTGAATTAAATGACGCGCGTTCGAAATATATTTTTTATTGCGTTGCGTTGTGTCGCATATAAATAGGAACTTTCGCCAACTGCGAATCAACTTTATTTATGAAATGAATATTTAGATGAAGTAGGTCCCTGGCTACTTTCCGGGAAAGTCTTGGGTGACACAGCCGATTTTTTTCGGATAATAGCATGTAAATTTAATCTAAATAAAACAATATCGATAAAAATGTTACCAACGACATCTTGTCGCTACAGCTTCCGCATGCGGTTTTTACTACGAGCCAGTGCAGTCTCTTTCTCCTCCTTCCCGGAGAGTATTTTCCTCCGTCCAAATTATTTTGGCCCGATGTCCGAGTGCGCCGTACAAATTTATACGTCGGACAGAATTGCCCGTTTCGGAAGTCGCCTGTAAGACTTGCAAATGAAGAACGACCATCTGCATAAGTTAAATAGCTGCTAACGGACCGGGCGGATGCGAACGACGGACGTGACGACCACCGTGCGGACACAGATTGCGTGAAAGTTATGGACCGATACACTAGATGGGACACTCCTCTGAGAATGACCACTCATTTAAGAAAATTCACCACTTATTTGAGAAATATTACTGCACTACTTATGCTTATAGAGAGTACAGTTGAGCGGTATCGACTACAACGGCCTAACCCGTCAATCCTGGCTGGTGACGATCACATATCATGTGATCTTTCTTTCAGCCGTGAGATGAGCGTAGAAGACTTTGGGACAGTACAAACCTACCGTCCAGCAAAGCCGCGAACCCGACAGAGGCCAGCGCCTTACGGCGAGGCACCGGGTAACGTATCCAGCGGGCAGCCTCGAGCCCCCTGTCTACCAGTTTTGGAAGGATATCTCGTCTCGAATTAACAATCAACCTACCTCCAACTAGTCACGGGTACGAAGTCGCTTGCCTGACCTGTACCTGCTGTATATTTAGCGGTGATTCAGTTTGAATCTATCGCGGACCAAAGGCATCTGGTAGCCTAATGGTCATTTTAAGAGTGGTTGACGACAGGTCAACATTCACTCCCGCTGCTTAGGAGACAGTATATTTCTATAGTCTCCAAAGCAATTAGTCAGAGTGCACAACCGATTGGCGTCGCCGACTGTGCGCAAACCGTCCAGTAGCGCCGGGAGGCAATCCCCTAGGAGAAACTGATCCGCAAGAGTGTTACCCGGGGGTAGCCTTCCATACGAGGAGGCTTCTGAATAGGAGTTAAATTATGAGTTGGACCGATCCGAAAGCACAGTGGATTTTATAGCCCAAGCTGCACGAAACCATTCGCTACTAAACTATTGAGCATACACAGCGTACAGCGTAGATATGTGAGTAGATTCCCAAAGCGCATTTGTACTTCAGATGCGTACAGTTCGCTGCGTGGGTCGCGTTAATCCTGACACGCCTGCGAGACACCTGCGTCGTTCTGTGAAAATTCTCCCAATTCCGTGCATCTATATAACGGAGATGGCAAGGTTTGGGTTTAGAAATTCCTGTGACCAACAATACACGAGAATTCCCTTCGTTCGGTGAGTTACGCATTGATATTTACATATTAAGGTGTTTTTTTGTAGTAAGAAACAACAATCGCCAACAAACTGTATACCAGTTTGGCGAGATTGTAATATTTAAAAAATGTATCTTTTTCTATGAATAAATTTATTGAAAAAAAAAAAAAAAAAAAAAAGAGAATAAAGGAGTTGTTATTACTCGACTGCAAGGTGGATGAATACAGGTTCAGTGTATGTAATGGAAGGCGTCCATCACTCGCCAGCTGATCGATATGTATTGGACAACTATTTAAAGGCAAAACATTGTCATTTGCGTTATAGTCTGGATAATCCATATTAATACAAAATAAAACAATTAAAAATAAATAAAAAGTAAGATTTCTAAAAACAATATTTATTTGTTTATTATTTACCCAGCTGATTGCTTATTAGTTTACATATTTTATTAACTTGAGTTTAATAGTTTCTATAATTTAAGCTTGTAGTAATACTGGCCTAATTTAAGCCTGTAGTAAGACCAGTAGTAATACTGCTGTGCATTGTTTTTTTTATATTTTAATAATGTATTTTAAACTGTATACCAGTTTGGCGAGATTGTAATATTTTAAAAAATGTATCTTTTTCTATGAATAAATTTATTAAAAAAAAAAAACAAAAAAACTTTTGGGATATTTTTTTGAGATTGATTTGTATGAGGACGAAATTGGTAAAGTCATAATTCACGAGGCTCTTCATATTTAGCAGTTTATTTGCATAATGTATCGAGATTAGGTTGATCGATATATTGCATTCAATACAAAATATATTTCAAAAAATATTCAATAGAACACTATTACAAAAATAATTAAGCAACATCTATGTTGACAACCTCTTGCAAAGGATACAAAAAAGGGTCATAAACGGGTCTATTGTATAAAAATTTTGTCTGGTATATTGTAAACAAGTAATGTTATTGAGAAACCTAATGAAAAAACCTAACTATTTGAATAGTAACCCAAAGGTAACGGCGGTTAAGTAGGCATATCTCGATGTCGGTGCAATCGAATCAGCAGCAAAGAGAATAATCATAAACCATAAAAATACTTTGATAAATTTCCGTTAGTGTCGCATCTATCATAAATACGAATAACTATCCGAAAACCTAATCTGTGCCACACAGTAGGACACTCTACCAAATGAACATTCTACGCCTAATAATGTCACATTTACATTGACCGTGTTCCGTGAACTATAAGCCTGGATATTAAGGGTAGGCTTGAATATTAATAGAACACCATATGACCAGAATAGCTGAAATATTACGAATTATAACATTCTAAATTATATACAGATTGGGAAATAATGGTTTAAATAAATAGATATATAGATAGATAGATAGATAGATAGATACGTAGATACAGATTGATAGATAAAGTGCGTCCTTATTAAATTTTAATTTGTAAATGTCCTAAATACAAAGGCGAAAACCAGGGGAAAAGTTCATTAATGCTTTTGCTGCGATCTTATTTACACCATTTTAAAACATTTGTCAACAAAAATAATATATTTCTCAAACAAAATAAGTCGACAAACATTTCAAATAAATGAACCCTTTTAAACTATGTAACTTTGTCCTAAAAATTCACGAAAATATAACTTTTTTTTTCTAAATTTATTTTATACTGACATAGAAATTGACTTGTAAGTGTGGTAATGTAGAAAAAATAAACATATATCTATTTTGGCTTGTAAAGCGATACCTTTTTCTCCGCATATTCCTCATAAGATATAGAAATGAAATAGCACTTTACACTTTTATCTAAATATTATAAGTACAACAATTATAGTTGAAACGATGGAATATGTGCTTGGAATATATGCATAACTCATACTTCAAAAATCTTTACTTGCTTGCACCTCGCCATTAGTATTCTAAGATGAGTTAACCCTGTCGCCAGAAGTTTTTTTAATTGCGTTGATATTTCTTTTATTGGATTTTTAACCCCTACAGAAGTGATTGTTTCCTATTTTAACAAGGTTCACAAATGGCGAATAAATATCGACAAACCTAAAAATGTCTTTCGGGTGCCTGCATAAGAAGTGCCTGAAAATTTACCAAACTTTTCAAACCTAAATTTGTTACACTAAATTTATTAATTTATTCAGTTTATTCAATTTAATAAATTATTAAACTTAATCGAGTGTATGTGAAATATATACATATAATTATGTACGCTTGTGTTGTGGCTGAAATCGAACGTGCATAAATACCTACCCAGCTGCAAATATCTCAAACCAGGGTACCATCAAGTGGTCCATTTTACTAGCAAGCTATATCCTGATTTCAAAACAATAACAAAATCGTTAATGAAAATACAGAAGAAATATTAAACAGGGGTAAGTAAATTTAGCAACTTGTCTCTATCCGCGAGATAACCAGGTATGTTACCCAGCGGGCATACACTCACGCCCTTACTTCCAATTGCGACCAGATTACTCCGGTCTCTCAATTGGTTACGAGTTCGAGGTCGATTGCGCGGTCCTCTCTCTTACGAAGCGGTGAAACGGTGTAATAGAATCAATCGCGGACCACGGCATCCTTTGCCCGGCTGCTCATCCGGAATCGGGTAGCCGATGGTCGTTTCAAGAGCAGTCGCCGTAAGCTCAACAACTACCCCCGCTCTATAGGAGACAGTACTGTTTCCAGACTCCCCCGACTGTTAGTCAGAATGCACAATCGATTGGCTTACGCCGCACGGTGCGCAAACCGTCCAGGAGCGCCAGAGGATTGACTCCTGGGGGAAACTAGTCCTCAGGACAGAGTCCTACCCGGGCTCGCATTTCATGCGTGGAGGCCGCCGGATGGGTGTTGACCCGTGAGTGTGACCGACCCCGAACAAATAGGTCTTCGTGGCCAACTCAACAAGGGCCCATTAGCCCTAGACATGTACTAATCATGTACGTAACAAATAAATATATTACTAATTCAGTATCCGTACAGTAATTTTGAGTCTGGCCCGTTAACACTCACAAAATGTTGTAAACGGCCTTTTAGAAAATCCAGTTTGACACCCCTGCTGTAATGTATCCTTAGCCGAAGCTCCGTTTCCCGGTATTTGTTAAATCCGTCACTATATTATTGAAAACGCTGTAAGGCAGTCGGCAAGGCGAGAGCTTTGTTTGCAAGAGCAGTTCCGATAGAAAGTTCTCGGGGCAGTTATCAAACTTGGAACAACTGCTAATGGTTCGGATGAATTGCCTCCAACCGGCTGACGTCCGAGCGATTTCGATCCCGCGATTAGGGTCGGTGCACACTCAACAGAAAAAAAATCATCAGACAGTCTGGTATTCTTCTCACGCTGATCATCGGCGCTAATACTCTCAGCGCCCGACGCGACTCCACAACCAGTGAGCGTTTTCGTTTCGTGCTGATCGCACACGCCAACACGAGTAGGCATGTGTAGTCGCGAGATTGACAACAGACGTATGATCAACGAAGTACATAAAAGAAAATGCTTGTGACACGCTTCCGATTTATTATACAAAAACATGATGATAAACTTTTTGCCGACATGCGAAAGTTGTTGAAAAACTTGTTTTCGTCATCTCTAACTGGACGTATAACGTGACAAAATCTCCCGCGATGAATCTCTGCTCGATGAACGTGTAGTCCTTTCTTTTGTATATGTTTTTGGAGTTTACTCCTTAGGGGCTCTATAGACTATCATGCATGCTTGTCAAGCATCGCGTCGCGGGCTGGGAGAGGATCGTAAACCGCAGGAAATAAGCGAATATATATTTTTTATATTTACCTAAAAAACCTAATTTTGTTGTTTATACTAGGGAGTCACGTTAATTAGACGTAATTAATTGATGACTGACGTGACTCCCTCGTATAAAACTACAAAATTAGGCATTATTGGTAAATATTAAAATCAATTTTTGCATATTTCCTGCGGTTTACGAGGGGATAGTAAACCGCAGGAAATAAACAAATTTTTTTTTTAATATTTACCAATAATGCCTAATTTTGTAGTTTTATACCAGGGAGTCACGTCAGTCATCAATCAATTACGTCTAATTAACGTGATTCCCTGGTATAAACTACAAAATTAGGCATTTTAGGTACTATTTTTAAAAAATGAATATTTCCTGCGGTTTACGATCCCTTCCCAGCCCGCGACGCGATGCTTGACAAACATGCTTGATCGTCTAGAGAGCCGCTTAAGGATCGTTTTTTTTTAAAGCCCCCGGTGTGAGAATTTGATGGATAGTAAAATTGAACGTTATCAAAAAGCGTTACTTTTAATGTCAGTAAAGATTTGATTTTGAAACGAAGACTGCGCAGCGAAAACTGCGCGCGTCTCTTTTGAAAGCACGGGAGAAAGAGATAGAGAGCTGTGTTTTTAATCCGCTGCTACCAGAGTCTAGAACGACGAATGTAGAAATGACGTACAAATGGAAATGTCAGATGTGATGTGGGGCAGGTGTTGGGGGAATGTGGGGCATAGATGGTGACAATATGTTCGATTTGAATCGACTAATAAAGCATGAAATTATATTGCTATGATAGGAATATTGCAGCCATATATTTGTACAAATGACATACAATTAAAAAATATATATTAACGACCTTTGCCTATTGTATATTCAATGACTCGGCAGTAAGTTTTACCATTGTGCTAGGCACCGGTGATCAGCACGATACTAAAGCGACCCGAGCTGACTAGCTACGCGCCGGCCAACATCGCTGACAATCGGTGTGAGAAGAAGACTAGCCTTATGTTTACGTCAAGCTCTAATAAATAATTAACCTATGTCAAACTTCGTAAAAATAATTTTTAAGTGTAACGGTTGTTAAAAGTTCATAGTTTAAGGCTTTGAAAGGCATGGAAAAAACACAAATTTTGTTAGGTTCTTGCCTATGATTTTCCTTATCTATATATTTAATTGACCGAATTATTAAAAAACTATTTTCTATGCAGTTCTGCCATTTGAATGAGAGTTGGTCAATTCCTCTATTATAAAACTCTTGTGGACAGGAATCAATTAATAATTCGAAAGCGTTTTTCCCTGCACTTTCCTTTATAAAAAGTCACCTAAATTTCGAAAAAACGTTGAAGTCTGTTGGATCGGAAATACTGCAGTAGTGACGTGATAAGTGACGAAAAAACTTCTGCAATGTTGCGATTGTTTGCTGTGAAATGCTCAGGCTAGTTTATTTTTAATTAAGAGCTTATCCCAGCATTGTTGATATTTCTTGGTAGTACATATTTGTGTTAACCAAGTTCTCTAAGTTCAAAATAGTCGGTGTGAAAAAAAAACAATTACATAGGTAAGGACGCAATATTATCTCAATAAATGCTTTTTTTTATATTTTCTTATTATAATATTATTTTTATGACTTATTATTATATCTTTTATGAAATGTATTTGTACATATATATCCTGAATAAGGCGACATACTTCAAGTCAAAGAGCTCTAAGCGTTTCTAGAGAAATAACAGCCAGTCTCTAGAATTCTATAATTCTTTTCATATACTCTGGACCCAATATCATGAAGTACAGTTGTTCTTGAGAGAGATGAGCCACTAGATGTAGAAAATAGTTTTGAAATTAACTTCCGTTAAATGTACCGTAGCTCTTACACTTTCGTGAAACGCTGAGCAATTTGGAAAACTTTTGGAATCCGATCGGCTGCTTTCTTGAAAATTTTCCATTGTTATTTCTTCGCCATACAGAAACTCCTGCACAAAAGAACCGTCTTCTTTCTAATTTTAGATCTTTTCATTAGAATAATAATGGAGCGATGGATTTCTCTTTTCACTTTTTGTAGTTCCCTCTCCTTTTGGTGGTTGTTCAATATCGTGGTTATAACCTTTGTCTGGAATTATGTTTTATTTATCATTACTTAGGGAGTCATTGCTTTGTACTTTCACTTTTTTAAATTAGCTATGCAATGGTATCTTCAAGGTGTGACTATAAATGAACATCTTACAAGCCTTTAGCTTTTCATGCTGATTTACATAAAAAGCCATGTGTTTCAGACTTGGCTAAAATATTATATGTTACTATTTGAAACCTCGGATTGTTTTGAGATTTTTACCACAAAGTACGAATGTTCCTCTAACCATTTCTATGCAGAATTTGATTTCATAATCATTTGACATGCTTATTTATCCAACTGCCAAGATTTATAAACCGGGAAATTCTTTATTAGTTCCTGGTCCATATAGGGTGAGGTAACTACTCCTGCCATCTTTAAAAATTGTCATAGATATAGTTTTCTGGTTATAGTCTTCACTCAGATTCATATTCTCTCCGACTCATTAGCCCTTCTTCCTTTTCTTTGTTGACTTTCCGATTTTCTTTCCCCTTATTTGAGATACTATTAAAGCTCGAGCTTACTATATTACTACTAAAACTCTTTAGTCATGAAAACTTTGAATCCAATTTCAATCAATAATATTTATTGGTGAGTATAAACACGGCGGTGACACATTGACTTGGTCGCCTAATAGTCGCCGCTGTGGCATTGTAAGGTTTAGGGTTCGATTCCCGGCTGGGTCACCATTTTCCGATGGGATTGAATTAACGGAATTGCATTTCGATTCTGTCGATCGAATGTAATAACGAGACACACACTCTAACACATATTGTGTGCTGTGGGCTGTCTAGCTGTGGGGACCTGAACTATATTCTGAATAGCTCCAACGAGCGAGGATACTGGGGTCTGGAAGTGTTCTGTACGACTGGAGTTCAGTCGTACAAAATTACCGTCCAGTACACTGGAGGAGGAAAGCGAAAGTCCCTAACTGTTGTCCAGTCATTGGAGCATCAATAACTAATAAGAAGACTGGGATCTGTAAAATATGGGAATGATTTCAAAAATTTATTATATCCTTGTTTGGAGTAGTATCCAATAAAGTTGTAAGAGAAGATATGATTGCCAATGTCTAGTAGTGGATGAAGTCAGCCGGTTTGGCTGTGGACAGCTAGTATTTCAAACTCTAGCATTCACCAGTGCTAGAACACAAAATAGGCCAAGAGAAATAGTATCAGATACATATAAACTCTTCATAGTAGAGTTCAGTAGAGTTTGTGGTGATATAATAAACCCGTCCATTATGAAACTTCACAATAAATAGTATAGTAGAAACATTATTTATATCAGTATAAATAATGCACAAACTGTCACATTAGCCTCACAAAAAATTTCAGACCAATCTTATTACACGAATGTCCAAAAAAAGGAGTGTAATAGGTTTAGGGTTCGTATATGTACGTTTTCCGTTTCTTTGTTCCACCATAACTTCTAAATGCTTGAACCGATTTAGAAGTGTTTGGTAATGTTTAAAAGTGTGTGGTAATGAATCGCTATGTCATCCCGAGTGTCATAGGTTACGTGCGACGACTCCTTGCCCTCATATAAAAAGAAAGCAGCGTCTCCGATATAAAACGCCATGTTACGTGTTGGCTGCATTATGACAGTCATCATTTGGCAGTTTGTTTTTTCGTTCTTCTTCTTCGCGGCCGCCAGGGATAAAACCTGTCGGGCCAGTAACGAGTAGAAGTTTTTGGAATATTAATTTAGAAAAACAAATTATATAAACCGTTTCATTATTACACTCCAAAAAATCTTTTTCATTTTTTAGTGGCCGTATTTGGTTCTTGCGAATTGATTCCTTTCTGTCATTTTTTTTAAATTATAAAATAACATAATTTTACTCGAAAAAAGCCGGTATGGGTTGATGACAAAACCCAGATTTTTTTCTGAAGAATAGTTCAGTTATTACACTACTATAAAAAAAATAGTGTAATGCATTCAGGGTTGGTGTATGTATGTTTTCCGATTTTTACTATAAACGCTTGAACCGATTTAGAAGTGTGTGGTATCGTTAGCATCATAATGTCATTCTATGTTTCATAATGTACTAAGCTGTCTAAATATCAAGTAAATAAATGTCCAAATGTCCAAATGTCAATAAATTATGTTCATTATCAAATAAAGTGTCTGATTAAGTAGATTATGGACATCATGATTATCACACAATGCGCAATCGTCGGAAAGATACATGTATATATATAGATAAATACATATGCAAGAAATATTTCATAAAAAGCCGTAATAAAAATAATTATAAATACAATAGTTTACTTTTGTAACGTCAGTTGTGTTTTTTATTTTTTTTAATAATATTTACTTGTTTATTTTTATAAATAATTGTTCTTGTTTACAGCGTTATATGTTACCCTCAATATCTGCGCACTGTACGGATAAGGTCTCTTGCATTTACCGGAATTTACTAAAGCAACTAAGCAACGCCTTGTAGTAGCAACGAAAGCTGTTAATATATCGCCGCCTATATTAGTCGGTCTGCCCTAATTCCTAATTTCCACTGTGGACGTGACCTAACCGCTCTCTGTAACCGAGCCAGCTGCCTCGCCAATTCCGACACACCCCTCCATTCGAATGTGTTTTGCAGCGAACGCCCACAAGGCCGCACTATCATTGATTTGCGATCTATGTCTGGAATTATTTATAGTATTTTTTTACACGATTGGCCAACAAAAAAGGAGTGTAATGTGTTCAGGGTTCATCTATGTATGTTTTCCGTTCCTTTATTCCACCATACTGTTAAACTATTGAACCGATTTAGAAGTATGTAGTATTGTTAGAATCGTTATGTCATCCCGAGTGTCATGGGGTTCCTTAACTCTCCAAATGTCAAGTAAGTAGTTGTCTAAATGTACAAATGTCACAAAATTACCATAAATATATCGAGTTTAGTGTCAAATGAACGGTCTGTATCTATATGTATTAATATATAAACCTCAAATATTTCATATAAAAATATTATAAATACAACAATTCATTTTCTGTAACGGCGGTAGTGTTTTTTATTCTTTTTAATATATTTACTTGTTTAATGAACGCAAAACACTGCTCGAACTTTAGACTCACCCTAGGCTTGTCTGGTGACTCCTCTGAGTTTCCAAAACTATTTCTTAAAATAAACCCCTGATCAAAAAGTTAAACTTCGGTCTTATCGATGTTTATTAACATTTAAATCTTTAAATATATATTTATTTATTTATTTTTATTTCCCTAATTCAATTTACAATTTACATAAATAAAATCCTTATCCTAACACAAAAACATTTTATAATAAGTGTACATATTATACCTAGCTTAGAAAGGAAATTCATTATGTTGACCTGTGTTGACAACAAATTAACCTGTGTTGAGGTGGTACTAACATCAATATATTATTTTGAGACGAGAGGGCAAGTCTTATCTAATACGTGAATACAATTGAAAAATTAAAAACATCAATAAAATTATACAAATTAAATTAAAATTTATGACAATCCTCTAAGTTATATAAAATAATTATTATTTATTATATATTAGATACCAACACATATAAATATGATATATACCATATATAAATATTATTATATATTATATATAAATATAATATTATATAACATATATATATCAATATTATATATAAATTCATACATATAATATGATATTATATAAAATAGAGTTATAATATATATATATATATATATATATATATATATATATATATATATATATATATATATATATATATATATATATATATATATATATATATATATATATATATATATATATATATATATATATATATATATATATATATATATATATATATATATATATATATATATATATATATATATATATATATATATATATATATATATATATATATATATATATATATATATATATATATATATATATATATATATATATATATATATACACTACTGTGAAAAAGTCTTTGAACAGTTACCCACAAAATAAACGAGGTGTCGTATTTTCGAAAGTAACAAAGTCAGCCCATTCATTTTTTTTTGTCGGGGTTGTTCATTCATCGGAGGAGTCATAAAACTTTATTAGACATTTATGCAACCTACCTGGGTTGGGAAACAATTAGAGGAGTGGACAATGGTTAAATTTTCACAAAATGCCGTTCTCGTCTTTACCTGAAAAAGGGGTTGTATTTAATACTAATGTTATTTTTGAGTAGTTGCATATTGAGCACGTCGCAAAACGGTTATTGTGAAATGGTTTTTGATTCTCTCTGCAAATATTAAAAAAATATATAATTCGAAATACAGTCGTTTAACCCTGCTGCGGAAAATTGTTTATATTGCTGTTGACCTGTGAACTCTTTTAATATATTTTATTAAAATGAATAAAATTAGTGCAATGGATCGACAAAAAAATATTATTCACCATAAAGAAGGACATTCAGTGCGAAAAATCCAACAACTGTACTGCTTTAGTAATTCTTGTACCCGTCTGAATACAGTCTTTCATGAATTCTGACCAAGGGTCCAACCCCATTGCCCGAAAAATACCCCTAAACCATAACAGAACCTTCCCCGTGCTTAACTGTTGCAGCCAAACACTTGTCTTTATATTGTTCTTCGTGGCATCTGCGGACGAATTGGCGGCGATTAGATAAAAAAAAAATGAATTTGGACTTGTCTGTCCAGAGGTCTCTTTTCCACTGCCCATGGTCCAAGTTTTATGTTCTTGGGCAAATTTTAATCGTCTCTGACGATTACTCTTACGAAGTAATGGTTTCCGCTTGGTCACACACCCTCGAAGATTATTTTTCAGCAGGACTTTTCGAACCGCCGATGGGGTCGCCAAAACGCCGCAAGACTCATTAAGATCCTGGGCAGATCACGGCTTGAGTTTTTTTTTGACCTCAAGGATGAGACCACTGTATAATGCTCCGATTATTATTCAATCTTTTTAGGTCTTCCACTCCTCGGACAGTCTTGGATTTGGCCGTTATTTTTGAATTTTTTGATCTCATTATAAATTCCACAAACAGATTTTTCAGTCATTTCTTGGATTTTTCGCACTGAATGTACTTCTTTATGGTGAATAATATTTTTTTGTCGATCCATAGCACTAATTTTATTCATTTTAATAAAATATATTAAAAGAGTTCACAGGTCAACAGCAATATAAACAATTTTCCGCGGCAGGGTTAAACGACGGTATTTCGAATTATATATTTTTTAAATATTCGCAGAGAGAATCAAAAACTATTTGACAATAACCGTTTTGCGACGTGCTCAATATGCAACTACTCAAAAATAACATTAGTATTAAATACAACCCCTTTTCAGGTAAAGACGAGAACGGCATTTTGTGAAAATTTAACCATTGTCCACTCTTCTAATTGTTTCCCAACCCAGGTAGGTTGCACAAATGTCTAATAAAGTTTTATGACTCCTCTGATGAATGAACAAGCCCAACAAAAAAAAGGAATGGGCGCACTTATTTACTTTTAAAATACGACACCTCGGTTATTTTGTGGGTAACCGTTCGAAGACTTTTTCACAGTAGTGTATATATATATATATATACATATATATATATATATATATATATATATATATATATATATATATATATATATATATATATATATATATATATATATATATACATATATATACATATATATATATATATATATATATATATATATATATATATATATATATATATATATATATATATATATATATATATATATATATATATATATATATATATATATATATATATATATATATATATATATATATATATATATATATATATATATATATATATATATATATATATATATATATATATATATATATATATATATACAGGGTTATTGGTTATTAGAAGTATTCCTTTAAACAGTTCATAGAAAAGGTCAATTGCAGTCGATTTAACTATATAATGCCTAATGCAAAAATGAAGCATTCCTGAGATATTTAAAATTTTAGTTTTTTTTAAAACAACTGACATCTTTAGTTAAAAAAAATCATTTTAAAAAACTACGCATTATTTTAATATTCCTTTATTGGTTTTGGGTTGGTGACATCCCAAAAAATAAATATTAGCTATGGAATGTACATTATTAAAGTTAATTTTGTCACTATGCTCGAAAACATTTGAAAACTAATAAAAAAATGCGACATATTTACACAAAAATGCATGTTTAAAACTAAAAGTCACAAGACTATTTTTAATGCATATTAGCTTAAAAACATCTGCATCTTATTAGCTTTCGAATGAAGTATTACAACCCCAAATCGACAATGGAATGACAAAAATATGACCAAAACAATAGGTGTAGGTACAACCAAATGTTTAAAGGTTAACTATTGGAAGCACATCTTTTACAAACAAATTTTAAGTTTTAATGGTAAAATCATTATTTAAACAATTTCGAAACCTAATTTCTATTAAAACCCTTAAGTTTAACAATTACTATGAATAGAATATGTTACACAATAAATTATTTTTGGCTTAAAGTTGGATAAATCTTACTATTTTTAGCATAAAGTTACAGTTTTAGCATAAACTTAGAGAAATCTTACGATTTTAACTTGTGGTGGGAGAAAAATAATGTTTTTTTTTATATTTATTTACTACAGTTCATTTTCAAAATGACCACCTCTATTTCGCAAACATACACGCATTATTTTACGCAGCTCACTTTTGACTACCTTAGTAGTCAAAGTGTTTCTTATTTGTTGAGCTGCATTTATTATGCGTTTTCTTAGCTCATTCACGGTAGGGACAGGAAACCCATGACGGTAGACCAACGACTTCATGTGAACCCAGACAAGTCCATGGGTGTTAAGTCAGGAATCCGCGTTGGTCGGGCCGCCCCTGCCAATCCATCGATTGGGGAACTGAAAAAAGATAATGGTAACTAACAAGAAACTAATAACCGAGTATTTTTTTGTAACTCTAATGTAAAAAACACCTAATTACCTTGTCGTCTACGGTCGGTGCCAGTCTTCCGAAGCCGACGATAAACACTATCGAAAACACGACATCGGGTATTCGGCGATTTCGAAATTGAGCCGCGTATTCACGACGGGCAACTGCAGAGTTGCCTCTGGCTAATCCGTAGTGATACAGGATATATGCATATTCTTCATTTGTGAAGGAACGTCTTCTTTCTCTTTGGGCCATAACCAGTCCTTATAACAGATTACAATTCGAATCGCCACGAGGGCAATCAATCACAGAAATCAGTTCACAAGTCGTCCCGCACCTCTCCTTCCCTTCGTCGTCCCGCACCTCTTCCTACTATTATTTTGATCATATTTTTGTCATTCCTTTGTCGATTTGGGGTTGTAATACTTCATTCGAAAGCTAATAAGATGCACATGTTTTTAAGCTAATATGCATAAAAAATAGTCTTGTGACTTTTAGTTTTAAACATGCATTTTTGTGTAAATATGTCGCATTTTTTTATTAGTTTTCAAATGTTTTCGAGCATAGTGACAAAATTAACTTTAATAATGTACATTCCATAGCTAATATTTATTTTTTGGGATGTCACCAACCCAAAAGCAATAAATGAATATTAAAATAATGCGTAGTTTTTTTTAAATTATTTTTTTTAACGAAAGATGTCAGTTGTTATAAAAAAAAAAAAAAATTTTAAATATCTCAGGAATGCTTGATTTTTGCATTAGGCATTATATGGTTAAATCGACTGCAATTGACCTCTTCTATGAACTGTTTAAAGGAATACTTCTAATAACCAATAACCCTGTATATATATATATATATATATATATATATATATATATATATATATATATATATATATATATATATATATATATATATATATATATATATATATATATATATATATATATATATATATATATATATATATATAAATATATATATATATATATATATATATATATATATATATATATATATATATATATATATATATATATATATATATATATATATATATAATTTTTTTTATTTAATTGTAAGGTTAGTGAAGGTTGTACCTTTGCCGGACGTTTCGGAGCCCGTGGCTCCTTCTTCAGCGGCAAGAAGAATACTGCAGTGGAAGCTGTCACCTGCAACTACCGGCATTCCTCTGTGGTGCTGGGAGAGGGGTGTAATGGGCGGGAAAATGCATTTTTAAATAAAATATTGGATTTAGAATTTGGTAATGTGGAAATAAATAATGATATGTAGAGTGTACGAGAATATGTAGAGTGTATAAGAATATATAGGTGGAAGAATTAATATATAGTGTAATTTGTATCTACACTGTGTGTGTGAGGGTGTGTGTGTGTGTGTGAGGGTGTGTTTGTGTGTGTGTGTGTGAGGGTGAGTGAGGGTGTGTTTATTTGTGTGAGTGTGTATGTTTGTAAGGGTGTGTTTGTGAGAGTATAAAAACAGATAGATATATATGTATATATTAAAAGGGTGTATACTGATGGAATGTGTCTGTATCATTAATGTTGAATATTCAGGCCTTTTGCCATGGCAAGCTCCAAGTACCCAAATATGTCCCAGTTCCCATGTTTTGAGCTTAATTTCAGGCGTGTTCTCTGGGAAGGCCTTTACCACCTTAACCGTAAAGAGCGTGGAGTGGAATCGGAAGATTAGACAGATCGTTTCTCACTGAGGATCTGTGATTATTCATCCTCAATCTGAGAGCGTTGGTGGTTTCCCCAACTTAAAACGCCTCACAAAACTTACATTGAAGATAGTAAATGCAATTTTGCGAATTGAAATCTGCATGCGATTTGATCGAATAATTTTCGGAGGTATTGGGGCTCGTGAACTCTTCTGCCTGGAGGTGGATCGGGCATGTTTTGCAACGTCTGCGATTGCAGGGAAATGATCCTGTTGGTAGCGATGATTGCGTCACGGGAGATGGAGTCCCTGTCTTAGACAAAATGTTGCGTAGGTTAGGTGGTCGACGATATGACACTGAGGGAGGGCCGGAAAAGAGACTTTTCGTCAACGGGCTCGATGAAAGGATCGGAAACAAGTCCTTCAAAATTGGCCTTAACTTTTCAACTCCGGGAAAGTAGGTGGTACACAAGTTTACCATTTCTTTTTTCGGCAAGGTGTTGTTGGATTTCAAGTGGAAACGCCTATGCGCGGGAATAATTTGATTAGCAAGCAAAACATCAGGATAAACTCTTCTTTTGAGAGCCGAATTGAGAGAATCGAGGTATGTGCTGAGGCTAAAATTATTGTTGCATATGCGATGACCCCGAATTGAAAGAGAGTGCGGTATGGAGCGCTTAGTATGTGGAGGATGGCAACTATTGTAGTGTAGATAGAGTTGGTGGTTGGTCGGCTTTATATGGACCGAGGTTTTTAGAGTACCATCGACAAGAACTAGATCCACATCTAGAAATGTGACTCTTTCGCTAGAAAATTTAAAGGTAAATTCCATAGTGGAGAAATTGTTTAAATCTTCTAGAAAAGATACCAGTGTCTCTTGGCCGTGGGTCCAAATGACAAATATATCGTCGATGAAACGCAACCAAATGAGGGGTTGATGGTTCTGCGTGTTTAAAAAGGCTTGTTCGAGGCGATCCATGAACAAGTTTGCATACGACGGCGCCATTTTTGATCCCATTGCTACGCCTTTTACCTGCAAAAAGATTTCCGTATCGAAATCAAATGCATTACGCATTAAGAAGAAGGAGCCATGGGCTCCGAAACGTCCGGCAAAGGTACAACCTTCACTAACCTTACAATTAAATAAAAATATTTTAAAAGTTTTCATTTAAAAATTAAATATATATATCTATATATATATATATATATATATATATATATATATATATATATATATATATATATATATATATATATATATATATATATATATATATATATATATATATATATATATATATATATATATATATATATATATATATATATATATATATATATATATATATATATATATATATATATATATATATATATATATATATATATATATATATATATATATATATATATATATATATATATATATATATATATATATATATATATATATATATATATATATATATATATATATATATATATATATATATATATATATATATATATATATATATATATATATATATATATATATATATATATATATATATATATATATATATATATATAAAATGATCACACTCGAGACCTCAATAATTCTTCACAGTCTTCCCTAAGATTTATTTAAAAGGTCTTCTAAACGTAGCGTAAGGTACGACGGTCGTTTGTACGTCCATTGTCAGTTTATTGTAAAGCTTCTGAGCTAGAAATGTATAATGTCTTTGTCCGTACGTCGTGTTCATTTTTAACTCCGGTTGTCTGTATCGATTTCTAGTATCATGTCCGTGGACCCGAAGTTTAATAGAAATTATCGATATTTACAGTTACTAAATCATAATCTTCTAATCAAATAATTATAATAATTAAATATGGCAAAATCAATAAGAAATAAATAAATATTTCAACTTCTACTGTTAATTTTGTCAATTTGAAAACGTTTCCTTTGACAAAAACAGTATCATGCTTTATATTATAGGTACCAAGATATTGTACAGCCGACGCTCCTATTATAATGCACGAAACAATATAAGACGCAAAATTAGGGACGTTCAACTATTTACGAATTCCAGAAAGACACAATTTAGAAATAAAATAATTATCCTTACATTTACATTGCAACAAGATTAACTTTAAGTATCTGCAAACATAAGAATTCTGCCAGTACCTACACTAACCAACAAAATTTAACTTTTTTCTGTAACATTGATGAAAATAGTTCGTCTTTATGTTTTCAATGGTTGCTGTAAAAGGAAATAATAATGAAAATGCAAGTTTAACTCTTGTTTTTTAGTTATTAAAACTTTTCAGAATTGCTATTAAAAGTATACGCATGTATTTATTATTTTGTTCTCCCTCGGAGTTAGGTCACTGATTGCGCAATCGCTTGTATTTTGTTGCTGGTAATTCCCCGATGAGAGTCCAGCGATAATCCTCTAACATTGATTCACTCCACTTTTCCTGGTATCTTTCTACCATGTACAAAATTTCTTACTAGATGCGTTCGTCAAGTTGGTCCCTAACAGCACCACAGCTTTCGCGGAAGATGTCTAATCATGCCTTATGATCTCCAATAAAGTTTTGGACACTTGAACAAACTTCAGTTAATCGGGGATTTTCGTGGTCGATTTTGTGATCAGCGTGGTTGATCTAGTACGGAAAAACTGACTTTTTTCTTGTCATTTTAATTTTCTTTTTATTTTCACTGTTGGCTAGTGTAATTCTGCCCGATTTAGGTGTTGTATTACTCAAGAAACAACTTATATAAGTTACAGCGTGATCCACATCAGCATACATACAAACATACTCAACAAATAAACTCATGAATATAAGCAGAATTACTGCAGATATTATGGTATTTTTGTACTCACCGTTTGTTACTTCACTCTCTTTTGCATCCTTTGCATCCAAGAGTGCAGGTCAGATTACTCTACTTTCTGCAAGAGCACAAGGTCGTGCATCCGCAAGTGCTGAGTTTGCAGCATGTCTCCCAGATGGCTGGCAAGTCCGACCACTTCGGCTTCCGGGAGGCGTTGACCGAGACCCAACCCCAAGCATCAGGAGACAGCTGGCTTAGCAGCAAGGTGTCGGCGCGACCTCAGATGCCCTGCCGGATATGCTGCCTGCAAGGCATGCTGGTAGAGGGCAACGGTGGAATAAGGTGGACACCTTTCTTCCCGGAAGCAAACTTGAATTTACGTGCATCATTCACACTGTGCTGTCACTGCGGTGGTCGTAAAGGAGCACGGTGAACCTCTGCAGGACACGAACTGCACACACAATCCTTTTGACAGGCGTTGCGAGCTCCTGGAATGCACCTGTTGCTTCATCAAGATTCTGCAACGTTCTCCATGCGGATTTCTTACTTTTGCCTAAAAAGTAGGATACTGTATCGCACCCTGAAAATGCATAAAATCCACGCAGTGTAACAGCATTTGCTCCTCCCAAAGCTTCAGATATGGAATGTATGTTGCGACGCTTTGGGCCGTTTCCGAACAACACCTACAGCTGCTGAAGTCCAAGGGAGTGCAGTGCGTCAAAATGGAATACATCGAGAACCACCACGTCGGTATCACTGCTCCCGATAATCACAACATTCGCTCCATGAGTAACCATATCCCTAGCATGAGCTTTTATCAGCCTTCTCCATGCCATCACAGGACACACCGTTCAAAGAGTCCTATCACGCATTCAACGTAAGTGACAGCCATCAGTTCGCCAACTCCCGCAAGGATACCTTTAACAACGAATCGGAAGAGTTCTAGATTGTTTTCAGGGTTGAGAAGGTAATTTTCGAGTTTCTCGGCAGTGAGCCTGTTGACATGAAGACAAATACATACAAGAAGGTAATAAAATAACAAGTTCGTCGCATTTACTGCGCTCGATAAACCATAACCTAGCCTAAAAACGACATAAGACCATACCTTTAGCCGGGATGTTGAGTACACGACATCCTACACCGCGACTTTCACGCTCCGCAGTCCTTATGCTGGCTGGATCATACAGGTCCCACGCAATGTCTACCTGTTTAGCACTAGCATGCAAGGCCTGCTTAGTAGCATGAACTTTAATCTGGTGGTCAATATACTCGTCGAAAGTCCTGAGATCTGGACTGGGCTGAGAATGGACCAGGCTGCACCATCGTACACCATGCCGTCAGCAGACTGAGGATTTTCATTTTTCTCCAAAAACTCCTCTAGCAGTGACACAAACATGCACAAACACTATCTATAGGTTCAGTTTTCCATGTTTTCTGGGTAGCAAATTTTAGAAATTACTTCCAGCACACACAAAATTACTCTCTCGTTTTTTTTGGCAGTTTTGAGTTCAGATTCGTTTTTTCCAGTGTGCAAATACTTGAAAAAGACTCGTATAACATAACGGTAAGACAAAAGTAAATACTTGTTAAAAATGTAAAAATCCTGATCAAAATTAATAGAATTTATTTTTCAGCATAATGTTTGAAATGTACTACCCTAAAATAGCCGAAAAAGACCCATCGGTCTTAAAAATTAGCACGAAAAAATAATTTTGGTTTATTAGCGGCCATCTTGGAAAACGGCCGCCATTTTGAGTCCGCAAGGCCAAATATATCAGACCAATTGGGCCTCATGAACACGTATGCTAAAGGATTTGCTTTTATCACAATTTGCTGTAATCTGTCAAAATATAGGGTCAACCGCCTAGACTATAGGGGTTGCACATATAGAAGTATGTATAAGAAATTGAAGACTAACGTGGTTTTTTGACATTAAAAATAGAATGAAACTAATTCACCGGGTGAAATTTGTGCAGCACCCGCGTCAAGGGTAGACTGAAGTATTGTCAATCGTCATCCATTATTCTGCGGGTAGGCGGAAAATTGTTGCTGTTACTTTGCAGATTATAACGGTGGTGGGGCGGCGGGTTCGGCGCACGAATTTTGAAAATCCACCTTGCACAAAACACTCACTTGGCGTTCGGCGATGGGCATTGAGAATATTTGAGGAAGAGGGTTCTTTGGGGTAGATTTTTACCCGTCGTCTCTTTTGAAATTCGAGGTTCGTCTTATTTCAATAACTTCCCAGATCATGCGAGGAAAGTAAAATTGTTGTTTAAATGGCACAATGGGATTTAAAAACTGCACACATTGGTAAATTCCGCTATCCAATATGTATTCGCAGATCGCCGATTTTTCCCGCTGAACGTTTCTGACAGCTTTGCTGTGTTACATCAGTCGAGTGGCTATGGACTGTTTCCTTTTTCCAACGTAGGCTAAACCACAGCTGCATTTGATTTTATACACACCCGGGGTTTGCAGTGGTGTTACATCCTTTACATGCTACAGAAATCAAGCTATATTTTGGGTCAGTTTTAAGATCGTTGTTATATCGAATCCAATTAGGATCTTACTTATTCAATCTATCATGATCTTGAACTATGGTAATAATGCTCGTTTTGTTTGTTTGTTAGTGTCCGGACCAGGTTAGAATATGCCTCTCCAAAAATATACGGCCTAAATGGTCTTGTCTTTCAGGTTTTAAGAAAAGGCGATTTGATGAGGATGTGTCGTTTGGCCCGGTATTAGAAGGATTATCCTGTGAGTTAGGGTCACCGTTTGTTCATGGTCGCAGACTATACAGTTGAAAATGTTAACAATCTTCGGGGAAACTCATTCTTTGTCCCATTTTATATTATACTAGCTGACCCGGCGAACTTCGTACCGCCTAACGGTCGATGAATGTCGTGTTACAGATTAGCTGAACTTAATTTATGATTTTATGGAAGTAATACAATGAAAACAAAATAAATATTAGGTTTACTACTTTATTAGGATAATAACACAAAAAGAAATATAAAAGTACAAAAATTAAGTTTATCAATCGCGCGTCAGCATGACATGATTGAATTAAAACATGTAATAATTGTGGTCCTAATATTCTGGATATATCTTGTCGATTCGAAACCTTGATTTAAATACTTTCTTTAATTTGAGGGGAGAGTTTACTGTATCGACGGGATAAAAATTAAATGTTTGACAGTTACGAAACCCATGAACATTTTGTATGGGAAAATGTTTTTTTCTTCATTTTATTTTTTCGTTAATTTTACAATGTTTTAATAGTTATTCTGCTATTAGGGACGAAAACAAATACAACAAATCAAAAACCATGAAAATCGGTCCAGCCGTTCTCGAGTTATAAGTGTTCAAACAAACCCGACTTTGTTTTATACATATATATATAGATTATGATTTTATTACGGAAAATTCAAAATTAATGCTACTGTAACTTCGAATTTCGAATAGAATGCTCGTGATCTGCTCGGTTTCTGAGTTTCGATTGCATTGGATCGTGTGAATGTCCCTCTATAGTAGTATGCCAAATTCAATATGCCTCCAGCCGAATTAAAAGCAATAACACTTCCGAAACACCCTATACTTTAGAAGGTGCGATGTTCTATTACACTGAATAGCCACGTGACGGCGCACGAGCCTCTCGCCACAATTAACGGAGATACCGTCCGGGTAGAGCAGTGTCAACAGCCTCCGCCCTCGTGGCTTGCGATCTCCGGGTAAACATCGTGTTTCCTTCGCTGGACACACGCCCCGCCCCCGCCTCGCCCCGCTTCACCCCGTCCAACCCTATTCCGCCCGCCCTTCCGCTCATCCGCACTTCCGCCCAGCAATCTTCGCGAAACCGAAAAGATCCACTTCCTCGCCATTGGAGATATTTTAGTAAATGTTTGCTGTTACGGCTGAAGGAACTGCACCACCATCACTTCGGGGTCACCAATTGTATTAATGTGATTATTTTTGACATTTTTAGATATCATTATTTAGATTATTTCCTCTTAATATTTTAGGTAATGATTTTTTTTTAATTTTTGACTGTTTATATGATCTGATTCTAACAATTCACGATTATTTTTAATTATTTTTTGAGTAATGATACTGAACCCATTACATTTTCTAATTGTCTTCAAAATAGGCAGTATAATCAATATAGTATCGTGAAAAAAGCTTGTAATAACTACCTGTTACTTACTATATTATATTACTAATTATATTATATTGTAACACGTCCAAGAGCAGTAAATTCGCTAATTGGATACGTATGTAATGTAATGATAGCTAGATAGATAGACTTCAAATTCGGTACACAGATACTGAAATCACACTGTGAAATTTTGTTTGCAATATTCTGCCATTCATTCCTATTTATTTATTTATTTATTTATTTATAACGTACAAGAACAAAAAAATACAAGGACATGCATACTGTTGTACATGAGGAATAATTAAGAACAAACATTTATAGCGAAAAACATAGCTCTATGCATATAAATGCATATAAATATGCTAGCATATCCGAATGAGGCGAAATCGCACAACCAACTAGACCTAGAGGGTCTGTCTCTGGCTGTGCTGTGTTATACCAACTGTATTTTTGTAACTCGCGAACTGACGAAGGTGATCAATTTTAAATATTTCTAAATCTAACAAATGTGTTGTTTACACAAATTAAAGTAAAATTTAAAGTAGAAAAAATAAATATATAAGTATGCAATTAAGGGCTAAAAATAAAGTAAACTTTTCATTATATGCAATAAATTTAAGTGAAAAAAAAGTAATAATATATACAAATATATGAATAAACACTACATTCTAATATATATGTTTAAGAAAATGATATGTAATATTGCACAATTTTATAAATACATATTTTTTTAAATAACCACCCTACAGTATTAATAAAGGCTTTAGTTTTTGAACGCCCAATATCTAGAAGCCAGTTTTTTACTTTACCTTTAAAAGTTACATAATTTTTCACGTTTTTCGTGGTTTCACATAGTGAGTTATAAACTTTCGGGGCGATAAAAAAACATTGTCTTCGGGCAAATGTGCTTTTAACCTTTGGAATTGTGAAAAATTCCTTTCCAGCATTTCTCGTTAAGTACATTTGTTGACTTCTTGCTCTGTACTCTTTAGTTTTGTGAAAGCTTACAAGGCCCTGCTTAATATTGCGATATAATTGCGAATATATTAAATAATATTGCGAATATATTCAATAATAATTGCAATAATAATATTGCAATAATATTGCGAATAATATTGCAATAATAATTCAATAATATTGCAATAATTTTGCGAATATATTCATATACATTCTGATATTCATTTTAATCAAATATCAATAATCAAATAACGCCGAGCCGCCCGAGGCTAGCCGAGAAATAAACCGCGCGCCAGAGGCGCCTGCGTAACGGAACCCGAACTGGTTCATCCTCCGGCCGAGAGTGGGCGCTCATCGATTTTATTTATTAAATTAATATTCAGAGGAAATCAGACCACGGCTACTTGCCGGTAAAGTCTTGTGGTAACACGATCGATTTTTTTAAATAAATTTTCGTATTTGCGAATATATTCATATACGCATTCATATTTGTGAATGTGTAAAAAACCACATCCGTTACAGCCCTGGTACATACTACTTTGACGCGTTCTAATATGGATTGAAAGCGAAAGCTGCTAACTGTCTTTCCAAAATAGTGAATTTGTTGATAAATATTTAATTAAATAGAAATTAGTACCGAGCGTTGGCGGCACAAAATAATTAAAACAACGATTAGTGACCGATGGATCTGCTGCAAAACCCAGTTTCAGGTAGCGATTTCCCTAGTAACGGTAGATCCTTTAGTTACGAATTTTATGTCTGCTGAGGGGCCGGACTTTTGGTGCATCATTTATTTTACCTGTTAAAGTGCATCATTTATTTTACCTGTTAAAGTAATTAAAAGGATGTCACCGCCTCGCGCCGACAAGAAACTGACTGTTTTCAAAACTGTTTGGATTTAGCATTTATGTTTAAATTTAACACATGCATTCGCCAAAGTGTTTCTCGTCTCAGTTATTAATAGAGAGAGATCCAGTTTTAAATTCGTCCGACACTCTCATTGGATGCATTTCATTTCGTGTATTAGCATACAACGCGAAATTGCTTTTAGCTGTCTGGCAAGTCGAATAAAACACGACGAGATTATGCAAATTGACGAATTTCATATTGGGTTTCTGCATATTGAGTGTCAGTAGTCTATGTACTGACTGGCTGTACCTTGTATCAGATATTTGATTTATGCACAAAGCTTAGCAAATATCATACTGCATAGAACCTGCACGACATACGGTCGAATAGGGTCGATGGTCCGAAATATCGACAAGCAGTGATGCACGTATGGTAATGCAAATTACTACTAAAACTATAAAAAGGCTCTACGTTCCATATAAGTCTTTTCGAATATGAAAAATAGTATAATTTAAATCATTTCTACCATTTTGATCATTTGAATCATTTTATTTATTTATCATACAAAAACGAGGATTTTATCTAACATAGTATTGATATTTACTATTTTTAAATTGTCGTAATTTCATTTCATTTTAATAATTTCATTATAATATCCCTATTATAATGAAATTATTATCGATATATGTATATTTTGCCGATATAAGTATAAGTATAAGTATATATTATCGATATAAGTATATAAGCCCCTATTCGATATAAGTATATTTTGTATAGTGTTATTGTGTCATTTTTAGTAATTTTCACTTTAAAATATATATTTTTTTTTAATTTTATAAAAAAGAGTAGTATTCCTTTTTGCAATATGCAAAAACGGGTTTTTATGTCGATTTATAGATTTTTATTTATTACTTGTAGTTGCCGTAGTTTTGTTGAATTTTTAAAATTTTATATAAACTGGGAATGTCACTATTCGACACACATATTATTTTAATGTATATTTCTAATCACTTTTTACATCTGGGGGGGGGGGGAGAGAGGGGTATACCTTCTGTAATATTTACATGAAATTTAATGTTTTTTTATAGATGACTTATTTTTTATCTGCTCAGCTCTCATTTTAGAATACCTCAAAATAATCACGACGACGCAAGAATCACCTGTGTAACCCGTGCCGTTGCAGAGTTACTACTATTTGTTTAAGCTCTTCATCGCGCCTTCGAGACCCTTATCCCCCCCCCCCCCCCTTTCCCACTCCCACGCCGTTGGATAAGAATACGCTTAGCAACGGACACGATAGTCTAGTTTTGTCACAGAACCCTCGGACCACGAGATATATATTAAAATATTTGCAGGAAACGGCAATTCAAATACTGTTTCATTTCACCGTTTCATGAAGGTACTTCAGTATCGGACCTTGTCACGTCAACAAATAGGGCGATTTTGGTGGACGACATGAGGTGCAAAACGGCTACTTTAGGCTAGAAGGGCTTGCAAAATCGGTGATTTTCGTTCCCAGATACCTGGAAACACCATCGACAATGAATGGTTTCTAATTAAAATTGATTGTTTTATTTCGAAATAAAATTCAGGGAAACATTTCTACGACAAGAGAGCAATAAAACAATTTTAAAATTTAATCCCCTCGACGCTTTAAATCGTGAAATATGCAGATAAAATGAATTGAACCGATGGACCCTCCATTTCCCCAAATCCGCAGCTTAAAATCCCGGGATGACCAGCTAGGACCCACCCCCTTCACCGGGCTCACAGTGAAATGTCGTTTGTTTTTTACTTTGTTTTAAGTGCGTCGCGTCCGATGTGGCGGTTCCCGCGCGAAATCCACTTTAATTCAATTAAACTGGTTACGCGTGCGTGTGTAACAAAACCTCGACGTAAAGACAAGCCGAATAATCCTAATTTGAGGGCTCCACACCCCAACACTGTGTCACACCAAGACTTTCCCGGCAAGCAGTTAGGGACTTATTTCTTCTGTATATTGATTTCATACATAAAGTCGATGAGAAGTTGGCGAAGATTCCTGTTAATGTGCGACTCTACGCAATGGAAATTTTAATTTCGAACGCGCGTCATCTCATTCAATTTAAAAATCCAATTGCAAACGCAGGTCGACGTGAGCCTTCAAGATAGGATTTCAAACGAGCCACGCATCGCAACCGTCGGCGTTTTTAACCCTTTGAAAGCTAGCCATGGGAATTAAACTCACATTTCTTTGTAGGGGGTGTTAGTGCACGCATACTTAATATACAGGGTGGCGCAGAGCCAGCTGACATGTTTCAACTACTCATATATTATATACGGAGGCAGGGAAAAGTTAAGTAAATATGTCTAGAAATACGACCAAGTGTACCATTGATTACAAGGTTATTGTTTGACAATTAAATCTGGGAGACGGCCTGTTAGCTAAAATTCGAGATTACTGGCGCGCCGAACGGCGAGGATGCGTTCAAAAGCTTCCCGTCTAACACGCTATCAGTTACTTCAAATTTCTTCACCTAAGCTAATATGGTATTGCAAGACGGTACGTAACCTTGTCGACCAATATTGAACTGTCTTTGATAGACACGCTGCACTTCGGTGATAAATGGGAAGAATTTGGTAGGTAATAGCAACGAACACAGGTAAAACGTTCTTGCAGTTTCCAATGCTCCATCGCGACTGACATACCGCAGTCGACTCAAAAAGACGTCCCCGCCTCATCCATTCCCCCTCCAGCTAACCACACCAAGCTATAGCGGCGGCGCACAATTCACATTTGAAATGTGTCAGTTGGCTCTGTCCACCCTGTACAATGGTGGCTTATTCAATGAAGGCGACATCATAACATACTGACATTGATAACTATCCCGAAAATTTAACAACAGAAATGAAGAACTTTATAATAAAATATGTTGCTTGTAAACCAACAGGGCTATTTCCGAAAGACAAAAATAATAGATCATTTTCGGTTCATTACTACACTGTTATTAGTAAATTCAGATTCGAAATTAGTAGAAAGTGGTCACACTACTCTAATAAACTATATTGCGAGCCATGTTGGTTGCTATCTGAAAATTGAATCCATGTTGTTGTTACTTGTTTTCTAAAAATGAATCGATAACAGGCAACCTTTGTCTTTAAAAAGTAAGGACCGTGAAAAGAGTAAAATGCATGTGCAAGCATGCATTGCTAAAGAAATGTGAAAATCAGCATTAGGATTGACAGCACCGTAGGGAAAACCATGGATACTCATAAAATAGTTGCTTTTAGAGGAATGTGTTACAGGCCCTAATTATTACAATATTGTAAATACTACAATATAAGTACGAATGTAGCTAAGTATACAGATTTTTTTCATATATGCCATAATAAATGTAAATAAGGGGTAGGGCCTTTTGTTCAATTTGGCCCTGTTGCCTATTTTTTGTACTTACGCCACTATGACATATCCAACTGTATTTGAAAATTTGAATGAATAAAAGACTATTGACTATAATGCCGGTTATCCGGGCCCCTCTTTAAAAAATATTTTATTTCATAAAAAGTCGTATCTGGCTGTTTATTTTATTTATTCGGTCAAAATAGGAAAAGGTGTTTTGGACTGTCTCTAGCTGGGTGTGTGTCGCGGTGTAGAAGTCCGGGCTCCGCCCGCCAGGCTCGCGGTCTCCATTAATTCCCCATAATACATGGGCTCGGGCACAATTTATCAAGTGACACGCAGATAACGCGGCGTGATGTATGCGACGCTCCCCGCGTCTCGCGACGCGTCGCGTCGCGGACACCGCGGACGCCGCATATTTACACGTAACCAGCGAAAGCCACGTTTTGAAGATATTTTGGTCGTTTCAACTAAGAAATTCACACACTACCTAGTCGCTAGCTACCTAACCTAAAATTCTCCAGGCCTCTGTAATATGTTTCAGTTCAATTCAGTTCACTTCAGTTCATAAAATCTTTACAGATTGAAGAAACGTATATATTATGGATTAATAAAATACAGAAATCACCAAAACCTATCTTATAAAGGAACAGAATCGGCTATTCGACATTTTGTTTTTTTTTTTACAGTACCTATGCCACGTTGTTATGTACCTGCATACATTAGTAATAAATTCTAAATACTAAATTGCAATAAATTACGGCAATTATGTAATCACACGTATCAATGTAATAATAATCACAAGTATCAATAATCACAAGTAAGAAATTAAATAAACCGATAAATGGCCTATAATCAAAATATTATTTTTATCAAATAAAACTACAAATTTTATCAGGATAATCAAGATTAAAATGTCATTTAAAAAGGTTATGAATTACATGCGAGTTAAAATCTAAATAAAACTGTCATAAACAAAAAAACATATAAAATACATCTTTAATTCTAAACAAACTTATACTTATATTAAATCCCTTTATGTAACTAAAAAAAATCAAAAACAAATTTTAATATAAAAAATTAAATTAAAAGTAAAATAATAATTTAAACTAAAAGAATCAAAAATTAGATTAGATTAATTTGCCCGTTCAAATTAAATTACGATGTCATTAAAAAATAGAAAAAATATAATAAATCAAAATAATAATAATATTTAGTCGAATTCAATTAAAAACAAATTTAAATAAATTTAAAAAATTAAAACTTAGAAACGAAATGACAATTTATAATCATTTTAAATAAAATCAATTTATACTACTAAAAACATATCTCCCGTGGTTAATTGTATATCTTATCTATCTGTAATTGTATATATCTATACTATCTGTATTCAATAGTGTAAAAAGTGCTTTTTTATGTTTTTTTCAAATATGTTTTCATTTTAAAAATCTTTAGGATGTGAAGAAAGCATATTGAAAAATATATACCAGAGTATTCCTTGCCTTGTCTCTGTACTTTTAATTTTGCTTTTGGTAATTTTTAACTTTGATTTATTTCTAGTATTTTGGTCAAAAACGTCGTAAAATTTTACTTGACGGCCTCCTTCCTTGTAAAAATTCTTTACTGCATTAAAAAGGATGATATTTGTACATGTTAGAATTTTTAGTCGTTTAAAAGTCGTTTAAAATTTCTACAGGATTCATCCCATTTCAAATTTGCTATGACACGTATTTCTCTTTTTTGCAGTTTGTATAGTGGTTCTCTGTGATACGAATAACATTTTCCCCAATTATTAATAGCGTTCAAAATAGCTAAAATACACATTTCTAGTCTTGACTTCATTTAGCGTTTTCCTTATGATTCGTAATGCACAACATGCCCGACCTAATCTGCCTTCGAGGTTCTCACCATGTAAATTCCATTTTAGATTATTATCGATATCCACACCTAAATATCTAGCACATGCGGTTTGGGGAACTGCTTAATTATTAATTCACAAATGTATTGTTTGGTCACGAATTCACGATTTCGATTTTTCGAATTTGAAAAATATTTAAAGTTGTTTTTTTGATGCATTTATAGCTAGGTTATTGCTAATGAACCATCGATAAAGCTTGCATACAATATTGTTTGTCTTTGACTGTAATTATAGTATTAGTATATACCCACAACTACTAGACTCGGCTTCCAATGATGGTTTCCACTAAAATCGGCTTACGAAACAGTGCTGTAAAATATATTATTATGAATGACAATACGTGACTTAGGTTTCGTTAATCCTTTGGGTACATTTGACGACCGATACTCGTCGTGCACATGTTTTGGCGTAGCAACAATTGACGAGTCTGACTCGTCAATTGTTGCTACGCCAATAAGCTAGTATCTTAAATACACATTTCTAGTCTCGACTTCATTTAGCGTTTTCCTTGTGATTCGTAATGCATAATTTGGGCAAAATTCTTTTTAAAATTCCTCGGTCTCCCTCTTCTCGTTCAAAAGATACATTTTATATACCCTCTTTTCACACGAACTATGCGAAAAATACCTTTTCAGATGGTCATGTTTACATTATAATAAAGCTTCGAATGCCCTCGACATATTTTCCGACACGTTGATTAGTCTTAGGAAAAAAATAGGCGTTTTGTTGTTGCATTAACTTATAATTTAATTTGTTTTTAAGTAAAACTTTTTGTTTTTTTGTTTGCATTGGTTGCTTGGCTTAATAAATTATTAGTGTAATTTTGATTGCTATTTTCCCTTTGGTACTATTTATAATGTTTTGTAGTAATTAATGGTAATATAGGTCTATTTGTATTATGTATTATCTTCACACAAATGTATATGACTGTTTTTACCTTCAAATAAAAAATTTTAAAAAATAACATGCCCGAATTGATCTGCCCTCGAGGTTCTCAGTTTTAATTCCATTTCAGATTGTCATCGTTATCCACACCTGAGAATCTAGCACATGCGGTTTGAGGAACTGCATAATTATTAATTGACAAATGTATTGTTTGGTCACGATTTCGGTTTTTCGTATTTGAAAAATATATGAAGTTGTTTTTTGACGCCCTTAAAGCTTGCATCTATAAAGCTTGCATAAATATTTTTTGGCTACGACTGTCATTCTAGTGTATCCTTACCCACAACTACTAGACTTAAATCGCCTGCAAACATTGATACGTGTATTTCTTTAAAATTTATTGGCAAGTCGTTAACGTACACTAAAATTGGCTTCCCGGCATCATACCCTGGCGAATACCGCTTACGAAATAGTGCTGTAAATATATTATTATGATAGACAATACGTGTCTTAGGCTATATTAACCCTTTGGGTAACATTTAACGACTGATACTCGTTATGCGGATGTTTTGGCGTAGGAACAATTAACGAGTCTGACTCGTCATTTCATTTAACCTTTTGAAAGCCAGCCTTCGCACGCATAAACCCCCTCTTTGGGGGATTTTATATGTAAATATGTACTAACAATATCATTTTTTTATGAATTATCACTTTTTGCCTAATAATTAACCATGTTATTAATGCACATTTATATAATATATGGAGGCCGGCCGATCGCGTGGATCGTGGGGAGATAGTGAATATTTTCATGGCTTATTTTTCTAGTTTGTGAAAGTTTTTAAATCTTCTGAGAGTCTGACAAGAATTATGCGGTGGGTGGGTGGGCGCAGGGTGCAAGTGGGTGGGCGGGGGGTGCAACCGAATTGTACTTATTTTCCCAGTTATAAATCTTTTCCATTTACTAGAGTCTTTATTAAATAAATCGGTACCCAAAGGGTTTGTTTGTTTGTTTGTTTATACTCTTTATTGTGAAAATGTCACAATGGGCGGGTTTATTGTCATATGACAATCTCTTACAACCAACCCTACTATGACGCGTTATATGTATGTGTGAGTGTAACATGCCTGTAAGTGTGTGTCTTGTTATTGCATTCGATCGACAGAATTGAAAATGCAATTCCGTTAATTTGATCCAAACGGAAAATGGTGACCCAGCCGGGAATCGAACCCGGGACCTTACAATGTAAGATCGGGCGACCTAACCACTATACTACCGGGCCGTTGGTATAGTTGGTATAGCCAAGGGTTTAGTCACATATCGATTAGGCCCGGCTGCCGCGTGGCATGTTCGAGCGCGGCAATAGTGTTCTTCGGTTACGGGTATCCACTCAACCGCGCGCACTACGCCGCGCGGCCAAAGTGCGCGCGCCGGCCGGCGATTCCATATATTTCGCAATATCTCGTTGGCCGCCGCGACCTGGCCGCCGCGACCTGGCCGCCGCGACCTGGCCGCCGCGGCCAGGCCGCAAGTGCGCGCTCCGGCTATGGCTTCGACGGAATTTCATATTTTCACTAGGCAGAGCCTGTTTTGAGGTGATATTTTTTGCGGTGTTGATCTGTTGGGTCCATATAAAAGGTTGCTGCAACATTGGGCAATTATATTAGTGTATATAGGATATATATTATATGTATAACATATTACACAACAATTTTTTATAATTAAATTTAATAAAACATACACATATGTAATATATATTATTAGGGTCATAAAGTTATATAAATAAAAATAATAGGAAATAAAATATCTATGTACTTATTTTAAACACATGTACAGTCTTTACACTGAAATTTGATGTTTAAATATTTTTTGGTATATTATGTATTGCTTCATTCAGAAAATATTACATTGGGATTTCCTTTCACTTTTTGAATGATTTGAATGTTATCGCAGCAAACGGCAAACAGCAAACTAGCAAACGGTTGGCGGTTTTCTTGTAATTTCTTGCTCTTGATTTTCTTTCCTCCCATTTCACAATGCGTATTATCCAACAAACACGATTTTTATCGCATTCAGAAAATGTTCAAAACTATGTAGTTGAAAGCGGCCTTAATGCACAAGACGAAAAATGCAAACGATTCGCGTTAAAAACCAATAGGTTATAATGTTTAATGATTTGAAGAAAATTCTATCTGTCATCCACAAATCGATACGCTCGATACGCATCGCAAAATTTTAAATGTTTCTATAACATCAGAGAGAATATTAGCGAAGCGCGATTACTACAGCAGATCAATGTTAAGGTCTCTTGCTATCATTGCAGTGCTTTTTCGCATGATATTATATGCCTGGCTTGCACTAGGTATGTAGCATTGTAAATACATCGATGAGCATTTCTGGAAGTTTTCTTGTAAGGTTACATTCCAGCATAGGCCTTGCGCAAGAAAGGACCGGTCCGCCGAAAAGAATCTATAATTATTTTCAATCTGCTCTAGGAGACGGCTCTAAATAAAGGACGTCTACTTACTTATTGAGGATGTTTTCTTCAGCACGAATTAAAATTATCTGATATGTTTCTAATATTTTCTAAATAATTTTCTACGTCTTAGTTGAAAAACATAGGGTAGGTAGATCAGGCCAAGGGTGTGAATGACTGGAAAGGAATGGGGTTCATTGTTTCATCTAATTGAGTCGTCCTTGGGCGGCGCTGTTTTTTGAATAACTCCATCGATGAATAACGTAGAAAGAGGCCGATGAAGAATAGGGCCGAATCGTGTAAACTTTTCATAATTTAATAAATAACATTTACATTTAATAACAAATAACATTATACATTTCTAGCTCCGAAGTTTTACAATAAACTGACAATGTACGTCCATTGTCCGACCGACATACCTTACGCTACGTTTAGAAGAGTGGTGGCAACTTGGCTTTTAAATAAATCTAGGGAAGACTGTGAAGAATTATTGAGATCTCGAGTGTGATCATGCTATATATATATTATAACTCTATTTTATATACTATCATATTATATGTATGAATTTATATATACATAATATTAATATGTATGATTCGATCGAAATTTAAATTCTAAGTGTCGACATATATTTTGTAATTTTCTCAACAATAAATAATAATTAAATAATAAATTTAGTGAATATAGTGTAATTCGGCGGTTAAGTAACCCGACCAGGTTGCCACAAGCCCAGGAAATGAAAATATTTTCCTGAAAGTGTGGAGCTCGCCAAGACGTGCGGCCGACGTGGCGGGTATCGGGCTAAATACCTCCAATAATGATGAACAGTACAACCTTCCGGATAGAGAGTGATTGGAGAGGCGTATGCCCAACGGTGGGCGAATGCGCGCTGATGATGATGAAGAAGAAGATATTAATATATATGTTATATAATAATATATTTACATATAATATATAATAATATTTATATATGGTTTATATCATATTTATATGTGTTTGTATCTAATATATAATAAATAATTATTATTTTATATAACTTAGTAGATTGTCATAAATTTTAATTTGGTTTGTATAATTTTATTGATGTTTTTAATTTTAACTTTAATTTTAAATTGTATTCACGTATTAGATAAGACTTGCCCTCTCGTCTCAAAATAAATTACCGATGTTAGTACCACCTCAATACAGGTTCATACCTAGTGAGGTGGTAAACCGATAAGTCAAAAAGATGAATTTCCTTTCTTTACTAGGTATAATATTATGTAGTACACTTATTATAAAATGCTTTTTGTGATAGGATAAGGATTTTCTTTATGTAAATTATAACTTGAATTAAGGAAATAAATACATAAATTTATTTTAAATATCACTATATTGGACGAGAAAAAAATGTCACATAATTTTATTTCCTAAATAACATAGATACTGTTGAAAATTTCACAAAAAGGCATTCGAGTGGGATAATATACAAAAAATCGTCATTGTTTATTTTGAAGATCACTACAGTGCAAACGAAGCAATAAGATAACGATCACTAAACACACAATAACCATTAGTTAGGTACGTTCCAAATAAAACAATTAATATACACACATACACTGAGAAAACTATTGGATTGATTCTTACATTACCATTTTGTTCGGTTTTATACAGAATAGCGATGTTTCAATAGTAATTTTGTTGACCTACAAGAAATTTTGTTGAAATTCCATTACTCGAGTATATGTATCAACATTTTCCATACGGAAATAACAGTATGCTGTAGTTTTAACATGATTCATGTGACCGACTTTGTATATCCATACGTATCCTACCACATGCTATCAGGTTAACAGCCCTATCACATATTTTTTCCAGAAAGGCAAGAAAAGTGGATTTTTGGCGTTCTAATTCCAAGAAATGAAGAGATTTCTACAAACTTTAATTACTGAATTACCTGGACCATTTCTTGATGTTGACCATAGCGGCCTTTAATTTTAGATATAACGAATATTATTTACTTATTCAGCCCATTTTCCGAAAGTCGTTATTCGTAAAACGCTCGGAAGGCAAACTTTGAGCTCCTTAATACAGTAATATCACTACAACGAAAACCGTATACTATTTTTTTTTATGTCCGTCATGTATTCTTGATGTACACTACGGCTTTATTTTTTCGTTTTTTGACCACATATCCAAGGTATACATTACTTACAATTACACAAAATTAAAAAAAAATCTTCCTGTATCATTCTAATTTTCTCAGAAATAAAATAAGATTCTTATATAATACTTATACTATATTAAAGTTCACTCTTTTAGCAATACGACATAATATAAATTATTGTCATTAGAAAGGAGAAAACACTGCAAAAAACAATTAGAAATTGTGTATATATTTGCTTGCGCAAGAGAAGAGCGCTCAGTGCCGCGGTTTTCTCCCAGGGTTGAATAGTTATTTATTTATTTATTTATTTATTTATCCTATCTTTTATAGTTACATCCAAAAAAAATGCGTTCATTTTTTCAACTCATTTTAAAAGAATACCTACGCTATTTTGTAATAAGGCTCTTAAAGCAAGATCCGTAATGAAATAACATTATGTCTTAACATTACGACACAGTAACTACCGTCACGCCAACACCGGTACGCATCATGTTAATTCATACGTATGGACCGCAGTACGAGTTATAATCGTAATCCTTATTGAAACATCGTTATATTTTTCTCAGTGTAGACAAAAGTACCTACATAAACGTTTTTTTTATATTTTCTAGGAAATTTAAATTGTAGAAATCGGGTGATATAATAACTACAGGATTGTGAGAGACCACCCCTCACAAGACTCCAGGTTGTTCGGTGTGAGGTGGTGGTATCAACTTACGAGTTATCTCCGTATTGAAAGGCGGTTTTGATGTGAAGTAGATGGAATTTATTGATCAAAGGTTTGAACATTGCCAGTTATAACGCTTGCCGAATAGTTTACGTTGACGCGAGTGTATAGATGCGCGACTGCGGTTACGAGGATATACGGATGAGGATTGTATGTGTGCTCCTAGTATCTTGTACTGGGCACGGCTCGAGTCTGTGGGATTACAGACTGATGCTTCGAGACTCAGGGAGAATGAGGAAAGGAAACCAAGGAGCCGGATTCGTTGACCTAACTCGTGAGAGAGAATGCCGAATATGCCGGTCGCAACCTTGGGGAAGGTGATCACTCAGGGAATGATAATTTGATTGCTTTTTTGCCGGTTTATATAGGTCGTGAAATGATGCAATCCAAAATATTCCGAGTAAAAGTATTGTTTCATCGTGCTTATTCATAGCTGCACGAGTCAAAATAATAGCTGAATTGTGTATGTGGATTTTACTGGAAATCGATGCATTTGTTGATCGCATGTAATGGACTTAAGGTCCGTTACAGGATATCTAAAAACGGACTATTTTCAATTAAAATTTTTAAAAATAATAATTGTTAAAATAATAATAAATAAATAAAGAAATTACCATTTTTAAAATGACATTGGGCCCGATTGCGTTTCTTTGTAAACCAAAACTGAAATTAGGTCAAGAGAACGAGATAGAGCATTACGTTGCAGCGGAATATGAAACGAGCGATCGTCAATAAAAACTACCTGTCGAACTTATACTCGTCCGAATTTTTGTGCTGTCTAAGATTCAGATACCTTATCTTTGGTGGGTAGTTTTAATGCGAAAAAGTGACAACTGTTCATTTCACATTCCGCTCTAGCGTATTGCCCTGTCTTGTTCACACGAACTAATTTCCGATTTTAGTTCACGAAGTAACGCAATCGGGCCCGTTGTTTGTTCAAATGATGGCCATTTCGTTGGGAGCAGAATTGAAATCTTTCACGGAAATTTCTGGAAATTTGCACTAGGAGCCGTCAGGCAATTAGCCTGATTTTTTAAGCAATCTTTTTTTTTTAAATCTGCCAGTATTTCGTGGATTATTTTCGTATACAAAACTCTTAAAGGGAGTGAGTATATATGGTATGTGAGTAAACCTCACTTTTGCAGCAATATAACGAATTACTTATTTTGTATGTGTATCTATACTAATATTATAAAGAGGTAAAGTTTTTGAGGTTGTAGGAAGTAATCTCTGGATCTACTGAACCGATTTTGAAAATTCTTTTACCAATAGAAAGCCACTTTATTTGTGAGTGTCATAGGCTCATGTCATAGGCATATATTAATCCGAAAAATGAAAAGACTTATTCGTTGTAGTCGGATTTCCAAAGTAAGTAAAACGTTTCTAACTAACGCTGCCCTAACGATGAGAGATATATGATTAAGTTCTAGAGAAAAGTTGTAGAGCTTGATAATGCCTACATAAAAGTCAGCGACAGCATATGTCTAACTTTTATATTTAAGTCACAAAAAGTAGTATTTTATATTAAAAAAATAAATTAAATCGTTAGGTTATGTTTATTGGTCATATTATTAACAATTATGAATTCTTATCAAAATAAGTAAATTTATTGTCTCAAGTGTTTAAAGCTAAAGACTTTTTCCTTTTACTGCATATAATTTCGCTTTTACTGCATAAAGAGATAAGCCACTCACAAAAAAGAAACACACAATAAAACACTCACAAATAACGGTAATATAGTCAAATTCGCATGCAAATACATACATACATATGCAGTAAAAATATAACACTTCTTTTGGCAGTCAGGAAATAAATCATAACACTCAGTACTAACCGAACCACACTCATAATTTCATCACAAGTAAAAAGTTTTTCCGCCCAACGAAGTGGACACGGGTCAGCTAGTTGGTAGATAAAGGCCTAAAGTACATTTTATTAATCTCTCGTTTCTTAAATCTCTTTTAAAATATTGAGATTTACTCAGTGAAAAAAAATTTTCAAAAGAGATTTTATCGTCAAACGTAAATCGTTTTAAATAAAGACTTTTCAGTGTGTACAAGTTTATCCATAAAATTCAGCAGTTTATTGCTTTTGTTTTGCCGATTTCATTTTTTTCTGAATTTAACTGCTTAATTAATCGGGTCAGATTTAGATTAGGTCTTGCATCTTGTTTTGTGTGAAATATTGGTAGAATAAAGAAAGAGGAGTAAGCAATATGTGAACGACGCCACTCCTAGCTGAAAACTTGAGATGATAGAGGCACACTAAATTAGTACCTATCAAATCAAATAATTTATTGTCCTAAAAACTAATACATAGTTGTATAAACAGTTTTATTACATTTACATTTGGCCGTGATATGATTGAATTGTTCATTAATGGTCAAATTCTTCTATTAATAATCAAACATAAAAGGTTCCTCGTAAGAATAAAGAAGGTATTATTGCAGAATTAAATCGAATCTCACCATTTAGTTTACCAGATAAAAAACACAGAGTAATTAATTCTTTAAAATACCGATAAAAATATTTTTTTTTAGTATAAAATTAATAAATGTAATAATTGCAAATAAAAATAGTCAAGTTATAATTATATGTTCCTACTTAATAATAGAAATAGTCAATACATTTTAGTCAAATTGAAAATCGATTAAAAACCTATTACAGAAAGAGATATAGTCGAGATGCATACAGTTTTTAGAGATCTTAATGTCGTACAAATCTCTTTCAATGAGATATAATTTGAGTTTATTTTTAAATTGGAGCATTTTTCCTTCGCGGCATATATTTTGATACTAGAGGGTAGCTTATTGTAGCATATACATAATTCCGACGTAGTTCGGATCCCTTTTAAAAAGTTCTAGATTCGGACGAAGAAGAATCAGATTATTTCTTGGTAAAGTGTTTATGGGTATCTGAATGTATCGGCAGCTGAGCTAGGTTTTTTATGATCAATTTAACGCATTCTAAAACGTATAGTGATGGAAGGGTAAGGATTTTAAGCCTTCTGAAATGACCACGGCATGATTCTACATAACCCAGATTACTTAAAATTCGAATGGCCCGTTTTTGCAATGAAAAAATATGTTGCCTTAGATCGATGGTGCATTGCGCCCAGAAGAGAATACCGTAACGGAGAACTATACTAATGAAAACTGTTTTCATTGAAAAGGAAGTCCATTTTACTTTACCGGCCCACCAACCGACAAGGATGTAAAGTATTGTGAACACGCAAAATCGAGATGAAGACGAATATATACATTTTGACCCCCCCCCCCTCCCCTAGACGATTAAAACAATTTCCAGACTGAAGTATGTATGTGTGTGTGTATTACTCCACGATAGCGTAAAAACGCTTCATCCGATTAAGCTGAAATTTGGCATGCAGGCATCATTTAGTTATGGCAAGGTTGAAAAGATGGCAAGAGTTGAAAATATGGGTCATGACAAGTGTTGTGGTTGAAATCGCTCTACCAGGGGGCGCGCTAGTCATACTTCAATCTCGAAATATTGGACTCGGAGTCTTAAAATTCGGTACACAGATGCGTCGAAAGGTCGAAACCACATTGCTAAATTTTGGTTGCAATATCTCGTATACAAGCGACACAAAAGAAACGGCATTCATTTTAATCAAATAACAACATCGAGCCGCCTGAGGCTAGCCGAGAAACGAACCATATTGGGAAATATCCATTTTAATACCACGCAAATACTACAAAATTACTATAAATTTAGTAGATTCGCTGGGTCGCGGGGGGGGGGGGAGGGGGTTGCGAAGGCAGGGAGAGTCAAGAATATTCATCTTCCGGTACTATTTTTCTTCTGTGGGTTCCTATCCCGTGGGGGTTGGTGGAGTGCTGGAAAAGGAAGGGGGGTTGTGGGTTAAGGGTTTGGCGCATGGGGGGGGGGGGGGGTGTTGTCTGCTACCGGAAATGTCTCGGTGTAATACAACCGATTTTATTGCCATTGTTACCACTGATAAATCCGCATCTAACATCTTAATCTCCTGCCTTAAATATCTAACTCCGGCTCTGCGTGAGTATCGATCTTTTAATACTCAAACTCTACCAATAGGTTTCGAATTCAGGAAATTTAAGGCGTAAAATTTCTGAAGCTCATTGAGAAAGCGACAAGTATTGATGATGGGCTTGTTGACGTCATTCGACGGCCCTTCGCTTTCATTCCACTTTACAGGGCGTGTTTAAGGGTGAGAGGAACGGGAGAGGATAGGCTGAGTTTATTTAAAGATATCTAAAAATAGCGTCTTTGTTGATCATTAAAATGAGGATTTTCCTTTGTTTTCAGATTGTCAACGCTGTTATGGCTCTCGTCTTGATCCAGGCCGTAAAGAAGGAAGAAGATGAAGTAGCTCCCGATTTCAAGCGTTAAATTAAAACTTTACGCAGTTGATTGCCTAATTTAAAATATAGTTATTAGTTAAGCTCTTTTTAAGTGTATTTTTATAATAACTACATAACTACATAACATTTTTCAAACACTAACAGTAAGGTTTAGGTAAAGAGGCGTCACACTGGGGTTAATTTGCCAACATGTTGTCGAAAAAGAACAAAAAAATATAAAATATTTCAAAATTCATTTTTATAATCTTATGCCGTATTAATAGACCCACCGAGCATTTCAATACCGATTACAGTTTCACATATCTGTTAGCTTTTATATGTTTCCTCTTTATTGTTTATGTTTATTCATTGAATAATCTTATCATGTACAGAGAGTACCCGAACTGGACTGACAAACTTTCGGTGGTGATAGCTTTGATCAAGGCATACCTAAAACTTTCCCGGCAATAAATCTGCGACCCCCCCCCCCTTCTCTGCCAAACCCCGACCCCCTCACACCTCCCCCAAACTCAACACCCAACCCTCACCCCTTCTAACTCCCCCCCCCCCCCAACCAACCCCCCTCCTAAAGGAACTATGATAGCAAATGTAGTATATTTTATTATTTTGTAGTATTTTCGTGGTATTAAAATGGGTATTTTCCAATCTATATGAGGGTATTCCAGCCAAAATTTTATAATGTGATTTGGCCCAACAAGGCATCTGTGTACCAAGTCTCTAAGTCCAGTATTTCAGTAGTATTTCAGTCGTAGTTAAGTATTATATTACCCAACAAAGCATCTGTTTACTGAATGTCAAATCTCTAAGCCCAATATTTTGATACTGAAATATGACTAGCGCGCCCCCTGGTGGACGAATTTCGTTTTTACTATTGCCATGACCAAGAGATGCCTGCATGCCAAATTTCAGCTCAATCGGATGAAGCGTTTGTGCGCTATCATCAAAGAATACTTACAGACACAGACACACAGACTCACAGGCAGACTTCAGTCTGGAAGTGGTCTTAATAGTCTCGGGAGTGATCAAAATGTATATATCCGTCTTTATTTGGAAAAAATGCGCGTTCACAATACTTTCCGTCTGCCGGGAAAGTAAAAATTGACGAAAAATAGCAAAAATATGAGTTTTTTTTTATTTTAGTGTTTTTTTGTTACATTTATTATTTGTTTGGAGAATTAAATGTACTTACAGATAATGTAACTATTTAACAATATTGTTATAGAAAAGGTACCAATAAAAGGATTTTTTTACTCAAGAGGCCAAACAATGATGCAAGGAGGGGATTTTTATTTTTTTTGGAAATCTAATACTATTTATAAACTATGAAATTGTGTTGAACACGTGTTTTAATATTTAGGTAGTTCGTGACCAAAGCTATCGTCACCTTAATTCTGTCGATCCAGATTTGGGACTCCTGTATTTGAAAAAAAAATCGACAAATTCATTTAAATAAATATAATAATAAGCACTGTTCAAAACCAGAAATGTGGGTAATTTTATATTCATATATGAGAATTCAGCTATGTAACCTACTATGTTGGTTTCTAACACAGTTTGCATATTTTTTTAAGTCTTAGAAACCAATATAATTTCACTCATGGGTCCTGAAAAATAACCTTAAAATTGTCATAAATTTTTCGGAATCTACTATTCACTAATATTGATTATAATTATATATAGTATTAGATTGCTCAACTCCATAGTAACTTTTGGCAGCCTTTCTGAGCCGGCGAAATACAGGTGGCGCTGATAGCATTGACGTCGAAAATATTAGCTGTTTATTTGGCCATCTATACTAACATTGATAATAAATGGTTTTTTATAAAGGAAAAATTAATTATACACAGTTTCACCGATACGAAACCTGGAACTCGTAACTAGTCGGGAGACCGGAGTAATCTGGTTGCAACTGCGCGAGTGTCGGCCGCGAGTGTAGTAAATGCGCGAGTGTCGGCCCGCTCGCGCTGGGTAACATACCTGGCTATCTTGCGGTAAGGCGTTGGCTTCTTACGGGCATGTGGCGGAGCTTGACGGTGGACTGTTTTGTCCTAAGTCTTCAGCGATGACATCACGGGAGACAGAAAGATCAAATTTCGTGACGGGTGACGGTGTCGCCCGTTGTAGTCGACCGCTCTAATTGATTGATTATAAAAACCCAATTATTTAACTAACGATAACAACAATAACATTCAATTATTTGTGCCATTTATCGTATTTCATTAGGCTGATTACATCACAGAAATAATACGGAGAGAATATCACAGAAATAATACATCTTTATGGTGCGTAAATATACTATCTCAACTTTAAAGTGCGTAATTATTAAATATTGAAACCTGTACAAAAAGTAAAAATTGACATCCTTATGTAAATATTATTAAAATAATAAGGGCTGTGATTTAAAAATCCTTGTTTTTATAAAATTATTTTATACCGTATAGGCGTATTTAGAGCGCCATCTATAGTTCCCCAAGATAATGTTATATCACGCAAGTCGCCATATTGAACATAATAATAGAAGATTATATTTTTTTTTGAAACTATGAGTGCGATTTACACGTTGCCTTTCCTAGTAAAATCGTGGTTACCAAATTGTAGTACGACGTTGAGCAACCTAATACGCTATATAATCAATGATAGCGCCAATATTACTACATTCATTAATTTCACAATCTGCTTAAACTTGCTGCTGAATATACATTCAGCAGCAAGTTTAAGCAGATGTAATTATTTCAATCCAATTTACACGATCCATGAGAAATAAAATGTCTTTGATGTAACATCTTGACGTAAAAATAATCACAAAGTCATATTACTTCAATTCTAGCCTAATAGTATAACTTTTTTGTTCATGATTTCTTTTGTTCTATTTAAAATTGACCAATTGAGTGCGACTTTATAAATATTTCGTCGGGTTTTCACATATTTTCTATATTACATAGATTAGATGGAACTACATTTCGTTTTATTTATGTCGTCCTTGATAAGCGTCATCTTACTTTTGTTACTATTCCATACAACATACAACTTTGGTACTGTTGTTACTATTCCATACAACAAAATATATGAGTGTAATTTAAAATAAACAAAGGGTATAAGCCAATTTTTATGTTGCCTATTTTGCCGAAGATTATAGAACGCATTGCATATATTAATAAGCCGAAAATTGCGCTATTGAATATGTGTAGACGTAAGCCTTTTGGATCATAAAACGGCGGTACGCCTCTCTTGATGAGTTAGGCCTGGCTGGATCGGCAAATAAACAATGACGAAATCGGAGAGTACCTAATTCAAGTAGTAATTACAAATAATACTTACCAGTGGCTAGGTAGGAAGTCCGCCGCCTGACAAGCGCGTGCGTCCCCCCCCCCCCCCCTATTTTTCTTGCTCTGAGTTCAGGAAAGCGAGCATATAATTTTCTGGAGATCGCTATAAGACTCAAAAACTGGTGAGGAGGAGGAAGGGGGGAGGGGGGGGGGGTAGAATTAGATGATGACAAAGGTTAAGATACGGGAATGGGCAATTAGGCGCAATTAAGGAATTAAAAAATCGCAAATTTACAAACGACAGAATAAAACATTTCGAGAAACCGCAGAATCTATGATATCCATAAAAGAGCCACTGAAAACTAATATACCGGTAAACCGGATCAGGAACATCAATCTAAGGAGACACAGTCTAGCCTGATCGAGTTGGAATATACTAACTTCCCAAATCGTATATTAACTCAAAGTATTACAGTATGGAGATAGTTTATCATCGCTATCGACGTCAGTTAAGGGGCAAGTAAAGGGGTAGCTCTTCAAACAAAGCATTAATACGAACGAACATTTAAATCGCAAGGTCATAAAGCATAGGACCCTGTACGATACTATCATCTAGCGCTTTAATTGTATGATCCTGCGATTTCAACTGCGAGAGTAATTTGTATTGGCGTTTTGTATGAAGAAGTACCCCTTTAGCGGACTCTTAATGGCAGCCCAATTAGTGCAACCGCCCGCGCTGTTCGCCGCGGTGACAATTTCATTTGCTCGTCCCTAATCTCGACAAACAGTTCCAGCCACCCTCGATAGCGAATCAGCAACGATGTATACCTTTGCAAATATTGGTAGCGCTGGATTCAATTTCAGTAAGTAAAAGGCGTTACAAGTTGTGTCGCTTGTTCTGCTAAAGCTGGGGTACTCTTGACGGCAAGATATCCAAAAATGTATCAATGGTATTCTCTCGAATATGTTTTGAGTGCTGTGACACACGACAGTTCAATAAACGAGTCCACACTCAAGTCCAAATCTGTCTCGGATTCTACATTGACCAAAAATGGATTTCTTATTCACGCTTGGTTGCTGATGCATAGAGGAAAATATTCTTTCAGGTTAGTCTCCATTCCTAGAAAATGAAATAGAAATAGAAATAGAAATATTTTTATTGTCCGAAATTGTGGTTGTACATTTATGGTGATAATGCGTAAAACTATGTATCTCACAATTACCTGTTATTAAAACAGATTGACAAATTTACTTATCTGCTTAATTGACTTATCTGCTAATTATAATATCTTATTAAAAATGTAATTATTTCACTGGTTTAACATGAAAAAATCTAAACAGACCGGATAAGTAGAACTAACAGTAGAAGACAATTAGAAAAAATAATTCACCAATAATATAAAAAATAAAGAAAAAATCAAAAATCAAGGAATAATCAAAATTCCGCCTTTAAATACGAAATGTATATAATTTAAAATGTAACAGTAGAAAACAATTATTAAAAAATAATTCACCAATAATATAAAAAATAATGAAAAAAAAACAAATTCAAGGAATAATCAAAAATCCGCCTATAAATACGAAATGTATATAATTGAAAATTTGTAATCTTCCTAATTGAATTAATTTAAAAACAAAATGAAAATGCATGCCTACAATATAATATTATGAGAAATATTCGTTTAATGTGTAAAAGCTTTTATCGATAAGCCATTTTTTCAACGCTGCGGTAAACCCTTTTATTTCTTTGATATTTGCAGGTAGGTGGTTATAGATTTTTATTGCATTGTATAACATTCATTTTTTAAATAGAGTTAAATTTGGCTTGGGTGCTTGTAGCTCATGTTTATTTCGTGTGTTATAGCCGTGTTCAACATTGTTTGTTTTAAAATACTGATCGTGGTCCCTTATAAATGTTCCTTGATTAGAGCTGAAGTAGCATGCGGCATTGAATGACGTGCGACAACATTTGATCATTTACTAGTATGATTGGTTATAACAACAAGAAGACAATTCTGCGACCCGGTATTTTGTTGTCGTGGTCCAGTGCCGGGATTTTCGTAACCCACTATTTAGGAAACGCTGATTTAGAGATTGGAGATTAAGAAGTTTAAAAATAGATGTACTACACGTATCTCTTTTGTTTTTAGTAGAAAATGAGGAACTATAGACGATTGAGTATAATCGGTCTTGACAACTCATTCTGAGATATCATAACCTACCTACGTAATTATTATCAATATACTTGGTAATATGTCTGCTCGTGGAAAATATAGGTGTCATACATGCGCGAGGCATTTCATTTATCAAATTCGTAGGCTTATATCTAATAATCTCTAAATGTAATTAATCAAATGCCTTATCTTATTAGATCTCCACAAAATGTGTGGAAATTGAGCTGTAACAGATTTGCTCCAGAATAATGTAGGAATCTCTCTTCTATATCCTGGAATTAAAAAGACCATTATGATAACTTTAGTTTATAACGATTAGGAAAAGTGAACTACCATTTTAAATAAATTTCTTGATACCATAATTAAGTAATTTCCTATATAATTCGTACCGAATGTGAAGAATAGACTAGGATAACCTGAATTGTTTAAATTAATAAAATGAATTCCGGAAACGCCAATAAAGTAGTCCAAAAAAATTCGTTATTGAAGGACCTTTTGTTATTATCGTAAATTACAGCCGAAATGACGATAAAGATGACAGGAAGCGACGCCATTAAAGCGCAAGAGAAAATCCCTATTACATAAGCTATGGAAGATTAAAGGCGACTCGATTTCCGGCGGAAACGGCGCATTAGGAGCACGCATCGGTGACGTCATGGGGCCCCTTTTCCTCTCAAAGGGAAATGATGAGGGAAGGGTGCTACGTCATCAGAAATGCACGAATCTACTACCGATGCAGACGAATGCTGCTAATAATGGGGTCGAAAAATGTGATATGTATAGTCGAATTAAGAAATTCGAGTTTTAGGCATGTTAAATTTTCTTATTTTTGGTACTGCACATTAATACTTAAATTCTATTGAGACCCATTCCTTTCTTTCCCTTTCCTTTTCCTCTCATAATCCCACAGTATGCACTGTACGTATTGGAGACTTAATTAATTAAAACTATTGTTGAAAGCATGTCATCGGCCAGAAATATTGTATTTAATGTAATTATAATATTTTTTGTAGCGCTGTATGTTTTCCTTGCTATAAATAAATGAATTGAAAGGATTGAACTAATTATGAGCGCTAGGTTTTTCTGGCTCACTCCCAGCTAGCCCTCATCTTACTTACCCATCAAAGTAAACATGCCGGCCGCTCGGATGAGTCCTGATACTTTCAGGGATTTGTAATTGCTAACTCATTACAAGTTTCGAGTGGCGCGGAGAGAAAAATCCCTCGCAGCCTCCAGGAAACTCCTTAATTGACGTCCATTCTGGGGCGGGCGGCGGCCATTTTGCAGATCGCCAAGTTAAGTCAGTCGCGGGCCAGAGATAATTATTGCCATACCGCCCCCCCCCCCTTCCTCCCCCCCCCCTTCTCAACTCGAGACAGCCCCGGATCATTACTGCCATTAAATATGGACGTCGGAGAAAAATCAACCAAGTTATGCTGCTGTCTATCGCGATGAATGGAGCGCTTTGGTTTAAACGAAACGGGGCTTGCATTCTTGCCCGTAGCAGTCCCTAGCCTTTTAATGAGATCTTACTAATAGTGATAGTCGGTAACGAATGTGGCAGATGGTGCTATGCAGCTTGAGGCTTGAGGGTTTAAATTTCAACTTTTTCGGAATTTATACAATTTCTTGTTAGAAAAAACAATTTCTATGAGGCAGTCAATATCGCCTTCAAAAAATATATTGATTCTCGCTCCCAGATTTTTTTAGCAAACGAATCAATGAACTTCCCATAAAAAGGCGTAGGTGCATCGATGACAATGGTACATACTCCGATTGATTAAATATATTGGTTGTTCAACGTGTAAATAGTTGAACAACGGCGGGATCATACCTGTGAATACATTATTCTATAATAAATAAATAGATTCTACTATGTGGGTACTTTAAAAAATGAGACGAAATCGATGCGCGCAAATCCCTCAAACATCAACACGTAATCAGATATATGTCTGTAAAACACCGACTGACCTGTGATGATGATCCTCGCCTATCTGGAAGTCCCAGCACTGCTACGGACCCTCGAGGTGCCTGCTGGTGGATTTTCATGCAAGTATCTTCGAAAATGTCTCACACACGACCCACTCGACGCGGATTAGTTTTTTCGCGGAGTTTTTATTCTGCTTTTGCGGTGCGGTTTAAGAAGGCGATAAATAAAAGCGGTACAGAGTCGCGAGACTGTGCAAAACCTCTGAAAAATATATATATGCTGTCGTTCTGACAGCGCTGCGGGGGGGTAGTCATTTTCGAGCAAACGCAGTACTGGCAGCGATCAAGTCGTTCTTCTTCTTCTTCGGAATCAACATCTGTCAGTGAAGGCGAACATCCACATACACTAATCAAATGCTGATGCAAAAGATACTTTGCGCGCAACCATATATTATTCCCAAAATAAATCGGTTTTTTTTTTCGATAAAGAACGGCAACTTCATGGATAAGGATCTAATTTGATAAATATTACTAGTTCACTATTTACGTGTTTTCCTAAGTACGGCTGTGATAAGGATGTCTTTATTGACTTCTATACAGTTAATATTCATTTGTCTACTATGGATGCTTTAAAGAATCTATTTTTGAGCCTTTTTCAATAGTGCGAGCAGAGAGTTAGCACATACATCTTATACAATTATTCCATAAGTAATAAGAGCTTCACAAAGTGCATAATAAGCTGTTTTTAAAAGCATACTAAGATTCTGAATATTCCTTAGTTCTTATAAATGTATCAACAGTTTCTCACCTTCTTAGACAGGTGAGCATTTATTAATAAATTTTGTCAACGTTTCTTTATTTTATTTTTTTAAATATATTTTGCTTTAATTTTACATTAATTTACGAAGTTTTTTGATAAAACGATATGGTAATTCATTTATTTTTTGTTGTATTTTGAATTATAAGAAGAAATCAAACATACAAGATTATCTGCACAACCTGCGAAGTTAATGTTTCCCTCATTCTGGTCATTATTATTGTCCGCTTCTTTAGGACATTATTTTTGGTTTCCTCAAATCTTCTCTCAGATTACTGCTAGTCAATAATGGGCCTGATTGCGTTTCTTCGTTAACTAAAATTGGAAATTAGTTCAAGTGAACGAGATAGAGCATTAGGGTACGTTAGAGCGGAATATGACATGAACGATCGTCGATTTTCTGCACCAAAAATACCTGTCGAACATAGCCGTTCCGATAAGTGTGAGCACATTTTGTGCAGTCTTATATTCAACTGATCTAGATCTTTGATAGGGTAGTTTTAATGCGGAAAACGGACAACCATTTATTTCACATTCCGCTCTAGCGTATTGTCCTGTTTTGTTCACGTGAACTAATTTTCGATTTTAGTTCACGAAGAAACGCAATATAACCCATGGCTAATCATTCATTTTTTTTATTTGCATTTGAGATAATTTTATTAGTGATGATCTCTTAGTGCTTGGTGTTTTCTTTAATAGATATCCCTGGTTCTTAAATCCTTCCTGTGCTACGATTTTATTGGTACTATAATTTTATTATTACATGACTGCCCAACAAAATAGGAGTGTAATGTGTTCAGTTGTAATATAAGTAATATGTTTTCCGTTTCTTTATTCCACCCTAATTTCTAAACGCTTCAACCAATTTAAACGTGTGTGGTATTAATATAATCGTTATGTCATCCTAAGTATCATGTGGTAAATTAATTGTATCCAAATATCAAATAGGTAGTTGTTTAAATGTCCAAATGTCAATAAATTTATATAAATATATCATGTGTCAAATGAAGGGTCTGAATGAGTTCATACCGGAAATATTTATATTTTATCTATATAAATAAATACATAAGTCATAAATATTTCTTAAAAAATCATAAAAAAATAATTAAAAATACAATACAATAGTTCCCTTTCTGTAACAACAGTCCTGTTTTTATTCTTTTTAATATATTTACTTGTTCGTTACTACATCTGTATAGTATTCTTGTCATTATGTTAAAGAGAGTCAATTCAAAACTTTAGAGGAAAAGAACACAATACTTGCAGGTTCGATTGACTGATAGAAAACCCCTTCATTTCATTAAACCTCGGTCCAGAATATACACACGGTTAGCCGATTTATTTTTAATGTCTCTGCCCTCGCGTTTCAAACTCAATGGCGTCTTTGTGTCAACGAAGCGAGTACTGCGGTGAAAGGTCTTCGCCCGTCGTCGCTAAAGCGGCTCGGGCTTCAATTTGAGGAGACAAAAGGACAAAATATCGACGGAGAGATTGGGGCTGATTGAATGTAAAGGGAAAGGTTTCCGTCTGCGCCCGCCCTAATTCCGGACTGCCAAGGAGCCGCGACGTGGACAGATGTACATCCACATTAAAAAGACTAGATGAGCTGAAAAGGGTTCTGGAGAGCAATTCTCAGTGAAACAATTCGGAGCCACCTTTGCAGTGGAGCAACCGTTTCCCTCGTCTGATGTTTCCGAAATCTTAAGCGTCCTTCGGTATAATACGAATAATAAGTATACCTATTATCTTATCGCTTGAATATTATTACATGTTACTATTATTACAACTTAATATTATATCCTATTATTACATATACATGATCTTATTACATGATTCCTCCGCAGCGTCTACGCTTTCATATCATATAGAACGCAAGAAATATTGTATCTACGCAGCCTCAGTCATTAGGGGGACAATTTATGTTGACTGACAGAGTTTCTGCTATTTTATAAAAAGAACTTTGTTTACACAGAAAATATACATTCTAACAGTCTGAAAATTTTAGAAAAGAAATGAAAAGTTGCTTCATGATTATTATTAGTCACATGAACCATCGTTTGCAGCAAAAGCGTGCAAAAAATTGGTAAATTCAACGATCGAAAAAGAAATTCTAAATTTAGCCAAAATTAGAAGTTTTAACAGAAATAAGTTATTAGTTGTAAAGAATAGAAGATTTTCGGGAGTCATATCTATAGATATGACTCACAATAACGACTAATCCATTATGGCATTTTGTCCTGCAATAGTTTAGGTCTTCCTAACAACTTAAAGAAACAAAATAACTGAAAAGATTTAATATTCTTTGACCACAATGAACAAACTACACTTTCTCTAATTTTATATTCTCCTTTAACTCTGTGGATTTAACAACTTTTGCATGTTTTTACCGAGCATATACTAGTTTTTTTGTTACTTAACGACGGAGTAAGCCTTCAACAGTTTGATTTAAAAACATAGATTGCGTATTTTCGTAATAATGGCAAAATTTTCATTGGGAGCGATAAATTGTCTATATTATGCGGTAATATTGCTGTACTTACTTGTTGATTCAACTTCTCTAGAATTTACAGCAGTCGGGTGACCAATAATAAATTAGCTTTACACTGTATCTCTATAGGAAAAAAATGGATGTTGGTATATCTGTCTGAGCTTAATAGACTTCGACACCGTTTGACCGATTACCAAGAAAGCTGGCACTTACGAGTAAATGTATTTTTTTATGGAGAAGGTTTATATGCTATCCACTTTGTTGTAACTCGCTAACAGATGGAGCTGCAGCCATCTTCTATACCGTTCAACCGATCGCCATCGCCATGAAATTCGGAATGCACAGGTATTTGAGCACGGATAATAATTTTGGCCTATCTACTTTATTGTAACTCGCCACTAGATAGCGTTGCAGCACATCAACTTCCATACCTTTCAACCGATCGCCATTAAAATTGGTATATATAGGTATTTGAGCTCAGATAATATTTTCGCGCTATCCACATTGTTATAACTCGCCTCTAGATGGCGCAGCAGCAGATAAAATTTTATACCGTTCAACCGATCGCCATAAAAAATATTTATACAAAGGTATTTTAGCACTGATATAACACGGGCAATGCAGATTAATACCACTATAGGATAATATAATATAGGACACAGAAGAAGCATCCCCTAACATTGTTTACATTTTCGACTGTTTAACTGTTAAACTAAGATTGGTCACGCTTTCCAATTTGATTTAACTCGCCACTAGATAGAACGGCAGCGCATCAACTTCCACACCGTTCAACCGATCGTTATTAAAATGTGTATACATATGTATTTGAGCGCGGGTACCTATAACACGGGCAACGGCGGGTTATACTACTAGTATATTTTATATCTTGAAAAGAAATATTTCAAATGCAGCTTTCAACAACTACCTGTTAGCACTGAAATCGCCCATCCAGTATTACTTAATATTTACTATAAAATATCGTTGGACTCAGCTACTCGCTCGCCTACAAAGCGACACCGAAAATAATATACACGCCACAAAGCAGTCTGCTCCTTTGTTACTGGATCCCTAAACGTCTTTATGCGCGACTGCGCCTGCCCCTTCTGCTCACAGGAATTTCTGAGCTACGACACTTTTGATACTGTCAAATCGCGGAATTTGAGCGTACCTTTTATGAGTAACGAGAAACTACCCGACAAATCAGGAGTGCTACGCCGCCGCGCTCCCATGCCTTAGTTAAGAAGGTATCCGCAACAGACGAGACGTGATAATTTAAAACAAAATTAACCGACTTTAAAAAAACAACATGCAATAAAATAGCAATATTTAACTAATTTCATGGGTACTTCAATAAGTGGTAAGAATCTATTATATTCTATAAATCAGATTCCTTTACATTCGAAGTGCGTAAGTACTATGATAATATTTATTGGAGCCGGTGCCAAGCCTCATGGTAAGTCTATAGATCGTGGCCGCTCGATAAATACGTATAGATACGATACAATACAATATAAAGTACTGACACAGATGTTCATTAAAGTAATGACACACATGCTCATTAATAGCACAAGAACATGCTACTATTGAGCAATTGCCAGTTAAGCTTCGGTCACACGGAGCAAATACTCGCCGCGAATGCAATCACAGCGAGCAAACTCGCTAGGTGTGACAGGCTACTCGCTGCGATTTGATTCATTCGCAGCGATCGAAATCGCCTCGAATCAATCTTTTGTTAGACGCCCGCGACGAGGTCCGATAGACGACATTTCTGTGCTTGAAGCATCAACCGAGTGCAGAAATTCGCGTGAAACGAGCGAATCGCATTCGCTCTATGTGACAGGCAGGCAGCGAGTACTCGCTGCGAGTATTCGCTGCGAGCTTTAGTCGCATGTGTGTCGAAGCATTGCTAGTAATGAGCATACTCATTTCGAGTATGCTCATAAATAAACAGTTTATTGATTTTTGAGCGTGCTACCTGAGGCGCGGGTGGAAGTGGGTGTGCCCTTGAGCACGCGTGAACAGGTTTGCTTATGAGCATGCTAGTGTCAATTCTCTCTCCATTTTATATCTTGTTGTTCCGTTAAAGACAGTTTAGACTGGGGGTTAGGAATTGGTCGTAGATACAACTAGAAAGATATAATCAGGAAGATACTTTCTTGGAGCTTGAAAATCATATTAGGTCATAATTACGATAGATCATATCGACCTTTTTTACTAAGTGGTTCTCAAGATTTTATTTTAGTCTGATCAAAGCCTTAGATTTGCGACCCAAAATTGTATATTTTAGCTTTAATATATGATCGATTGTATAATAAACCAATTAACTTCAATAGTTATTTTTTCTGTATTTTATTTTTGTTCAAACAAATGAAAGTTTTTTTTAATCTGGACACTAAAAGCACACTCTGTGCTTTAGTGTGCTAGTCCATTAACTCAAGTATTTTTTTTACTACATTTATTTCTACCTACTTCACTAGTTTAAAACCAGCAGATCTTCAAGCCTCATTATTTATTCAGACTGTAAACACTGAAGAATGAGGACCGAGGAGTTACAGTCCGGAGTTCAATGACAAAATCTCTGTTTAAGACTCATATCATGTTCAAACCAGCAGATCGTCAGGAATCGTTGTCTAAACAGCCAAGCCGTACCTATGCATCATCAGAACTGAGGAGCTGGAATCCGGAGGTCAATGACATAGTCTCTGCTTAACCCCTTGAGTATGATACGACCAAATCTGGTTCTGAAACAATTATCCGTTGAGTATGATACGACCAGATCTGGTTCCGCGTTTTTTTCACTTCTTTGATGTTCTCATATTTATTCATAATTATCTAATTGTTTTACGAAATGATATTTCAATATTCTATATTCGAAATTTCAATGCAATCATTGTGCAGTTGTTCTTTTTATGATTGGTGTAGTAGTTTCGTAGTTATAGTACTTTAAGGTCGATGTCGCCGAAAATCCTGCAAAAGAGACAGATGCATCCATGAAAATACCCATTTACTCCAAGGGTTAAGACCCACAGTGAAGACACTCTTCGTCAATTTGCTTATTAATTTCAGAATTGTAAGTTGAATATTTTGTAGGTAATTAAGTTTTCTTAAAAAAAAGAAAGATCCTCCTTGGGAAGTTGGACCCTAAAAATTGCCCCCTATTCGATAAGTGGGATATTTCATCTCCATATTTCATAAAATATAATTTTAAACTAGTATATCTATAAAATATACTAGTTTAAAATTACGTATTATATCGAGAAAATTATGTATAGACAAAGTCGTATTACCTGATTTAACTTATTTAACATTCAACTAGCTCTGTAATATTTTTTATTTTTTTATGACTTATGTCATGAATTATTATTAGTAGAAATGCGCCGAATGTTCGGCCGAATATTCACATTCGGTATATTCGGCTTATTTTGTAATTTTCTTATTAGGCCGAATATTCGGTTAGTTGGCTGAATCATTACTGAACATTTAAATAGTGATATTTTAGGAATTATATATGTTAAAAAGACTTTAATCTGGACCCGTGCATACGAGTATTTCTAGCTTAAACTATTATAAACTATAAGAAACTCGTAGTATTTGTAAATGTAACAATAATAATCTTGTTTGGTCATCATTTATTCAACATCAACATAATTCAAGTTTTATTTTAATTCAACTTTTTTCTTTTCTTACAAGACAAGGTTCGCTTATTAACATTTACCAATCTATAAAATGAAAAATTTTAGGTCAATAGTTTTAAACAATTTTCGCCAGATAAAATTTACCAGTAGCTGGAATCCCCAAGTTTCATAAAATATTTTAGTCATAATTTAACAGTCGTCACTTTGTCCAACAATTAACAGCATACAGGAATCAGTGAATGTCAGACTCTTTAGACTATTTAACTGTTATGAAGTTAACAAACATAATTAATTAATATGTAACATTTAAGAGTGGTAAATTATGATGTATAAAACTAGACTGTCAGCCCTGTGAGGTAGCAATCTATTTATTTTTTCTTCATGAGTATTTCCTGCTTCGGAAAATAATCGTTCGCTATACACAGACGTAGCCGGAGAGGATAAAAACATTCTGCCTAAAATAGCCATGTGTTCATATTTTCCTCGGTGTTTTGCCCACCATGTGAAAGGACTCAAATGGTGATCTATTAAATTCTCATCAAAATTAAACCGAATCATTCGGTCGAATATTCGGTTCGGTACATTTTGGACCGAATGTTCTGCCGAAAATATTCGTATTCGGTTGAACCATTATTCGGAGCATCCCTAATTATTAGGACATTATTATGATTAAATTGTTACATGTTGGTATTCTTTTTCTTGTTTAGGCCAAAGTAACAAATCTGTAAATGATATTACAGCAATGAACTAATGCAATTAACAATAATATTATGAAGAATTAATTTATGGATAGGCATTATTCTGAAATTTGGCGTAAGGAACGTTGTTTTTGCGGGCTTGCTTCCAAAAACAAAATTGCCTGCCTCCCAAAAAGGGCATGGCATAAAAGATATCGACTGCACATTTCAATATAAAATAGAATAATCGCTCATTACATCTCCGAACGTAAAAATTCTACAATGTTGGCATTTGCCATCATTCGTGCTAGCCATTTTGAAGCAATTTAGGTTGGTTGGTCTAGGGTTGGTTGTAAGAGATTGTCGTAAACATCGCCATGTTGTAAACATGCCGTAAACAACGTGTCATAAGAAATTACACAATAAAGAGGTGTAACAAATGGTAATTTATCCTAAATTATTGTCATTATACACGCTTAACAAACAAAGAACGTGAAAAACGGCGACAAATGGTAGACGTATTTGCATCCCTGTTTTCTCATGCTTCAAATTTTATTTGAAAAATTCGCTGATAGCAATGTTGCCAGTGGGTCGCTCCGATTCCGTTGCCAAGTCGGTCGAAAGCGCGGGCCGCAGTGCCGCCATAATGACGACCCGCGCCCTGATCCACCCGATGTTGGCTGCACTGCGCTTGCGTCAAACCAACCCCTCCACTCCACAACTGCGGACGCGGCTACTGAGGCATTCCCACAAATTAAAATCACAAATATAAACCATTAAAAAGCATAAAGGTTTTAGAGAAATATATGTATTATATTTATGTAAAGTAAAAATGATTAATAGTAAATTAAAATGTCGAAATTTGTTGTGGGCAGAGGGGAATATTTGTGGGTGGGTATACCTCGACAGCCGGGGCGCGGCGTTCGCAGTCGGGCGGCAGCAAAACGACAGGTCACGTGACGCGGCGCGCCAGTCGCTCGCTGGCAACGATGGTGGGTGGGCGAGCGCTCGTTCGCCGTTCGTCGCGGACGTTATTATCGGTCGAATACGTCGTTTGCGCGCTCAGATCTCGTCCGATCACAGAAAAGATGTAACGCGACTCGCGAATTCGTCCTTTGGCTAGGGCTTCCGCCGCGAAAAGGGGCGAAACGTCGCGTGTTGATATCGCCCGGCCTCAGCTGAGCTCCGAGCACATCGACCTTCTCGCTCGTGTTGTGCCTCGCGCTTGAGAAACATTTTCGTAGACGTTTAATTAATTTTATAATTAAATACGTGTCAAATGTAGTAAATGTTGTGGCCTTTTAGTCTATCTGTTTAGTGATGCTGTGCTAAGAAATATATATTTTATTTTAATAAGAATAACCCAAGATGGGTTTCCATCGTGGCCTGGCAGCCATTCTGGTAGTGGCTTGTCTGCTGGTGTATCATAATTGCTTATACTGCGGATTCGTATTCGACGACATCAGCGCGATAAAAGAAAATCGTGACCTAAGACCGCATACGCCGATCAAGAACATCTTTCTCAACGACTTCTGGGGCACACCTATGCATAAGGTTTGTGGATTATTTAATTATACATAAAATTATTTAACATACACTGATGAAGCATAAATAAAACAACCAAAACTGAGGTAAAAAAAAATTTTTTTTTTTTTTGTATGTAAATTTGGTTTCGAAAATTTACGCGTCCGAAGCTTTTTTCTTTCACATTATTGCAGTATAGGTACCTTTCTCAGAAATCGAAAAAACAAAGAAATACTACTAGGTTAGATCATTGTAATGCTAAATGTGAAAGAAAAAAGCTTCGGACGCGTAAATTTTCGAAACCAAATTTACATACAAAAAAAAAATATTTTTTTTTTTACCTCAGTTTTTAAGGTTGTTTTAAAAAAACCTAACCTAACCTAATCTAACCTACCGCCAAATAGGTGTTTATGTATTATTTTTTAAAAAAAACTACCGAAATGTATGGGTTTGGCGCTTTTTTGAATGCCTATATCTCGCTTATTTATTGAGACCGAATAAATATTATTGCAGATTCGGAATCAGCGTGGTGAATATAGTCTGGTGACGTTAAAAAATCAACAATCTAGAAGAGGTACCTATACTGCAATAATACCTTACAATGATCTAACCTAGTAGTATTTCTTTGTTTTTTCGATTTCTGAGAAAGGTACCTATACTGCAATAGGCATTCAAAAAAGCGCCAAACCCATACATTTCGGTAGTTTTTTTTTTAAATAATACATAAACACCTATTTGGCGGTAGGTTAGGTTAGGTTAGGTTAGGTTTTTTTAAAACAACCTTAAAAACTGAGGTAAAAAAAAAATTTTTTTTTTTTTGTATGTAAATTTGGTTTCGAAAATTTACGCGTCCGAAGCTTTTTTCTTTCACATTTAGCATTACAATGATCTAACCTAGTAGTATTTCTTTGTTTTTTCGATTTCTGAGAAAGGTACCTATACTGCAATAATTCCGGAACCTCTTCTAGATTGTTGATTTTTTAAGGTCACCAGACTATATTCATCACGCTGATTCCGAATCTGCAATAATATTTATTGCAATTTCGGTCTCAATAAATAAGCGAGATATAGGCATTCAAAAAAGCGCCAAACCCATACATTTCGGTAGGTTAAGTTTTTTTTATTTTAAATAATACATAAACACCTATTTGGCGGTAGGTTAGATTAGTTTTTTTTCAAACAATCTTTAAAACTGAGTTTAAAAAAACTTTTTTTTTCTCTGTAATTTTGGTTTTGAAATTTTACCCGTCCGAAGCTTTTTTCTTTCATATTTAGCATTACAATGTTCGAATCTAGTAGTATTTCTTTATTTTTTCGATTTCTGAGAAAGGTTCCTATACTGAAATAATTCCGGTTAAGTTAGTTTTTTTTTAAACAACCTTAAAAACTGAGTTTCGTCTTGAAAAAATGTAAATTTCGTCTTGAAATTTTACGCGTCCGAAGCTTTTTTCTTTCACATTCAGCATTACAGTGATCGAATATATTAGTATTTCTTTGTTTTTTCGATTTCCGAGATAGGTTCCTACAGTTATAAAATTTTAATATTGTTATGGTAAATTATACAATGCCAAAGGCCAGTGTTTCTCAACGTGGGGCACACAAACCCCTAGGAGTTCGCCAGTTGATTGTAGAGGTTCGCGATAAGATTTAAAAAATGTTACTTCTGAGACCAAAAGTATTCAGGAATTTATACATTATAGAAACCTTTTTCATATATCAAAAAAGCACTATTAGATTCGATCATTTTAATGCCAAATATGATAAAAAATAGCCTCGGACACGCAATACACGGAAATCAAACTTAAATAACATGTGTGGAGAATGTTTTTTTTTTTGTTCTTTTTTAAGATGGTTTTTAAAAAAACTAATTTAACCTGCCGTCATATTGGTGTTATATGGATTGTTTTTTTTTTTCAAAAATTTACCTAACCTGCCGAAATGAAGGTGTTTGACGCTTCTTTAAATGCCTATATCTCACGTATTTATTGAAGCCGAATAAAGATTAATGCAGTTTCGAAAACAGCGTGGTGAATATAATCGTTATGGTGAAATGTTCCTATTATACATTAATAGCATCGTTAGACAGAACAATCTAAGCCAAATCTTGATTTTTCAAAAACCAAAAAATGTATATTTGTATAGTTGGGTGGTGTCGACTACAACGGGCGAACCCGCCACCCCAGGCTGGTATAACGATATGTGATCGTTCTTTCAGCCATGGGCCGAGCGTAGAAGACATTGGGACAGCACAAACCTGCCATCCATCAAAGCCACGAACCCGCCAGAGTCCAACGCCTTACGGCGAGGCACTAGAAAGGAAACCCAGTGGAGCTACCTCGCCCCCTGGCCAGTTTTGGTAGGATATGTCTGCCTGGAATTAACCTTCAGGATACCTCCCTCCTCCCGACTGGTTCGGGACTGAAGTCGCTTACGCGACCTCTACCTGCCGTAATTAATTGAATCTATCGAGGACCAAAGGCATCTTTTGCCCGGCTCTGAATTCAGGATCAGATAGCCTAATGGTCATTTCAAGAGTGGTGGCAACGGGTGCACATCCACCCCCGCTGCTTAGGAGACAGTATATTTCCATAGTCTCCAGAGTCCTTCAGCAATTAGTCAGAGTGCACATCCGGTGCGCAAACCGTCCAGTTGCGCCGAGATGCAATCCCGCCAGGAGAAACTAGTCCACCAGCTGTGAGACCTGAGACGCGAGACGAGGAGGCTTCTGAATAGGAGCTAAATCGTGAGTTGAGCCGATCCGACAACAAAATGGATCTTATGGCCCAAGCTGCACGAAACTGTTCGCTACCTGTATATTTGTATAGGTACATACAGTTACACAGAAAGAAATGGTATCTTAGATCAAAGCAATATCCTATTGGTCAAGATAACCCGAGTTTGAGCATAGGAGGAAAACAATATTTTCTTCGAAAGAGTAAATTGTAGTTTCAATTATTTTGTCTTGTGTCAATAAAATATAGTGTCAAATTGAGACAAATGCGTGTCTTCTTGCAAGGAAGCATAAATTCTCATAGGAAGAACATACATTCTCCGTGTAAAACAAATGCTCTTTTCAATCCAAGAATATAAATTATAAAACGAAGAAAATGGTAGCGTATCCTAGAAATTTAGAAACATAGTAACCAAGAAAATTATTGTGTTTTTCCAAGATACTTATTGTGTTTGTCCAAGTAAATGATTGTATTTATTCAAGAAATTGTTGTGTTTGTTCAAGAAAATTATTGTTTTTTTTTAAGAAAGTTATTGTGTTTATGCAAGAAAATTATTTCATTAGTCCAAGGAAATTATAGTATTTATATAAAAGCTTTATAGTATTTATCCGAGAAAATTATAGTATTTACCCAAGAAATATATCTGTTTAACCCAGAAATTAGTTTTGTTTATTCAATAAAATATTGTGTTTATCTAAGAAAATGATTTTATTAATCCAATAACATGATAGTGTTTATCCAAGACTACCAAAATATCTTGATGCGACAATATTATTTTCTTATTGTCAGAATAGATTTTTCTTGACCTAATACTTTTTTTAATTTATTTCATCTTATACCTTTCTTAAATCAACACTAAAATATTGTTAATTGAAGAATATTCCTTTTGCTTGAACAAAGAGTAGATGTTGCAATTTACAAATGTATTTGACTGATGACCGGAAGTAATTTTTATAACGGTTGGATTTTTTTTAAAGTCGATTGTGGATTTTTGGTTTTTTTTTTTCACCAAATCGAAAACGAGTGATATTTTTTTACGAGTTGGTGAAACAAATACTTTTTAATAAGTTAAGATCCAAATGCAATAAAAAAATATTTCCAGTCATCAGTCATTTACATTCGTAAATTGAAAAATCTACTGTTTTTTTTTTGTTTTTTGAAAATCCTCCAAATGGCAATATTTTTACGTTGATTTAAGAAAGATGCAAAATGAAATGAATACTAAAATATATTAGGTTAGGAGAAATACATTCTGGCATTATTAAAATAATATTAAATTATATAATAAAATTATTCTAGCTGTGATGCTTTTCTAGCGAATGTCAATGAATTGGGTATAAAAACAAAAATCACAAATCACACAAGGATTCAGTTAATAAATAAACAATTTAATTGTAACCACTATTAAAATGAAATAAAGAAACTTAACACAAGACTTCACAATATTTTCAAGAATAATGTGGGTATTATTATTGCTATGTTAATGCAAAAATTATGATTGTGTGATATGAAAATAAACAATGTATTACTAATGTGTATTAATTTGACATTAACGCAGGTATACAATATCAAGGAAATTAAAAAAAAAACACACACACACACTTATATAAGGCCACAAAATATAACTAAAATAGCGGAAGACATTGTCCAGAAAATCATAACCGGTGTAGTTATGTTTGTTATGGTATTACAACTTTTTTGGTAATAAAAAAAATTACTTGACTGACAATGTAGAATGAACAATGAATAATAATTACTACTGCACATCCCGTCCTTTACTACTGCACATTTTCGACGTCCTCAGCAGTCTGAAAAAAGTAAAGATTACGTTGAACAGAATTATCAGAATGTTTTTTTTCCAGGCATGAAACGGTGTAGGTATATATAAGTAGTAAACAGATGTTTGACTGTCCTTTGACCTGCGCATAATATTCTGAATACACTGTACACATTCTAAAAAAAATGATGAAAGAAAAATGTTTATTGTCAACTTTTTTATTTACCAATATTATGATTTTAATAAAACAGGTGCATATATGGTAGACAAAAGGTCTAGCTAAAAACAGCGTCGACCTGGCCAGTATGAGCCAGGAGCTAATTTTAAAAAAGTTCGACAAAATAATAATAAGTGACAATACAATAAGCTATTTGAACCAGATTTCATAAAAATATAGAATAACTGTTTAAAAAAATTATAGACAAACTACATTAAACACAAATTAAAAAAAGAACAAAAAAATAACATAATATACATCAAAACAACTGCACAGAAGAACTCGAAACTTCGAACTGCACAGCGATGTGACTCATCACCAGTCGCACCGGGAAGTCACTAAAAAAAAAATAATTAAAAAAAAAACTTACTGAAACTTTAACTATTAATCCCTCGATAGCTTCAATTGTAGAGACTTAACATTTTTAGAAAGTCTTCCTCGAGGTGGTAGAAGATGTCCCAGTGTTGTTATCTGTGCTGGAATGTCACCTGAAAGAAAATGTGAGAAAAATAAAATTAAATCATTGCATTGTATTCGCAAGCCGACTGTTCTTCTTACGATTACTTCATTTTCTGCAACAATTGGAAATTATTTTACATAAAAGTTATATAATTTGTAATATACATCGATGAATTCACTTTAGCTCTCATATTTTCGATAGAAAATTAACTTTTCAAACAAAATTAAAATTCCCCTTACTCCCCCTCCCCCCCCCCCTCATTAACAAGGGTGTTCTAGATAAATAATATTGCACTTAGGTTATATAGATATACATACGTAGTACTTACCAATAAAATTCGATACGACGGCTTCCGGAATGCTCCAAGACAGCAGCAATCACTGCAGCAATGATGAAGTGTCAGCAACAGACTGTTCCATCTTCGTCCAATACAAACAAATTTGTATAGCCGTCGGCCAACACCAATAGAATTGTGATACTTGTTCACCTTCTGCGTTCGCCCGGCAGTGTTGCCAGACATATCACCCCATGCTTGGCTTGAAAAAATATACTCATTCCCTTAGTAGGTACAGTAGTTTTCCTTTGTTGCAAATAAAACAACTAGATAATTAAATCGTTTTATTATTGAAAAAGACGAAGTGTATATGTATATGGTATATATGCATGCATGCATACATTGACTTTTATTATTATTATTTATATATCACTATTATTTCTTTTATATATTCTTCTTATATACTCTTATATATGCTACATTCAATCTAATTAAACATCTTTGTAGTACTCCAATATGCTCACTCCTACATCCCTAAGGTTAGTTTGAGAAGAATGCTCAAGAGGCATTAAACTCGCCTATTTGTAACCTTTTTATTTGGTGTGCAATAAAGAATACATACATATATACAAGTGGGGACGAGGGAAGCGTTATTCGCAGTACAGGTTTTGGTGCAAAAATGTCAGGATATGCAGCAAAATGTCTTTCTATGTTCCATAGATTACGAAAAAGCATTTGACAGAGTGCAACATAATCGTCTTATTGCACTTCTGAACGACATCGGACTGGACAAGAAAGACATCCGTATAATACAAAATCTGTACTGGAATCAGCGCGCCACTGTCAGAGTTGAAGGATGATCCAAGGAAATTGACATTAAGAGGGGAGTGCGGCAGGGCATGCATGTCGCCGACTCTTTTTAACATCTACTCTGAAGCCATCATGACGGAAGCTCTGGAGGACTTGAACTGTCGCATTAAAATAAATTGCCGCCTCATCAACAACTTGAGGTATGCCGATGACACTGTTCTCATAGCATCTATATATACGGAAGCCGAGCTACAGGAGATTGTTGATCGAGTAAACGAGTGTAGTGTCAAAGCTGGTCTCAGGATGAATGTCACCAAGACTAAGTTTATGGTCATTTCTAACAATCCCAATATCCAATCTAGCGTATCTGTGGCGGGTCAAAAACTAGAACAAGTTGATAAATATAAATACCTTGGCACCTGATTTACACAAAACTGGGACTGTGAAGTAGAAATCAAAACTCGCATCGAAATTGCACGCAGCGCCATTGGAAAAATGAAAAAGGTTCTTCGCAATCGAAACCTGAAAATCTCACTTCGAATACGTCTTCTCCAGTGCTACGTCTGGTCCACACTTCTATGTAGGTGTGAGGCCTCGACTATTAAGGAAGATCTCAGAAAACGTATAGAAGCATTCGAGATGTCGATATCTTGAACTGAGAAAGTCACCAATGAGGAAGTTCTACTACGTGTAGGCCAAAAACGCAATCTTTTGCAGACCATCAAACAGCGCAAAGTTGCATACCTGGGTCACGTGTTTAGACACGACAGGTACCAACTCCTGCAACTCATTATGATGGGAAAAGTTGCAGGAAAGAGGAGACCTGGCCGTAGACGGAAATCTTGGTTGCGGAACATTCGAGAATGGACCGGGATTACAAGTGTCGCCGAATTGTTCGCCTGGCAAAGGACAAAAAGAAGTATGCAGAGCTGACTGCCAACCTTCACTAGTTTGAGAGGCACCCTAAGAAGAAGAAGAATTATTAAAAAAACTACTTAGCTATGCCCGACCGCTTTAAAATTCGGCTTCGATTTCTTTCGACCGATTGGGATTAGTAGGTATATCTTGCTTGGTCATTAAAAAATTGCGAAAATGTCAGAATAACTAATACAAAGTAGTAAATTTTACGCTGTTTCCATGCTAAAGTGCAGTAAATCGCGTTTGACATGATATTATGACACTTTGGTAACTATTTATTGACAAAAACCTATAGGGTTTTGGTTATCTCGATATAAATAATAAAACTATCATCGCAGTTTCACTTGTATTTTTGAATTGTATATTTTTTCCACTTCTTTCGATTTTAGGGGTGGCAAATTTGGGGCCAATTTTTTTTATGTCTTACAGAAATTAATAACATTCATATTTATATACTTAAATGTCATTAGATCCACACAAACAATTCAACATGTAATATGTTTTTCCAATTAAATGATTTTTTATGACCAAAATGAGTGCATTGTCATCATCAACCCTTACGGAAAAAGCCCTTTTCTCTGAAGAAATGTATCCTAATGATTTAGAGACTGACTTTCTTTTGAAAGAATTTAGGTAAAACCAGATTCTGTGTTTGGAATGTCTGTGTGAAAGGTTTGTCTTCCTGTTCCTGAAAAAACATAATTTGCAAAACGTTTATCTAAACTTGCATATAGCAGTTCGCATGGCCTTATGTACACCAGTGACAAATTGTTCAGATGGGGATGCTTTTCTTGCTTAAAACGGGTGAAGAATTATCTAACATCTACCTTAAGCCAAGAAAAACTAAACGCCTTAGCTCTTTTGTGCATAGAGTCAGAACTAATGAACAAGATTTCATACAATGATATAATTGATAATTTTGCGAATAGAAAATCGCGCTAAAAGGTATTGTAAAACTTTCATAACTTAATTAATTGAATTTCATCGTCATCATCAGCCGGATTGTTACCAGATAATTGAATATATTGTTTTTATACTATAAGAGCAATAACAATTATTTTATTACGTCTACCCAATGTACATTATTGTGTAAGTAGTATTAAGGCATATCTTACCCTGCCTTATTAGTAGTACTAGTACATTATTGAGATTTTATTAGCTCAGAAATATACCCAAAAACTATTCCTTGTGGAATCTTAACTAAATCGTTGGGTTGTAAAAATAATCAAGGAACTGACACATCGATCCCCTAGCTCACAATCATACTAATTACGGGGGGAATGTGGTGTAGTAAAGACGTTAGGACATAAATCATAAAGTTACAATTTCATTCACAAAAAAATATATATATATAATTGTGAACTAGGGTATCGAATTGTAGAGGTCGGTAGAGACGGAAACATTTTAATAGCCTACTCGCGGCTAATTGTATTGTATGTATTTGCAAAAATGTATTAGCCCAATACCTTAGATGAGATCGCAGAAGAGCCAGATCCGCCATCTTGTTTCAAAATGGCGGCAGCTCAAAGATAAAAAAAACATATCTTAACAACCATAGGTCCAAACTTGACATGATATATCGTTGGAAAGCTCTTGTTAACCCCTACATTTTTCTTTAAATTTATTTTTAATTATTAAAAAAAAAACATTTTTTTCAAATTTATTTAATAGCTTTATAATAGCTGGCCAAAGAAATCTACATTTAATGGGTGCGTGTCACCGATTTTTTTGGAAGGCAGTGGCTACGCGCCCGTCCAAATGAATAGTTCTTATATGTTCTAACCTAACCTAACGTGTTCGTTTGCCTTTCGCAATTACAGAAAGCATACGATAACTGGACGGGCGCGATTAGCCACTGCGTTTTTGGAATGATCTGGAGGGATTTTGTATAACTGATCTGGTAACACTGACAAACCTAGCATTGGTACCTACAAGACTAACAAAAAAACAAAATTCTCGGGTCAAGACTCGCAAACATACGAATCTTGGGTCAAGACCTGTAACCATACGAGTCCTTGAGTCAAGACTGGCAATTTTGATTTTCTTGGTATGCATGGCATAACGCGTCCTTTAAATTTTGTGTATAACGGAAACCTAGATGTTTGCAATCTGGCAAGGATCATGCTAGCTCTACGTGCTCAGTAGAAGCAGGGGCGGATCTATATAAGAACTTTTTGGTCTGCAGCCCGTGGCCCCGGGGGTATAAAGGCCCCAGCCTCCATTGAAGACAATGGACAATATTGTAATTTTTAAAAATTCCTACGACAAAGTTGGCAACCCTGACATCAATTAAACCATATGCGCGCGGAAATCGAACGGCATAGGGGATTCCCCGTCGCTTGTTTTCAGGGTATTTATTCGCAAACGCATACAGTCATTCGCAGCTCACTAAGGCCGGCAATACACAATTACAGACATAGTGAAAAATAAAGTGTATTTATTACCCAAATATTACGTATAGTTACGAAGCTATGAACCTTGTGTAATGGACATTCAAATGACGCATCACGCATGCCAAGAAAATCTGAATTGCGAGTCATAACTCAAGACTCGTACGTTTGTGAGTCTTGACCAAAGACTATTACGTGGACGAGTCTTGAGTAAAGACTAAAAAAAATAAAATTCTTGACCTAAAATTTGCTAATTTACAAGTCTTGAGTTTTATTCTTTTAGTCTTGACTCAAGACTGGATTCTGGGGTCAAATTTCGCAGCGTATGTACGTGTCTTGGGGCAAGACTAAAATAAAACTGTTTTCTTATATCAAGAGTTCTTTATTTTTGGCAATGCATAATTAAACTATTAACGATTAAAATACGTTATTAAATTAAGTGACGTAAGGAATTGACTTAAGAATCTATGTGCTTTCAAATCAATTAATTTGGTTATTCTAGGAAGAACACTCAAAACGTATTTAATAAAAAAAACACATTTGTCAAACGAAGACTTGCAATGATATTTATTTTGATAAAAATATGTTATTAAATTAAGTAATATAAAGAATTTACTTGAGAATATATTCTTGGTTTTAGAAAAAATATTAAAACCAATTTTGCATTCATGCAAACGTATCGCATGTGTTGGTTCGAGTATATTGACTTAGTCTAAGAAAATATATACTTAAAATAACGAAATTTTTGAAACTAATATTACATTGATACAAAAAACTCACGTTTGTCGATTCAAAAATACTGACTTCCTCTAAGAAAATATCTACTTAAAATAACACTATAAACTTAAAACTTTCGCGAGTCTCAATTTGAGAAATCGTTTCTTTCTGTGTACAAATGTCAATATTCCTGTTTTCGTAAATTATACTAATGCCAAAGGCTAGTGTTTCTTAAAGTGTGGTACGCCAACCCCCGGGGGTACGCCAGTTGATCGTAGGGGGTTCGCGACAAGATTTTTAAAAATGTTGCTCCTGAGGCCAAATGTATTCATTGTGCATTGCACTGAAAAACACTGGCGTACACAAAATGACTGAGGATTTGAAAACAGCACTGTCAGAGATCGTGACAATAAGAAATTACATCACTGATTTTTAACTAGTGGGTCCTGACCCCCTGGGGGCTCCCGAAGAGACCCCCGGGGGGTCGCGAGGTATTTAAAGATAAAATCAAAAATATTACAAAATCTCTTTTTATTTAATATGCAAACATTTACAGCTCAGGCAGAAAAACATATTTATTATGTGATTTGCTATTACTTTTACAAAACTAGAACATTTAGGTACACCTTCGAATGTTAAAAACAGTTAAACTTCCTTTTGGTTTTCGCCATTGTTTTTACAAAGCCTTTATTTATTGGATGCTTACAATAGTCAGATACAACAGTCTTAAGGGGGGTCGCGTAAGAGTTTTTTTTTACCAAAAAGTGGTCGCGATGTACAAAAAGGTTGAAAATCGCTGAAATACATAAAGCACGACCGCTCATTTCGATACTTTTCACATTATTATGCCGAGACATGGGTAATTTTATTTTATTTTATTTTATTTTATAGCAAACTTACAGATAGTACATATATATGATATTAGTATCTTAAAAACATATTTAAACGAAACAAATTTACTATCCTATGAATAGTTTGCAATGCTTGCATTACACATTAACATAGAAATAACATGAACACGTTGATAGTAGAAAAAGATATAATAAAGCTAATAATAATATAAGGGTAAGAAAAGAAATAATTAAATAAGTTGGTAATAAAGTTATTTGGATAGAGCAAAATAGAATTATGAGTAATTGGATAATAATATTTATTATATATAATATGATATAATACAATAGTATGTTAAAATATAATAATCTGTGTTTTTATTATATTATTATATTTATTATATCCATAGAGCTGTGTTTTTCGCTATTATAATGTTTGTTCTTAATTATTCCTCATGTACAACAGTATGCATGTCCTTGTATTTTTTTGTTCTTGTACGTTATAAATAAATAAATAAATAAAATAAATAAATCATATAATACAGTACATTAGGATGGCAGTTAGTGAAATCTTAAAAAGTAGGAGATAGGCTAGGTATGATCGCATCTTTTATTATATTTATGGAATCATAAAATACATCTAATCCTTTACACGATTTATCAAAAACGCGACACATTCTGGCAAGAGGTCTATTCGAGTGAACATCTATTCGAGTAATGAACATGTTTCATTACTGTTACACTTTGCTGCTCTGTCTCGTTCTCTCGTTTACTGCTCTGTCTCGTTCACACGAACTAATTTCCGATTTTAGTTCAAGAGAAACGCAATCGAGCCCAGTATGACAATAGTTGGATTACGTTTCTGACGCGTGTTTTCGGATAACGTTTTTAAGTAGATTACTACCCAGTTACTTTACGTATTTATTCCTTTTCAAAACTAATTTTGGACCTTATATTTGCAGACTTACCCACATAAACTCAAATGTTAAACAGACGTCTGAAAAAAATTCCGACAACATCTAACCCAATTCAATTCGAATTACCTATCTTGATGTCCGATAATTGACGTGGATAATTACGGTAATATCGGCAGAAATATTAAACCATCGGAATAATAATGGCTGTTCTTGCTATTTTCCATATTTCTATTTTCGTCCATTACATTATAAAGACGTTGTTTATTTTTATATGAAGCCGAGGTACCCACACTCCTAACTTGCTGACTTTCCCAAATTTCTTCACGTAGCGGCAAACAGTTGATTGTGATGTATTAAGCCTTTCTGCTATATCTGTTGTTGATTGACGTGGAATTTGATCCAATGTTGCCTTTAAAAGGTCGTCGTCAAAGTCGGAAGAACGTCCCGGCCTAGGTTCGCTTTTTAAGGTCGTATCTCCAGAACGAAATTTGACAAACCATTTTCTAACCACCCGATCGGTAATTAGTCCTTCACCGTATACCTACACTGCATATTTTTTCAGCTGTCGCCGTAGCACTATTGCCTTGTTTAAATTCCCCAGGCATTTATATGACGAATACGCACATTTTGACTCTTTATTTTAGAGGTTAAGAACAACAATTCAATGCAAAGTGCACCACACAAAGTATTTAGTGAAAGCAAAAACCCGATTTTTCCGGTGACACATAGTGTGTAAATAGCGACAATATTTTTTACCTACCTGTAATAAATTATTTACGACTCAACCTAATACATTGAATACATTTTGATAGCAGAATATTCATCAAATCTGTAAAAATCTTTCCTCTATCTCTATAATTAAGCGAGATATAGGCATTTAAAAGTGACAAACACTTATATTTTGGTAGGTTAAGTTAGTTTTTCTTAAAAACAATTCAAAAACATCTATATGGCGGTAGGGTAAGATATATTTTTTTAAACCAAAATAAACACCTATTTGGCGGTAGGATAAGTTAGTTTTTTTTTTTGTAATATGGCAGAGTTAGTTAAATTGCATAAATTCCGCAAGTTCTAATATCACATCAAACTATTGTTGCTTTTACTTATATTGTAGCACTATCTTACTATTATTTTGGGTATTTTCCTGTTTTTTATTGAAATATGATTTAGTTATATAACCAATCCATAAGATCTTTAAGATTTTTTCTTTGTGTTTTTGTTTATTTTATGTTATTTATAATAGTGCGGTTTTTTGCATGATTAAACATTTCTCGTTTTGCTTTTCGTTTTATTAGACGACTGCCTAACAAAAAAGAAGTGTAACGTTTTCAGGATTCATCTATGTATGTTTTCCGTTTTTTAATTCCACCACAACCTCTAAACGGTTGAACCGATTTAGAAATGTGTGGTATTGTTAGAATTGTTATGTCATCCCGAGTGTCATAGGTTACCTTAACCGTTTTAGTGCTAAGCAATTTTTGTGAATATATATGAAAATTGCTATACATTTTTTGATTATTTTAAAGGAAAAATAATGGTGTCAAATAAAACACTCTAATTCAGGTGTGGCATCGGGAGAAGGCGCCCGTATAGGCCCAGGAGTCTCAAAAAAAATATTTGTTGCTTTAGAAAACACCTTTGTCGGATGAATATTGGCAAAAGTTGGTTTTTCGTCTATTTCTGAAGATGATGATGAAATGGAAGACTCACTTGCAATTCTCAATCTTTGTTTTCGATGCATTATAATACTGCTATTATTACTGCTTGTATTTGTTGTTTCACCGTCCGTACAATCATTAGAGACCGAATAATCGTCCGAAGTAATAGCAAGTGACATGGCTATTTTTGCTCAATAAAATATAAAATCTGTAAAAAGTTGTTTTTAAATGTATAAATATGCACTCTCGTAACAAATTATGGGCGAGATTAGAATACGTCCACTACTACAAAGCACCAAAAACACACTGATGTGCGCGGCAATTTTGCGCTGCTGCGCAATTTTCGATTCAAACTATCGCATCACTTTTGCGCCGCTTAGCACTCAGTAACGGTTAACTGTCCAAATTTCAAGTAAGTTGTTGTCCAAATGTCAATAAATTAACATAAATATATCGTGTTTAGTGTCAAATGAAATGTCTGTTTGAATACATTCCGGAAATAAACATGTATCTGTATGGATAAATGCGAAAGCTACACATATTTCATAAAAAACACATAAATACGATACTTCCTTTTCTGTAACGTCAATCGTGTTTTTTATTCAATGTAATATATTTGCTTGTCCTGATTTTGATTGAAATATGATTGAATTATATACGTGCGACTAAGTAAGGTTAAAAATAGTTTCCTGTATCAGTCCAATATTTTCCAATATTTTTATAACAAGATTCCATTGTGCGTCAGGGGTCTTCGAGACGTTCAATTTAAGAGAAAGGTCCAGGATATGCTTATTAAGAACCCATTGTGTTCTGTTAAGGACTTCGAGAGTTCCATAATTATTTATGTTACAACCTTTTCTTATATTTTTTTCAATTTCTAATTTTGTCTATTTACATTTTTTAAATAGAATCATTGATTATCGAAGATGGATTATAATTTATATTGACTATTTGTATTGCGCCATTGCTATTGATGTAATTTTATGTTTGTAATATTTTTAATTTGACTGTTTTATAACGGACTCTTCTCTTTTATATTTTGACTATGTGCTGTACCTATTTTAGCAGCTCCGATTATTTTTAAAAGATTTGAAATCTTTATTATAAATTCAAATATTTATTGGTTTACATTTTTTTTAATAGTCTATATTTAAAAAATGAATTATACCACATAAGGTTTAATACCATTCGACTATACCAAGAGTAGGAATTCCTACCAACTGGCTTATTTGAAAAATATAATATAATAACAAATCTATAAGATTTAAAGATTTTTTTCTTTGTATTTTAATTTATTTTATGTTATTTGTAATGGTGTGGTTTTTTGCATGAATAAACATTTCTCGTTTTATTAGTGTTTTATTGTTTAACTGCGTCAAAACCACGGACTAAAATAGGTAGTTATCGCATGGCCGTGTGCCGTTTGAATTTGCGAGATTTATGCTCGCGGGCCGACAGGACTACTAAAATGGGGCCCGACAACGCGAGCAAAAACAGTCGCGCAACTCTCCCCAAACAGGTCTTGTACAAAACCTGCGCCAATACTGCTCCCGGCTATATTTTATGCTGGGAAACGATCGCGTGTGGGCTTCGAAATAAGCGAGTATTTTATCGAAGAAAAGGACGGTTCTGTCGGCGCCTTTGCTACGACATTCGCAACTATTTATTGTATGAGTTGATACTACGAGTATTAATAGAACGTATGGAGAAAAACAAGTTACCAAAACATATATATGAACATCAATATCTAAGGCGGACATCGGACCCACATTAAAATTTTGATGTGAGTGGCAGTTAGATGTGAATTCTAAAACAAAATCGATCTCTCGCTGTGGTTTGAAAACCAGGCCGCAAAACGACTTTTTCTACATATTGAAAGGCGGTAACAACAACGAACACCTAGGTACCCACACCCACGAGCTTGGTTCCAAACTATGTATGTATTTTCGGATTCGTCTGTATGGACATCTGGATGTTTAAAATTACATATCACTTATTTGTCAAAAGTAATTGATATCGGTTACCTCAAACTATAATTTCTGCAGTATTAAACAAAATCAAGAAAAAAAACACCTAAACTTTAATGCGCACTTCACACAAAAAAAACATATTGGTTGGGTCACCCCAAGAATTTCCCGGCAAGTAGACAACCCCCCTCTTCCATGGCCCTCCGATAGTGAATGATTAAAATCGCGAATATATTTTTAAAGAATGTCTTTTAGTAGTATTGTCGTACTATATTTGTAGTATTTTCTGTGGTATTAAAACGGTGTTTTTTCAATATTATGATTTAGTCATTTCTTAAATATGGCGGTTGAAACATATTTTTTTTGGGCAGTCATGTAAAAATACATGAAGGGTTACGGGGAAGAACGATCATAGTCAATTTTTAAATTATTTATTTTTGAAATGAAATTTTCAAAATTTTCAAAATTTACTCACTTAACCTTTAGGAAGCCAGTCATTCCATGCAAAATTTTCGAACCCCTCGAAAATTTGTTTGTAGGTGTGGGCAAGCATAGGTACCAAATATATAACGGTGGCATATTCAACGGCAGGCTTCAATGACAGCCTTTTACCGCAATGGAGGGAGAAATAGAGCCTATAATTGAATAGATACGGATAATACGAAAAACGCCGATCGGCGTGCACGTGGCCACCCAGGGGTTAAAATAAGACATTTTTAGGCTAGGTTTGTTCGAGTGAGAACAAAATATATTTGGTCTCTAAACCTAATGTAGTTAGGTTTCTAAAAAAAAATACGTTTTCTAAAGAAATACAAGTTTATACCTCAGCAAAAAAGTATCTGATCTTAAAAAGACAAATTGTATTTGATCGTTGTTCCCCGTAACCCTTCATATACATATAATTGACCCACGTTAACAGAATAGATTCATGTATGTAAGATTATTTAATGAAAACTGATGCGCTCACTAGTCAGATGTCACTTCCCACGCTAATCGAAGAGCCGTAGTTAATTTGGTTAATTATCCAATCAATTAGACAGTGAATACTGTGTAATCCCCGCCGTTTGGAAAGGACTACCCTAATTAGCACGTGTCATGTAATGTGTTATTCATGCTCGTATTTAATTGTGTTTACTTATTTGTTATTTGGATACTATACTCGTATAACTTGTATTTAAAATGCGATCTTCCTTACATTAATAATAATAATAAACGCTTTATTCGTTAGAAAAGGCGAGCTTATTGCCTGCAAGCAATATTCTAGAGCTAACGTATACTATTGTGTGAACATTGTTTGCGAGTAGAAAAAGTATTAAAAATACCATATAAAAACGTGTTATTCTCGACGCGGTTCTCACATTTTTCTGGAAAGCATTTCAAAAACGTGATCCATCCACGGTGAAAGAGATTGTGAAGAAGTCACTGCTACGACCAGGGATAGAGAGAGATAGGCCATGGCAGTGGCGTGTCCAGGGTTGATGAATAGGGCAAGTCCGACATACCTTTTTGTGATTTTTACAGTAAAAAAGTGGTACCTCTTTACTCTTCAATCTTCAGTTTGAAATTTACTACTTGTGTCGTAGATTTAATGAAGCACACTGAAGGCATGCTACTGCTAGACAGAATTTGACATTACTTATCAGCAGTCGCATACCTGCGATGGTTTTAAGAAATGCCGTTTTATTTGCTTGGGTGAGTGAAATCAAGTTAAGACAGAACTCACCACAAGGGACAATTTCCTCCATTGTTTATCAGGCAATAAAAGCCACAAATCAATTGTAATTATACAATAAAAATCTACTCTGTCACTTGTTCAAAAGAAACGGAACAAAATACGGAACACGCTCGCATTCTTCTTCTATAACGCAAGCCTGGCTTAAACGTCAATACAAAAGTCGTATACATACATATATTGTTTTGCGTAATTTGCCACAGGTTAGAATAAGAGGACCACTGATTTTAAAAGCCCCGTTGCAAACCCATGTGTGCGAACGAGATGACTAGCTGAACTGAAATCGGTAAGATTGCAGCGAATTGTCGCTTTGTCGATAAGCTGTTTTGTCTGTGCCCTCAAAATGTTTGCTTAACTTTATGTATGACTTGTATACAAGTATACCAATAAAATGAATCTGAATCTGGATCTGATAGCAATAGGCGCTCGCAAATACATATATTAGTTTAGCGACCTTTTAAGATAAATAGATTTTTAAGATAAATAGCAAGCCGGCTTTTCGGTTTGTATGAAGGAACCGCCACTGGGCCAGGGATATACTCGCAATTGTAATAATAATATTTCATAGAGATGGCCAATTTATTTCCTTTTTTTAAATATTTCCTTCACGTTGCATAAATGCGAAAACTTCATCGCTAAGGCTCTTATACAAACTCTCCGTGTAATCTCAACTTTTTCCGGCCGTTTTAATCTAAAAGGCTTTTAAAAGCTTTTATTTTTTCATTTCTTTAATTTTCATTTCGTTGCTACTGTGCACTTTTATCTTAATATATATATATATATATATATATATATATATATATATATATATATATATATATATATATATATATATATATATATATATATATATATATATATATATATATATATATATATATATATATATATATATATATATATATATATATATATATATATATATAATATATATATATATCTGTTTTTTCTTGGTTTTCAACGTGGCAATGGTTTTTGGCCTGGTAAACGTTTGATTCATATTAATCCGGTTTCGATGAATTACTTTAGCCTCGAACTGGCAAATTATACGTTCAATTCGTTTCGAATGCGACGTATGTATAATACGTATGTATAATCATATACCCTAAAAGGGAGTTGGTAACGGCCCGTTTTCGGCCTTCGGGGTTGATTATCTCCGTTATCTATCGAGTTACGGGCGCGCAAAGTACGGGAACTATCGCACCGCATTAGACGGCGCGTCGAGTGGAAAAATTTATTTTCGTCTGTTCGTTCGTTTTATTCGTTTTTTTCGCGCGTAAAGTTCAAAAAGTGCTCTTTTTTTTTCGGCTTTGTACGATTTTTTATTCCTCAATTCGGTCAGTCTTTTTTCGGACCGCCTCGATCTCGACGACGCTCCGTCTATGGAAAAACTCCGAAAAGTTGAAATTTTTTCGATTTTCAAATTCAAAATGGCGTTCGAAAACGCATCGACGAAAACGCGGAAACCGACATAACTCGAGAACGGATAGGAGCGGAGCGTTTCGGTCCGAGGAGCGATCGGAGGGCTCGGCGAGAGCTGCGAAATGGCATTTTTGAAATTTTGAAATTCCCAAAAAAATCATACAAATTTTCCATTTTTCCACTTTCGATAGGAAATATTTTTTTCGAAAAAAGTGTCATTTTCGGCGTCCCACGCTTTGGGAAGCAGCGGCGGGACCGAAATCGCGCAATAGACACTTCCACCCGAACACCACCAACTCTATGGGAAAACTCCAAAAAGTAGAAATTTTCTTCGCCCGGCCGCCATATTGGATTTTGAACATGCATCTAGAGAACGTCGAAAAAACGCACATTTTCCACGATAATTCGACGCAATCGAGAACGTCCAAATCGACGGCCGTCTACGGCGAGTCCAAGGACTGCATGTCCTTTACGATATTGCAGAAAAAAAATATAAAGTTTCTCCAAAAATTAGTAATAATTTTCACTTTGAAATTTGGTCAAAAAAACGCCCTCAAAACGAAAAAAGTGTCATTTTCGGCTGAGTAAATTTTTCTCATTTTTTGATTTTTGTTAATTTTTCATCGCCTCTTTCCAACCGGAGAATCGTCTCTCTATGGGAAAATCCCGAAAAGTTAAAATTTCCTTCGGGCGGCGGCCATATTGGATTTTGAAAATGCCACCAAAAAAACACATAAACCTCGATAATTCGACTCACGAACGTCCGAATGGATTTGCGTCTGCGGCAATTCGAAGACCTAGACGTCCTTTACGAGATTGCCAAAAAAAATTTTCAAGTTTCTCCAAAAATTCATATAAATTTTCAATTTGAAATTTTTCCAAAAAACGCATTCGAAACGAAAAAAGTTTCATTTTTCGGATCCCACGCTTTGGAAAATAGCCGCGGGACCGTAATTGCGCAACCGTCATCTCCATCCGAAAACCCTTCTCTCTATGGAAAAACTCCAAAAAGTTGAAATTTCCTTCGCGCCGCCGCCATATTGGATTTTCAAAATACAACGAAAAAACCGCAAAAACCTCGATAATTCGAATCGAAAACGTCGAAATGGATTCGCGTCTGTGACAACTCGAAGTCCAAGAAATCCGTTACGAGACTGCCAAAAAAAAAATTGGAATTTCTCCAAAAATTCATATAAATTTTCCATTTTCCCAATTTTTAAAGGAATTTTTTTACAAAAAAAACGTAATTTTTCGGCTCCCACGCTTTGGGAAGCAGCAGCGGGACCGAAATTGTGCAATGGACATTTCCACCCGAATACCCCCAACTCTATGGAAAAATTCCTAAAAGTTGAAATTTCCTTCAAGTTTCTTCGTGCGGCCGCCATCTTTGATTTTGAAACGAGGCTACGAAAAAACCCGATTAGCGCAGAGAGGACGACCTCCCGTCGAGTTGTGTTCTACAGCGAGATGTAGCGCCTCGACCAGCACTACAAAGTGGCATTTTCAGAATTTTGAAATTTTGAAAAAAATTATATAAATTTTGATTTTGAATTTTTCCAACGAGTACAAAAATCACATTTTCCGATATCGATCGAGACAGACCGAACCTACCGCGTTGCGGTCTTATGCGAGATCGACGCCCCGAGTGAGGTCTACAAAATGGCATTTTTGAAATTTTGACATTTTGAAATTTTTTATATAAACTTTCATTTTGAACATAGAAATTTTTATGAAAAAATCACATTTTTCACAAAATAACGAGATAGAGTAAACCTACCGCGTTGCGGTGTTCGGACAGAACGAAGGCCTTTGAAATCTCTACGAAATGGCATTTTCGAAATTTTGACATTTTGAAAAATTTTATATAAACTTTCATTTTGAACTTGGAAATTATTATGAAAAAATCACATTTTTCGAAAAAGACCGTGATAGAGTAAATCAAACGCGTTATGGTGTTCGGACAGAACGAAGGCCTTTGAAATCTCTACGAAATGGCATTTTCGAAATTTTGACATTTTGAAATTTTTTATATAAACTTTCATTTTGAACATAGAAATTGTTATGAAAAAATTACATTTTTCACAAAAGAACGAGATAGAGTAAACCTACCGCGTTGCGGTCTTTGGCTAGATCGACACCCCGCTTAAGCTCTACAAAATGGCATTTTTGAAATTTTGAAATTTTGAAAAATTTTATATAAAATTTCATTTTAAACATAGAAATTATTATGAAAAAATCACATTTTTCACAAAATAACGAGATAGAGTAAACCTACCGCGTTGCGGTGTTCGGACAGAACGAAGGCCTTTGAAATCTCTACGAAATGGCATTTTCGAAATTTTGACATTTTGAAATTTTTTATATAAACTTTCATTTTGAACATAGAAATTATTATAAAAAAATCACATTTTTCACAAAAGAACGAGATAGAGTGAACCTACCGCGTTGCGGTCTTTGGCCAGATAGACACCCTGCTTACGCTCTACAAAATGGCATTTTTGAAATTTTGACATTTTGAAAAATTTTATATAAAATTTCATTTTAAACATAGAAATTATTATGAAAAAATCACATTTTTCGAAAAAGATCGTGATAGAGTAAACCTATAGCGTTACGGCGTTTGGACAGAACGACGGCCTTGATAATCTCTACGAAATGGCTATTTCAAAATTTTGACATTTTGAAATTTTTTATATAAACTTTCATTTTGAACATAGAAATTGTTAGCAAAAAATCACATTTTTCACAAAAGAACGAGATAGAGTAAACCTACCGCGTTGCGGTCTTTGGCGAGATCGACACCCCGCTTAAGCTCTACAAAATGGCATTTTTGAAATTTTGAAATTTTGAAAAATTTTATATAAAATTTCATTTTAAACATAGAAATTATTATGAAAAAATCACATTTTTCGAAAAAGATCGTGATAGAGTAAACCTATAGCGTTACGGCGTTTGGACAGAACGACGGCCTTGATAATCTCTACGAAATGGCTATTTTAAAATTTTGACATTATGAAATTTTTTATATAAACTTTCATTTTGAACTTAGAAATTGTTATGAAAAAATCACATTTTTCACAAAAGAACGAGATAGAGTAAACCTACCGCGTTGCGGTCTTTGGCGAGATCGACACCCCGCTTAAGCTCTACAAAATGGCATTTTTGAAATTTTGACATTTTGAAAAATTTTATATAAAATTTCATTTTAAACATAGAAATTATTATGAAAAAATCACATTTTTCGAAAAAGATCGTGACAGAGTAAACCTATAGCGCTACGGTGTTTGGACAGAACGACGGCCTCGGTAAGCTCTAGAAAATGGCATTTTTGAAATTTTGAAATTTTGAAAAATTTTATATAAACTTTCATTTTAAACATAGAAATTATTATGAAAAATCACATTTTTCGTAAAAGATCGTGATAGAGTAAACCTATAGCGCTACGGTGTTTGGACAGAACGACGGCCTGGGTAATCTCTACAAAATGGCATTTTTGAAATTTTGAAATTTTGAAAAATTTTATATAAACTTTCATTTTGAACATAGAAATTGTTATGAAAAAATCACATTTTTCACAAAAGAACGAGATAGAGTAAACCTACCGCGTTGCAGTCTTTGGCGAGATCGACACCCCGCTTAAGCTCTACAAAATCCCATTTTTGAAATTTTGAAATTTTGAAAATTTTTGAAAATTGAACAAGAAAATGAGCGCGTTCTCGACCCGACTCAGTCGCGTTAGCGCGACTAACACTGAATGGGCTCACTCGACCTACCTATTTACTCTACCTATCGAATTATTTCTAAAGGTCTCGATTTCGAAAGAAGAAGATTTCGATTTATTTCGAAAGATCGAAGGTGGCGAGGCACGTAGGGGAAGGCGGGTAAAAAGCAAAAGTCGAACAAGAAAATGAGCGCGTTCTCGACTCGACTCAGTCGCGTTAGCGCGACTAATACCGAATGGGCTCACTCGACCTACCTATTTACTCTACCTATCTAACATAGTTTACGATGAAAGTAGATGTTACGATGTTACGATGAAAGTAGATGTTACGATGAAAGTAGATGAGGTAAAAAGCAAAAGTCGAACAAGAAAATGAGCGCGTTCTCGACTCGACTCAGTCGCGTTAGCGCGACTAACACCGAATGGGCTCACTCGACCTACCTATTTACTCTACCTATCTAACATAGTTTACGATGAAAGTAGATGTTCCCCAACCTAACAATGAACGACAACGAAAGTAGATGTGCCCTTTCATACAATGAGTAACAATAAAAGTAGATGTGCAAAAAAAAAAACTCACTACCACCCCACCCCACTGGGCTCTGTGCCACTCCGATCTGTGCCGCTCCGATCTAGTATATTGAACTGTTTTGCACTTCTTTTATTTCGACGTCTGATATTAGCTTCCTCTAATTTAATATTGATTTGGCATTCCAGATTATAGTGTATCATTCGGTAAGTAATATGACTTTAACGAACTTGAATCTATACTAATATTATAAAGAAGTAAACTCCAAAACTACTCGTCCAATTTGAAAAATTCTTTCACTAATGGAAAGCTTCATTATCGATTAGTGCTATAGGCTATATTTTATTGTGATAAATATTGGTTTTCAATACGAAATCATGATATTTGTAAATCAAGTCAGGGAAAATGAGCTGATGAGTTGCTTTATTGGCGTGCGCTGATGAAACGGTTTGATATATGTGAAAACAATTATGACAAAAACATCGGCCTTAGAGAGATCTAAAAAAAAGTCAAGGACATCATATATCCATCTTTTATATTTAAGCTACAATAAATGCTTTACTATTTAAAAAAATAAGAAAAATGCGTAGCAATGTTTATTAAAAACATTAGCAATAACATAAGAATCCTTATCAAAATAAATTAATCCATTATCACGGGTGGTTAATAAAGATAAAATAAGCCATTTACTGTAAATTTTTAGGTGCTATAATTATAGAGATATAATGAAATTAGTAGCGCGTTCAAGCACCCCGAAAATATCTAGCAGGCGGCGGCGGCAGCTGCTGGCCCAGCAGTCAGCGTTCAACGGAAGGCGGCGTAGGTGAATTTTTCAGTTGTATCGTAATTATCCTTTTTGCAGTCATAATCACAAAATAAACTTAGCAATTGACATGTACACAGAGAAACGCGTGCGTACACTCGTCATTTTAACTTGTCACTAACCCTTGCCGCGGCTGTTCGAACGAAACAGCAAGCGACAAGTGCTTAGTAATTTGTGGCGGGAGAAGTCACTTGTAGCTTACTGAATAGTATCGGATTCTATTCACTAGCACTGGCAGTTTCACTGATACTAAGCTCTAATCATCATCATCATCAGCCGGCAGACGTCCACTGTTGGACATAGGCCTCCCCCATAGAATGCCATGACGAGCGGTCTTGAGCCGCCTCTATCCACATACTTCCTGCGAACTTGGCTATGTCGTCGGTCCATCTTGGGGGGGGGGGGCACACTGCGTCTGCCGGTTCGTGGTCGCCATTCGAGAACCTTTTTTTTCCAACGGTTGTCGGTTCTACGAGCTATATGACCTGTCAATTGACATTTCAAGTTGGCAATTTTACAAGCTATATCGAAGACCTTGGTTCTTTTGCGGATTTCCTCATTTCGGATCCTATCACGCGAATCCTAATCTCTAAGGGGCTCTCTATACGATCAAGCATGCTTGTCAAGCATCGCGTTGCGGGCTGGGAAGGGGTCGTAAACCGCAGGAAATATGCAAATATATATTTTTTTATATTTACCAAAAATGCCTAATTTTGTAGTTTATACCAGGGATTCACGTTAGTTAGACGTAATTGATTGATGAATAACGTGACGCCCTGGTATAAAACTACAAAATTAGGCATTATTGGTAAATATTTTTTTTTTATGAATATTTCCTGCGGTTTACGATCCCCTCCCAACCCGCGACGCGATGCTTGAACGTCTGGAGAGCCTCTAATACTAAGGGGCTCTCTAGACGATCAAGCACGCTTGTCAAGCATCGCGTTGCGGGCTGGGAGGTGGTCGTAAGGCGCAGGATATATGCAAATATTCTTTTTTTTTTTTACCAAAAATGCCTAATTTTATAGTTGTATATTAGAAAGTAAGGTTAATTAGACGTAATTTATTGATGAATGACGTAATTCCCTGGTATAAACTACAAAATTGGGCATTTTTGGTAAATATAAAAAAAAATATTTGCATATTTCCTGCCGTTTACGATCCCTTCCCAGCCCGCGACGCGATGCTTGACAAGCACGCTTGATCGTCTAGAGAGTCCCTAAGAGCTAACATGCTGAATTAGCATGTTTACACGAATGGTATTAGTGCAAGTGGCAAGTACTTGTCATTAGCTACTAAGCCCGTGTAAACCTATCATTAGGCAAATCGTATAGATTTATTTATTTGTAATCATAACTGCAATTTAAGTATCATGCTTATCAATAATTACTATTCTATTATATCCATATAGGTAATATACTAATTGCGTTGACATGTCACTCACTCTTCATTTACTAATAATAATTGTACACTGGAAACCTTTTACCGTGTTTCACCGGGTGAACTCAAAATGGAAGTGCCCCTTATGCTATAAACGAGAAAATCAAGAGTCACCGAGCAAAACTCATTTGTAGAAATGTCAATCACAGGTGTCCAACTCAATTTGACGAGTGAGAGGGGAGGGGTCAGGGAATAGACGCAATATGAACACTTATACGAATGAAAGGCTAACGGTGAAATAAATACATGATTACGTTTTCTTGAGGTTTTTACTGTGAGTGTGGGCCATTTTGTATTTTCATCATTACATCATAACATTAACCTTATTTTGCCCACCTCCCACTTTGACAATATTTTTTTTCTAGAGCCCCCCAATATTTTTTTCATACAGTCTGTCGCGAATCTTGAAGCTATTGCTACGATTATATTTAAACACTAGCTGACCCGTGCCCACTTCGTTTCGCGGTAAAACTTTTTACCTGTGATGAAATTATTTTATTTTATTTTATTTTTGTTAAAATAGTGTTTAAAACATACAGCATAAAAAAATTACGTATAAGCATAATATACAACAGTAGTGAAGCCAATGATGTTTTAAATTATTTGCTATATAAGGATTACAAAATATGCTAAACAATACAATACAAAGAAAACCAATGAAACCAAACTTATGAGTGTGGTTCGGTTAGTACTGAGTGCTATGATTTATTTCCTGACTGCCAAAAGAAGGGTTATATTTTTACTGCATAAGTATGTATGTATTTGCATGCCAATTTGACTATAATACCGTTATTTGTGAGTGTCTTCTTGTGAGTGTCTTATTTGTGAGCGTATTATCTCTTTAACTATTTATGCAGTAAAAGGGAAATTATATTCAGTAAAAGGGAAAAGTCTTTTGTTTTAAACACTTGAGACGATAAATTTACTTATTTTGATAATAATTCATAATTGTTGATAATATGACCAATAAACATGACCTAACGATTTAAATATTTTTTTTAATACAAAATACTACTTTTTGTGACTTAAATATAAAAGTTAGGCATATGCTGTCGCCGAATTTTTTGTAGGCATTATCAACCTATATAACTTTTCCCTAGAACTTAATCATATATCATCGTTAGTTAGAAACATTTTCGTTCGACCGCTTATTCTCCGACTTACTTTGCAAATCGACTACCACGAAAAAGTCTTTTCATTTTTCGGATTAATATAGAGCCTATGACACTCACAAATAACGTGGCTGTCTATTGGTAAAAGAATTTTCAAAATCGGTTCAGTATATCCAGAAATTACTTCCTACAACGTCACAAACTTTACCTCTTTATAATATTAGTAGGTATAGATGTAATTACACAGTAATATTATATAGTCGTAAGATATGATATGACACAGAACTATTGCTTAATGGAATTTTTCGGGTTATATCTGCAGCTGATTTATGGAGCACAGTGGTTATTACTTCTTTTACTGCTGGTAAAATTAAATCTACCTTATATGTGCCTCATATTGGCGATGATTGATTTGTGGAATTGTCGATTAATCCGTGTTTAATATAATCCACACTATACCCCCCCCCCCTCCCCCCCCCCCCCCCCCGTCTTCTTTTTTGTTTCGACATGGTTTTTACTTTACAGATACGTGAGTAAAAGATCATCTCTTAAAACCCTCAATTGCACGCTATTATGCTAATGAAAATAAAATGAACAATCACTGCCTTTATATAGGTTGGAGATATTCCAACCTATATAAGACCTTCTGACAAATTGGCAGATGACAAACAAAAGGCTACGTTCACTTTCAAACCTGAAGGCATCCAAATAAAAACGTTTACCTACATTATATATTACTATATTTTTTTACTCACTGTGCCACCTCAACGCCCCCTAATTGTCTCTAGATCTTCTACTGCTTCCCTGAAAGTCTCAAATGCCCACAATGGGGCGCTATCGCCCACGTTGAAAACCTATGACCTAGATAATAGCAGTCGAACGTCTTCGAAACTGACCTTCTCAGCAATTGATCTGTATAAAACGATCGATAATGTATAAAACGATCGATAATGTATAAAACGATCGATAATGTATAAAACGATCGATAAACCAGCTTTAGGTAAACATAGGAAACGATTGCTGCTGCTTTGATGAACAGGAACCTGGGGCTGGATGGGGAAGCTATCGTTTAAACTTTAAACTTAAAGCTAATCATGAAGGCATCAATAAAAAAAGCTTTATTAGAAAATGAACACAATTTCGACGTTTGATTTTATTATTCGTCAAAAAAAACTAATCAAAAACTGTCACAAAAGAAGTTATTAATTTCAAAAATAACATATCGTACCCATTCTATCCCACTAATGGGGCAGAATGGGGTAACCATACGTTTCACTGAATTTAAAAATTACGCGTGGCTTGGTCACTATGTTTGTTTTTCGTCCCTTTCAAAATGTAAACTTACGTTGATATAAATACTACATTAAGTTATGAGTGGACATTATTTGTATCAATACAAATAACGCATACAACTTAAAATTACCACGACGTAAACGATTTTTATAACAAAGTATAGGGTGTTTTAACAAGGTCGGATCGATGTTGACAGTGTGGTGGTCATGTTGTTTTGTGGGTGACTGTCAAATCTTTTGTTTATTATTCAGTCACTGACGCCAAATCCCCATGGCAAGTTACACGATTGAGCAGCACGTTAAAACTTTATTATCGAAATGAGTATTCGTTCGTGCATGGCTATCTCTCGCGGAGGTGACGTGATTTCGCCACCAAGATCGTGCGATTTGACGTCGCTAGATTTTTCTTGTGGGGTTTGCTGTAGTCGCAGATCTATGCCAGTAAGCCGCAATCGACCGATGATCTTAAAGTCAACATAGCCCAGGTCATCGCTCAAATTCAGCCGTATCTATGTGGCAGATTCATTAAACGTGTGGCAGGACATCTGGAATCCGTGCCATCGTGCGAAGCCGCGGCGGATATTTGAACGGTGTCATATTCCTTACATAATGGCATGCATTGGCCTTTCAAATAAACAAAATAATAACGTTAATACCTCACACACAGCTTGTTTTATTGCAGACTGTCAACATCGAACCGCCATTACTGAAAAGCCCTATAGGAGATTTTGCGAGAATATAAACGGCCAAAAGTTTACACAAAGAAATAGCAACACGACCGCTCCTGACAGTGAAATTCTGTATGCGCTTCGGACAATTTCGCGACGAGAGTAAATCTTATTCCCATCCTGCTTAGCTACTCTATTTAGACCGCTGTTCCCCTACAGTTTAGCGACCCAGCTAGCCTGGCAATGATTCACGATCCAATCGAAAACTGATTTCGAATTTGGGTACCTCCCGTTGTGGTGAAGTTAATATTGTTTATGAAATATGAAAATACTTTCGATAATTTTTGACGTTGTGGTGAAAGAAGGCAGATGATTCCTGTGATTTCAACAATTTCTCGCATGGGAAATGAATTGAAATGTTACCCTCTGTTCCCCTCTGAACAATAAATGGAAATATTACCCTCTTTTCCCCTCTGGAAAATGAATGGAAAACATTACCCTCTAGTAAGAACGTCTACCCTCGTGTACCCATACTAGACCGCGTCGAAAAGCTTTTCTAAGTTATGTAGCAAATTATTCATCAGCGGGCCATCAACTCGGTGATTATGCTCACAGCTACAGTTTATACATAGTGCAATTAAACTTCTGTCATTGCCGCATTTAAAGCTACATCCCGGCACCGCATCAAATGGGGCGGTCGGAAAAACCTCGTTATATGAGAGCCACTGTTGTTAGTGGATGCTCTCAACCTTTCACAGCGAGTGCCCCTAATGACAATACGATAAATCGGTCGCAGAACTGGGGTCCGCGTTTTTCCAGTGACAAGTATATTTTAAATATATGTATTTTTTTATTTTATAACATTATTCACGAATTTCTATACAAATTAAATAACAGCAAAATTAAAGATTTTTGTTACTATGTTTACTTATGTTTTTATACAAATTCCACAACCGTTTCTATTAGCAAATATTGGACAGTTTCTTAATATATAGTTAAAAAAATACTACATTCAGGTATAATTTAGAGTGTTTTTTTTTAATTATTTATACAAAAAAACTATTCAGAATGAATACATTAGATATATCACTAAAACCAGGTCTGGTTTGACTGTGATATAAAAGAAAGCCTCTACTTTTAGAATAAGTATCGAGTTTACAGTCAAATAAATTACCGAAAACTATCGCGGTTGTTTGACATTATAAATAGGATAGAAAACGAATTTACCGCGTGAAATTTGTAGCACCCGAAGTTTCGGTGACGTTGCAGCCGCCGTTGTCCAGGGTAGACTGAAGAGCTGTCAATCCATTGTTTTGCGGGTAGGCCGCATACCGCTGCCGCCACTGCGTAGGTTATAACGGTGGTGAGGGGCCGGGCTTGGAGCGCTCTTGCACACAACACTCACTGTATCCTGTCTTACGTCTTTGCGTTCGGCGTTCGGCGGCGAAGAGGGTTCCACGTAAAAGAGAGTTTGTAACCGTCGTCTCTATTGAAGTTCGGGGTTCTTCTTATTTCAATGGCTTCCCGGATCATGCGAGGAACGTAGAATCGTTCCTTGGATAGCACAATGGGATTTTGAAACTGCATCCAGTGGTTACTTCCTCTATCCGATATATGTGCGATCCATCCTTTCAAGGATTCCTTCATCCACTTCAAGGATGCCGAATAATTGATACTCATCGCGTGTAGTGTTGCGCAACACTGCAAGGAATGAGGAATACTATACGAAGTGGCGTGCAGTCGGAGGCGACTGCTTGAAGCGGTCCGTCTACGGCGAGTGCCGGTAGCACAGCGAATCTCGACCGCATTTTTTGGTGGCGACCGCTAGCGAACTGCTCGAGCGGTCCGTGTATGACGAACAACAATTTTGTATTGATCTGCAGATCGCCCAAACGCAACAGCTTGAAGCTGTCGGCCCCGACCACTCAAAGCTGCCCGTCTATGGGCCCCTAAGAAAGAATGATCTGATATCGTTATAACTTCCTGGTGTGGCGGGTTCTTTCGTAGTAGTTAACAACAATCAAGTGTTACAAGTTATTATCAAACAAAACAAGACGAAACAGCGGAACAGGAAGATAGAAAGAGAAACTTCCAAATAGCAGCGATAGGTCACTAATCGATCGGTCGGTATCAAATCTATTTCTCTTAATGCCTCAAGAGGCTTATTAGGTTCTGTTATCGATATAACAAGCCACAACCCGTGATTAAGCTCTGTTAGGGCGTTACATCGATATTTACCCGTGATTAACTTATTAACAGTATAATAGACGGCTCTGAATAGAGCTTTTGGATATATGCGCTCACTAAAGTTAGTGAGCCACTCTGAATTAGATCGCTCAAGGGAAGATAATAATTATCCTGTACTCAAGTTACCGTTCCGCCTATTCATTATTTGCTACAGGTAAACTATTCAATCTATGTCAAAGGATATTACAGACTCAACTTATCCGTTTCCTTATGTAAAAAGAAAAATCATAAAAACATGTTTTTTTGGGTCGTATATTTGAAACTCATAATTTTATATCGATGAACCACCTCAGGTCACGAAGCACTAAACTGAATTGCCCAAACCATGTCGGTCATTTCCCCAACCATATTGGTCATTTCCGCGATCCTCTGAGTAGTGATGAAAGATTAAGCGAACGTGGACATATTGAAGCTTTAAATTGTGAGATACTTACACTCCAGCTGGATCTAGAGAGTTCTATAAGCCTGCAAAGAAAACTAGAGAACAGCCGAATCAGTGCAGCTGACTGATATTAACGACAGTCCTCAAAAATACTAAAGAGAGGGCTACTAAATCCGATCCTTGCGTAACACCCGACCGAATGAGTTACGAGGACGTTACGCAATTATTGTATTGGATTAAACGAATCGCTAATTATCTCTAAAATAGTCAGACAAGAACATTTTAGAGTTGTCAACTACTTCGGGCGAACCAGCCACCCCAGGAACCTATAACGATATTAGGTCATTCTTTAAACCATGGAGTGACGCGAAGACTTAGGGACAACACAGTCCACCGTTTAACTACGCCAACATGCCCGTGAAAGTTCAACGCCTTACCGCGAGGTATTGGGAAGGGAATCAGCGAGCCGATCTCACGTATCAATACCAGATTTGACCGGATTTCTCCGTCCGCCAATCTGCTCGCAGGTTCGAAGTCGCTTGCGCGGCTCTACCTGATGTTAGAGGTAATTCATGTCGAATTTATCGCGGACCGTGGCGCAATTTGCCCGTCATTATCGCACGAGATCGGGTAGCCAGTCGTGCACAGTCGATTGGCTAACGCGGCACGACGCGCAAGTCACCCAGCAGCGCCCTAGGTGTACCCCAGATTGGATCCGATCCCACCTGTCCACGAAACAGCCGTGACAACGTTCAAAGAGTCATTTACAGGTTCATCTCTCTTCGTTGAGGCTACCGGATAGAAGTTAAACCGTGAGTTGAGCCGACCCAAGATAACAAACAGTTGATAAGGCCCAAGCTGCATGAAACCGTTAGCTGCCCAAACCCCGTCAGCTGGTAAAGAAGAGCAGAATAATGTTTTTCTTTTCCTCAATTTCGATCGCTATTTAGCGCAGCTTCACCCTTCATATGACTTTCGTGCCACATTTTCTTCTAAACTCAGATTGTATGGCATTCCTACTTTGTTATATCGTAGATTGACATATCTTCCGTGAATTGCTAGAGTTAGATAGACACCTGTCTGCTAGCCATTAAATTTGCCTGTGAGCACTGATCAAAACTATCAATAAATATGGTAATTTTCTTCTATTAATCTGGCCATAATAACAAAAACAATAGTTTTTTCCCGCGGATACCTTCAAATCGTATATAGTCATCGTTGTCATAGTAATATAGATCAGAATATAATACGTTTTCGTTTTTCCTTTGGAGAGTTTGCATTTATTAATAATCATTTTTATTCAACGCACAGAAAAAGTCACTCATTAAAAGTGTTGTACACAATTCAGAACCGTTCACTAATTTTCTTTCACAAAATTCACGACAATAATTACTGAGTTTCGCACACACAAAATTCAACTAAAATACAATCATCATCCTTCAAAATTCAGCAGTCATCGTCCCTCCGTGAAAAATCTTACGCACGCAGTCACGGAACTCATTTTCAATTTTAAGATAATTTCGTTACAAAATCCAAAGCGAATATTGTAAAAGAAATCAGGGAATCGGTTTTAGATTTATAAAAACTTTTCATGTATTTTTAGAAAATTTGTTTAGTTATTTTTCATGCTAATCGATTCGGTTTGTGATTATTTTCATTCTTCACGTTATATTGCCTATACTTGCTTCAGAAAGTTGGATTAATCTCTGCATCTAGCATTTTAGTGTCCGATCTTCATTATTCTTTATGGTTTCTGTTTGTTTCTGATTAGTTCGTTTAGTTTCTGTTTAATAACTGTTTATGTTCTGTTTTGTCCAATGTTTATTTTCTGTTCAATAAATCCACATCTTAACAAAGGAGAATGCTTCTTTTTTGGCCCAACTTCCAATAATAATAAACCATATGCCATATGAAAGACCTTTTTATATATTATAATTACTTATACGACAGTTCATCTTAATTCGTTGTGTGTGGGTAAAAAAATATATACGGCAATAGATTCGATAGTGGTTGGTTTTACTTCGTAGGTCGCGTGACGAAAGGCGGCAATCGACTCAGTTGTTGTTTGGCTTTCATTTCATGCTTTCTCACTTTTATTTTGATCCATATATTTTTAATTTTGTGCAATAATTCATTTGTAGTAATAATGGGATAATCTTAATAATATTTGTTAGCAGACATTTCTTGTCAAAGACCTAATAATTGAAACATATAAAACTCAAATACCGCTGAGACATTAGAGGTTAGATTTAGTCTTAAAATATAACTAAAATATGTCTGTCTCAAGCTTATTGGTTGGTGGGCCCAGGGCTCATACAAATAGAAACATTATCCTTTAGAGAAATAGAGATCCAATATTTTTTTATTCTATAATTATTCCGCTCAAGATCGAATATTTTTTCCGCCGTGTAAATAATCTTTGAGAGTTACGTTTATATATTGTATGTATCACGCTTATTTTCTTTGTACTTAACCACATACATTGTTCCTTGCACCCATATTGTAACATGATGAATCATAGTGAATAATGAACCTTTAACGCACATGTTTAACTCGGGGGTATTCCCCGCGGTGTGTGCGGGAGGCTTTTACGGTGAGGGCTTCTGGCTTCATGGTCATCGTGCTAACAAATGAGGGCCGTTGTCGGACCAGTCTGAGGAGTAGGGGCGTGGCTAAGACCGGGTCTTGTAACACAACTCGCTCTGCCGAGCATTAATAATGTCCGGCAGTAACGATCCTGGCTCGGGTGGCTGTCGCTTTAACGTATTGACGCCCCCCCCCCCCCTCACATATTTTATTCGACCTGTGTGGACTTCTTAAGATACGAAATTGCATCTATTTTAATTTCATTTATTTAATTATTGTGTGTACAAATCTTATCTAACATTACTTACATACAAGGAAAAAATAATTACTTTCTAATTAAAATAAAGCGACAAGCTGATGCATCCCAATCCCATGCAACCCGAGGCACGTTACACATATAATGGCCCCTCCACACGTTGGCCAGCGTTGGCCGCAACGCCTATGTCTCTCTCGCTCTTTCCCATACATCTTTCTGACGTCACAGTGGTGCCGACTCGCTTCCACTTTAGCAATATTGGCCAACATTGGCTTCCACCTTAGGAATATTGGTAATCAGTCAGAGTGCCCAACCGATTGGCGTCGCCGAACGGTGCGCAAACCGTCCATTATCGCCGCCGGGAGGCGATCCCTCGGGAGAAACCGATCCACCAGCCGTGAGGCCTGAGACGCGAGAGTCTTAACCGTTGTAGCCTTCCACACGAGTAGGTAACTGAATAGGATTTGAATCGTGAGTTGGACCGATCCGAGAACACGATGGATCCTTTGGCCAAGCTGCACGAAACCGTTCGCTACCACTATTATGACACAAATATAAGGTATCAATGAATTCGGTATCTTCGAGTCCGATGATTGGATATTAACTTAGTCCAGGACGACCAAAACATCAATCTATATTCCGGTAAATAATAAATTGTATATCCCTCCCTAGTCACGCATATCCGCAACAATTGTACTCGTCGAGTGTTTCTACTGTAATTACAGTTTTAGAACAGAACGCGAGTGCGGTTTGTTTTGAAGCTACACCTTTTCTTTCGTATTGCGGCGCTACCTGCTGAATACGAATTCGATTGAAATGGGAGTTCTAGCTTATTTTTACAGCATTATTTTCTCGTTGGATTCGATCTCTTGGCAGGTCGGTATTTCGCGCGAAAATAGACAGGAAATTCGCATGAATCTATTATTAAAGGCTATTGTGTGAATATAATCCTACTTACTACGTATATTATACATACTTTCGGCCCTAATGTGTTCATTTCTTATTTATTCCACTATGCCACATGCCCTCTCGGCAGGCAATATCAAATTTCTGTTAGTAGCACCCCGCTACATATTATTCCTAGTGAGGTAGTAAGCCATAAACTATCAAATCTGAATCTATTTCCAAAGGAAAATTATTAATTATTAGGCTAAGAGAATGGTTTCGTTATGTAATTAAATATTAATGGTTTGTAGACTGAAATACAGTAGGGCCTAGCTTATCCGAGGTAATAAATATATTATAATATATATATATATATATATATATATATATATATATATATATATATATATATATATATATATATATATATATATATATATATATATATATATATATATATATATATATATATATATATATATATATATATATATATATATATATATATATATATATATATATATATATATATATATATATTTAAATTATTTTCAATAATATATAAAATTAGATTCATGAAAAGTTACTTATCTGGGGTCCTGGTGGACCAGAAACATTTTACCGATAGTTAATGTCCTCTTTAAATACTTAGGGCAGCAGCACCTGTTGTATTATGAAACAGGTGCTGCTGCCCTAAGTATTTAAAGAGGACATTAACTATCGGTAAAATGTTTCTGGTCCACCAGGACCCCAGATAAGTAACTTTTCATGAATCTAATTTTATATATTATTGAAAATAATTTTTAAAAAATTACACCCTTAAAATATCAATATATATATATATATATATATATATATATATATATATATATATATATATATATATATATATATATATATATATATATATATATATATATATATATATATATATATATATATATATATATATATATATATATATATATATATATATATATATATATATATATATATATATATATATATATATATTATAATATTGTTTATTAAATATGTGATAATATTTTTTCATAAACACAAAGATAGACATGATCAAAGTCAGCAAAACTGCAGTACTCGGAGTTCACGGAAACAAAATTTCCTTATTCCTCGAGTGCAAACAACATTTGGGCAACGACAAGCTTTTTTCATTGGTCCCAAATTATATAATGGCATAGAGGAAAAATGGAAATACTTAAAGAACAATCAAGAGTTTAAAGACAATATTAATAAATGGTTATTTGAATTAGGAAGGTGTAAATCTGAAAACTTGGTTTGTAAAGCGTATGTATGACGGTTAATTTAAAAATAATATTGTATATTTATATAAATTATTATGTATATATTAATAGTATATCATATCATATTTTATTGATATTATTTCATATTTTTTAGCAGTGATTTTATAATTGTATTTATTTATTTTATTAAATTATAAATATGTTTATACTATATATCATTTATTATTTATTGAAATCGTATTTACGTATATGTGTATTTGCCATATTGTATTACCTACAATGTATTATTCGTACAAATTTAGTGTTTTGATTTGTATTATAATGTTATTTATTTATAATTATATATTATTCAATCTTAATTAAGTACATTAATTAATTATAAAAATATAAAGTTTTTTCACGTTAATTAGGCTAATTGTTACATAAGTTGTATTACTTATTTTAATTACTCTGACCCGCCTAGATACGGGACAGTTTAGTCCTAGTTAGGTGGGCAATGAGCATTAGCTGCATTTCGGTGTTCAATTTTTCCGAGTTACTTATAACATTGATAACAATGGGGCTAAATGTACAAAAATGAAATGAATAAAGTAAAACCTTTAATATGGACCAATGGTACCTACCTTGGATAAACGGAAAACTCGGATAACACAGACTCTGTACTTAAATCGTGGGGGAACATACGTTAAAGTCTAAAATGAATGAAAGCGTATTCAAATAAGTATAAGAATACATTTATTACATATTTAAATGTAGTCAGTTAAAAATGTAATACGATACATACCTACATACATATATAATTTATGAAATACAGTACTGCATAGTAAAATTGGGGCAGAGGGATGACGATGGGGGCTGAAAACATGGCCTGGCCGTGGTCTTTCGACCTCGGTTAAGCCAAAACACGGTTAATCGGGGCTCGGATAGCCGCGGCCCTACTGTAAGTAAACAAAAAATAATATCTAGCTAGATGGTTAGTTGCTCGAATTCCTATATAAAAATATCGTCTGTTTTGTAATAAGAAAGGCATGACCAATTATTGCTTCAGATTTTCGGGCCAGTGAGCACAAAATTATGTAGAAAATTAAATAAATACCAAGAATTATAAGGTATTTCAAACCACATATACCGCCATTTTATTTATTTCATTTCTCCAGTCCCACCCGCATAATATACAAATCATTCCGTCAAATGTCCGTTTTTATACATCCATATTCGATATATGCCGAAATATATACAACAAAGACTCGGGTCTGCGAGGGTAAAATAAGCCGATGTCGATCGGATGTCCTATATTTTATGGTTAAATTCACATATAAGATAGGTTCGCCTTTACAGACGATTGCGATGTGAGAATCCCCGATTTTTTGGCGCGAATAAAAATAGTGATTGATCGGCAACAAAAGCCATTACGATCGACCCATATCCATTCTAGTGTAGTTTGCAAAACTGAAAATGTCGAATGAAATGATAATAATAAAAAACCGGTTGTGTCACCCCAAGACTTTCCGGTAAGTAGCCAAGGACTGATTTTTATCTATATAGCCGGCGGACGAATCCGATTGGGTTCCATTGCGACGCCTCAAAGGCTTAGTAAAGAATCCAGTATATAAGTTAATCGATTTGATTAAGGCTCCCTTCCGAGTTGACGCGACTAAAAATTTAGGTATTTTTGCAATGCCACGCGCCCGAGCGCTTTCGATATATACATATAGATGTATAGGTATACCGCGGCGACAAGGGAATACGTCCGACTGTTGGCAGTGGCCAATTACAATTGACAATTTCGGCTTCGCGCGTCGTCTAATATAGTCGATTTGGCTTTTCAATTATAATATAATAAATTATCAAATGAATAGTTTTTTATAAAGTAAAAATTAGATTACAATAATAAAATAACTTAAGATCACGGTGTTATTTTTTATATCACTCAAAAGTATCTTAAATAAATAGAAAAAAAATAATGTTTGGCCATAACATTTCTGGAAATTACGTAATTTCAAACATTTTTTTCTTATATTTTTTGTATTGAAGTTCCAAAAACTGTCTTGGTACTATGCAAATAGTCTATACGCTGGTGTAAACAGTAATTTTTAATATTGAGAATCATCTCTAGGTTTTTCAAAAACTGAAGACAAATCTCACTCGTTTTTATTTTTTTGGTAAACAGTAACAGAATAAAGATAATTTACAATTAATATGGAAATAATTTACCAATTTCGTTTTGGCAAAATGATAGCTTAAGGACCGGGTTTTTAAAATCCGCTTTTTCGTGTTCTCACAACCAGGCCACAAAATTATGCTTTATTAGCTTTTGGCCGCCACGGCCTCTTAATGCTGAATTCATATTTCATGATTATCGCAACGTTAAATGAAGGAAAATTCCTAATAATGGACATTTGCCAAAGAGCGTAATTTTTATTTTTATCGGCGATGGACTTGAAAAAATAATTGAAATTTTGTTATTTTATGTATACGATTAACTATTGTCATGACTATCACAGTATGGCTTTAATAATTATGGACATATACAGTGTGCTCTTTATCACGCTGGCTGCAATGCTATTTTTGATGGACTTTCATCCAGTGCGTATAAGGTCTTTTCAGGGCAAGTTTAAACTTCTTTACAGTGCGTATGAGACCTACTTGGCCTCACAATATGAGGTTTTAATTGCGCCGATGGGATAACGTCGTAAGGGAAGCAATATTATATATTCGTCTCTGTCATACCCAAAGAAATGTGAACATAGTCGCCCCCGTGAAAGATCGCGATTTTGACTGCCGCATCTGTGAAAAGTCACGCATGCAGCTTTTTAGACCGCATAACGCAATGGACGTGCTAATTGATCGGTTAATTTTCATTATTACATTGTTTTCCAATTTTGATGATTTCCAAACCGATTATAAATTACTAAAATAATTTAAATAGTCACAACTATCACGATAGTTAATATTCCCTAATTAATTATATTACTTAGAATGTTAGACGCAATGATGCATCCAAGTGTAGGAATGCCTACTTACTGGAGTAGAACTAAATTGTGTTGTATCAGGCGGCGCGATTCGTTTCTCGGCTAAGGTCGGGTTCGGGCCGAGCGCCAACGGGTGGCGTTAATATGTCGGTTGGGCAGAGTGCGCGGCGAGAGGCGGCGGCGGCCCCTGCACCCGTCGTGCCAGTACCGGCTCCTGGACCCCGACCCTGCGGACGCACCAAAAATCATATCACCCACGAAGGGCGCCATCGCGCGACAATCATTTAAATGTATGGCGGAATTTAAATATTATTAATGTAGCTTGTATATGACGAAGTCCAACGAGGCATCCGTATACGAAATGTCATGTCTCTAAGTCTAATATTTCGATAATGATATATGACTAGTGTGCCTTCTGATGATATTTGACTAGTGCACCGATTTTAACGACAATCATTTATTTTATACTCTTTATTGTGAAATTTCACAATGGGCGGAGTTATTATCATACGACAGTCTCTTCCAACCAACCCTACTCTGAAGTGTTTATATGTTTGTGTGCGTGTAACATGTGTTTAACTGTGTCTTGTTATTGCATTCGATCGATAGAATTGAAATGTAATTCCGTTAATTTTATCCCGACGGAAAATGCTGACCCAGCCGGAAACCCGGAACCTTACCATGTAATATCAGGCAACCTAGCCACTATGCTTCACTAGGCCGTAACTCTTGCTATGACCGAATGACGGCTGCATAGCAAATTTCAGCTTAATCGGATTAAGCGTTTGGGCGCTGTCGTGTAGGAATACATACAGACAGACAGACACACAGACTTCAGCTGGAAATAGTCTTAATCGTCTCGGGGGCTGAAAATGGGATATTTTCGTCTTCATCCCGAAAAAAATGCTCATTCACAATACTTTCCCTCCTGGTCGGTTGGTGGGCCGAAAAAGTAAAAAAGAAGCCTTTTTAAGCCCAACGTGGGCGGGAATATTCTGATTCTGTCATTTCTGCGTTTGATCGACGCCTCGATGCTCGTCGTTGATCAGTCCCGCGTGGGCTTAAAACACGGGTAGAATAGAACCCGAAGCGCGTCGGCTCAGACCCCGTCACTCAGGTGCTTTCAATCTGCAATCGCAGAGACATTTTCGCGTGTCAACAAACAACGCCGCCTGATGGTTTATGCAAATCAAGGTTTATCCCCGGTTTCCCCAATCAGATGGCGTTATCGATTTTATGCAAATGATCGACCCGTGGCGCGTCCCCACCGCGCCGGGCGGGACCTTTGCTTCTGCAACCTCCTCCTAATCTCCCTTGTAAACTGGTAGATATATTTTGATCTAGGGCTGCCGCGTCGACAATCGATACCTCGGGCACTGTTGATAAAAGCTGTCGCATTTACCGTAATACAACGTCTTACACAGACGCCTGCGGATAGCTGTTTACTTAATTAACTAAATGCTTACCTCTAATTAATTTGCGATTCAGCAATGTCTTCTGAATAGGTATGATCGTATTGAAAATTGTTAGCTAACTACAGTGGGTGGCCATTACACTAACACCACACGCAATTTCATTACTAATTGAATTTTTCAATAACTTTTAAAAGGCAATACTTTCTAATGTCCACATTATTCATTTTAATAAATGAATATAAAAAGATCACTTTACTCCAATTTAATCAATGCAATGTCGTATGATTAGCATGAGCCACGTCATTATTCAAGAAAAAAAAATATACTTCAAAATATTATTATTTTGATATTTTTAAAATATTTCCTGAGGTTAAAAAAAGAGATTGAATAGTGATAGAAGTTGGTCTACCTGTATTTAATGATTCAAAAATATCAAAATGAATATATTAATTATTTAATACTTGTACAAGAAAGCAGTTACATTGTTACCGAAATAAAGAAACTGTACATTGTAAAGAACGGCTTGTGAGAGTGGCCACCCTTCACTAGACTCCAATTGATTGTGAGCGAAGGGTGGTTCTCATCATGAAGTTTTCTCCGTGAATGAAAGTCGTGGATGTCGAAGTAGAAGTATTTAATCAGAAGGTTGAAGAGAGTCGCCAGTTCTTAACGCCTTGATTGTTATTTCGCCGTGGTGTAGTAGTGTGGGCGCGAGGTAAAGCCGTAGTAGTGTGTCCGAAGTGTGTAGTCGAGGAGCGAGGCTTGACGATCGGTAACGCGGATAATGCAGGTACTGCTTGATAATGAAGAGTAGTCGCGATCAATGTCCACTGAGAGAATGATGTATAGCCGTGTACTTGTCCACCAAGGGAATGAATGATCGATTGAAATGTACTACGTTTTATACCGTGAGCGGTGATGTAATAGCTATGAGTGGGGTGTGACATGTGTCGCTTGCCTGTGCATAAATTGCCGAATTTAGTTGGAAATTAACTGCAGCTGGCTCGTGTAGGTTTGAGCGAGTTTGCGGTTTCCATTCTGTGGAAATTACTTTTTTGTTGTGGGTATGTTGGGCCGACAGGGCTCCAACAGGCTTAAGATTAACACAGCTTACGCAACAAATTAGGATATGCACATCTAACGAGGCTTCTTAGGGCTGTATCTAAATGCACAATTATGCAGATGGTGTAAAAAAACATGAATAATGTTGTTAATATAATATAATTCATAAAGATAAAATGGAAAAAGTAGGAATAATAAAAGGTTACCCTCCATCGTTTAATATTAACAAACATCAAAAATACTTTTATAGATGAAAGTAATAAAATTCACCACACGTTATGTGCTGTAATATAGAGTTTAATTATTCATTCATAGAATAAATACAATACAAAATACACATCCAGAGATACTAAGATTTTTCCTACTTATAATATAATTCGTAGCAGTTTATTTTGTAAACGCGGGTATCCCAAATTATATTAGCCATCCGTTTATTTTAAATTTAAACAAGTACTAATTTAAAAAAACATATATCAAGCGAAATATTTACTATAAGCGAATAATGAACATGACTCACGCTATTTATCGATTATTATATTGAATATTAAATTAAAGAAAAAAATATGTATTTTCAAAATATCAGAAAGTATCACACGCTAAGACAAGTAACATGTACATTCACGTATATAACATGTACTGTGGTCCGTACGTATGTATCAACATTACGCGTAACGGTGAAGTTACCATGTCACGGGCATAGTAACTACATCGCAAATTCATTACGGCGAATACGAGATCTTGCTTTTACCATGACAATATGTTATTACATACGTAAAGTTACAGTCAGTTACAAAAATCATGTTCAAGCTACATTATACCGTTATTTTCGTATTACCCTGACTGAGCATGGTGAAACATATAATCGAGTAATGGAGTTTCAACAAAGTTCTTTGTAATTCATCAAACTTACGATTGAAAATTCTTTATTCTGTATAAAACCGTAATAACAAAACGGAATTGTAGGAAGAAATCCAATATTGTTCTCAGTGCAGTTTAGGAATGCTGGAATTTGACAATTAGTACTGAAATTTCATGGTGCTCCTAATGTGATAGCCACCCATTATATACCTATATATAAAACATGGTGGTTCGCAAAATGAAAACTAGCTTCTTTGCATCCCAAACTCTGCGGCATTCCGATATATATCCCAACGGGAATATGCTCCTACTGACAAATTGCGCGCGCAAGCTTGCCAACTTATCTTTTTGTTCGGGCGTGCACTTTTTGTCCGGGAAATTTGGCACGCGAAATGAAAACTTTCCGATTACTATCCGAGCATGTGAGATTCTTTCGGTTCGGCTTTATTGGCGATGCGGACATTAAGGAAGACGGACCGGCTCGCCCCTGTTTATATCACCAGATACGATCGGCAGAACTGGGTCGGGGCGCGGAACATGGCGTGAATTCAAATTGGTTACTATGCTTCGGAGTTTCTGCGATAAACACGGACAAAAAAAAAAGAAATGTAACAGTCGCTAGAATAGGTTTATAATTTAGTATCTTGCTGGCAGAATCAACGCATCGCGTCTCAATAAAAAAAAACGTTAGAATTTCCGATGGCCGCTTAGTTGGCCCGGTGACATAGTGGTTAGGTCGCCTGATCTTAAAGACGAGAGAAAATAGGGAGAGGAAGAAGAGAGAAAGAGAAGAATTGGTTACCTCCTAGAAAAGTAGTACATTTTGAGTTGAATATTTCTAAATAAGGCGAGTTTCGTATATTTGCTGGGAGATGATCCCAGAGTCTTGCACGATAGACACCATTCCATCTACATATTCCATGTACATATTCCATCTACATTAGATGTCTGACCTAACAAAAAGAAGCAATTTTGTAAGGATGCTATATACATTTAGGTTGCTATAAAAAATATTTTTTATGAAGTCGTTATCAAGTTGTTTTTAATAATAATAATAAACTCTTTATTTGCACTTAAAAATTAGAACACAAAAACCGAGCGTATTGCCACATGGCAATATCTTACAACTAACCTAATCGTAGTGCAGTACATGCGCGGGCTGTGGAAATAAAGATTATTAAGTGTGTCTGCATAATATATTTATTTATTTATTTATTTATTAAAGGTAAAGCACAAAATATAATTTCCTGCAGCATTACACAAAAAAAATGTGTTTGGACCAGTAGCGAAAAATAGAGCACTCTGCAGCATCTTGGTCACTACGTCAACACCGCCTAACTAGGCCTAGTCCTGTACTAAGGCAGGTGTAGATACCAGGAAATATTTTACCTGTGCACAAAAAAAAATAACAGCTAAACTTAAAAATTAAACATGTTAAAAAATAAATTAAAATATCATCAAGAAGTATTTGAAATTATAATCAAAAAATTATCGAGTAAATAAATAAAAATCGAAATCATAATAATAGTAAATAGATAGATACCTACTCAGTCAAATAATTTGTGGCTCTTTTCACGGCCTTCATTTATTAGCCACATATGGCTCTGCTTCTTAAAGGAATCTTTAGTCTGAATTGTTTTAATTTCATCTTCTAATAGGTTATATGCCCTGGGGCCCAAAACAGTAAAATGCCTTTGATCAGAAGAGGTCGGGGGGTCGGGGGGATCATTCGGGGAATATCTTTTTTTTTGTCAACGGATCGCCGTGTTGTATGCATTTGTTGTGCGAATGTCCTGTTGCATTTGAATTGAATAAAACAATTTATGAATTTATAGTAGAGCTGTCTCAAATCCAATACTTCATATTCCCCAAACAATTTTTCAGTTGAGTACCTGTAAGGCTTACGCGTGATGATTTTTATTTAACACCATATTTTATATAACACCAATTTTGATTAACACCATATACTTGCTAATGATCGATACATGCTAAACAACACTTTTTTCTCTCCGCCCTTGTTAAGGCAATAACGAGAATTATTATAGCAAGCGAAGTTCCGCTGACATTGCCGCAGGGGCGCGGCGTGGTGACGGCAGGCGTTCGAGGACGCGTCTGAGAACTTACATTTCCGTCGGACGTCGTTATTTGGCGGAAGGAGTCCGACGAGGGAGTTTGTTTAGCCACCTCGTTAAGGGGCGCCTGTGCTGGGGGCGAAGAGCATCTGGCCGCGCTGGAGTGCCCTTCAGGCTGCGGCCGGCGACGTCGGTAGACTCGGCCGCCCGTCGTGAACATCGCTAACGTCCACCGGACGGCGGACGGTAGTTACGTTACCTGCAGGGCGCTCAAATTAAAACAAATTATTCACAATGAGCTACCATTAGGTATACTAAGCTAATTATTACAAAACGCTAAAAGCACTAAAGGCCTCGCCAAACAGAACGCGTATTTAACGCGCGTCAGAGCGCTACAGTTTAAATCCTGACGCCGCGCTATAGCGCCGAATTGTATTGCATTGTGACGGTATTATACTGTCAAACAGAGCGCGGGCGCTGGCAGTACGCGGCGCTCTGACGTCGCGCTAGAACGCTTTGTCGCCGGGCGTTGTATTTGTTTACAAATTTCATTGAAAGCGTCCGACGTACGATTGAAAATACAGGCACTATGACTGAAAAACTGATAGAATATGTTCGGAGACACCCCTGCCTATATAATAGGAATGATAATTCATATAAAAATATGGCGATAAAATCGAAATTGTGGGAAGAAATTGGAAAAGAAATTAATATGACTGGTAAGTAATTTATCAATCTGTTTATTGATTATTAAAATAAGTTACAGATTTTTCACGAATTTCATGTAATTCTTCGAATAAATCTTGCGACATACGAAAGTATATGAAAAAACGATCTTCATGTGATGAAAGCTCCCTACACAAACGGTGATATATATTCTCCTAATTCCTTTCTCCTTTTATTAATGTCGTGTACCCATACTCTTACTTTTATCTGCGATCGTGATAAAGCGAACAAATGTAATAATTCTTCCACATCTGAATCATTTGAATCACTTCACATCTCAACAACAAAGAAACTTTCCAAAGACTGTTATCAATCTGCGGTACGCTCTGTGTGCGTCAATATCTATTCGACTTTAGTGTGACATCCAAAGTACGCGACGTTAAAACGCGACGCTAGTCGCGGCGCTAGGTACGCGTTCTGTTTGGCGAGGCCTTAAAAGTCATATTCGACGCGCACTTATGAGATGCGAGACAGATGGTACTTCGTAATATAGCATATTCCGGGATATGCATTATATAGCAAATTTCGGGTAATCAAAAGCACCATTTTGAATAGTAATGCTACCACCGCTTAGTTTTCCCCCGCTTTGTTTAGTAATTAATGTTCACTTGTAGACTAGCTTCGTGTCCATTTCGAATTTTAGTATTCGGTCTGTATCTACTCGTAGATTTAACATGGATTTTATCTCGCGCATGGATTTTACTGCTCCATTATAAATTAATAGCGTTTTCTAAGCTAAAACCGACCAGTCCGACCAGAGCGATGCAAGTATCGCACAAAGCAGTGATAATACAGAATTATCAATGACGTGGCTATCGTAAAACAAAGGCTTTTATAGCTTTAGTTGCACTTGTCGGGGCTTTACGGTGCAGTCGCCGTCCGAGGACGTCACACGAACGACCGGGACGTCCCGCTGGGACCTGGATTATGCTTACATTTGTCATTTGCATAGCCTGAGTCGCCTCTGCGGCGCCGGGGCGCGTCGCTGCTGCCGAGGATTAGCTGCTTCATTATTAAGTAGCTAACTCAGACGAGGCTTACTCCTCATCTGACGTCCTCCACCTCCTTAGCGGGCGCTACCGCAATAATTGTTACTGTATGAGGCAATATTGCGGAAAGCGCATTAATATAATCCGCGCCTGGCTCAACTCGTTCAACAGCGTTCATTACGGTTCTTCTGTTCGGCTGTCAAGCGAGCGATCAGCTGTTGCACAGCGGCTATTTTGTCATTCCAATAATTGTCATTATTGACACTCGAGAGCTGTCAACTGCAACGGGCGAACCCTACAGCCCAACAAAGTATAGCCGATCCGAGAGCAAAGTGGATCTTGTGGCCCAAGCTGCACGAAACTGTTCGCTACCCGTTCGCTACCACCCGTCACCTCAGGAAGTTTTAAACGATATTTGATCGTTCTGTCTCCCGCGAGGTGAGCGTAGAAGACTTGGGACGAAACAGTCCACTGTCTAGTTATGCCACTCGCCCGTAAGAAGCCAACGCTTTACCGCGAGAAACCAGGTTTGCAGCCAGCGGGCCGACACTCGCGCTCATACTTCCAGTTACAGCCAGATTTCTCCGGCATCCCGACTGGTTTCGGGTTGGAGGTCTTCTTCCCGGTGTAGCGGTGATTTGTGTCTACCGAATCTATCGCGGACCACGGCGTCCTTTACCCGGCTGTTCACCTGGTATCGGGTAGCCGAATAGTCGTTAGAGCGGCTGCCGCCGCACGGTGCACTAGCCGTCCAGAAACGCCCGAAGTAAGATTCCCGTGGGAACTGGCCCGCAGGCACAGAGTCCTACCCGGGCTCGCAATTCTGCTTGGAGGCTACCGGATATGTGTTGACCTGTTAGCTGGGCCGACCCTAACACATGGGTCTTAGTAAACCAACTGCACTGGGCCCATTAGCTCCTGGATAGTGCACCAACCGCCCAGTTCCGCCGGAGGTATTCCCCTGAATCCGGGATCTTCTGATTCCAACCGCCTATGACTGATGGATTGCAGCCGTGCCAAAAGCTCACAGCGGCCCTGACAACCCTGACTAGCCTGTCGTAGAGGGGCTCACCCGAGCCCCTCTACGAGGAGGCTACCAGATAGGAGTTGAAATGTGAGTTGGGCTGGCTAGATGACATAGAGTTTGGCCAACACCACTTAAGCTTCGCGGAACCATTAGTAACATACTACTGTCACTAGCTACTGTCACTTCTGACATTAGCCACTACGCTGCGTGCGTTGATCGATCTTGCGAGATCGCATAACTCTACTTATTTAGGTGATAAGAGTAGAGATGGACGACACCGACTCACAGCTTAATGATTTGTGCCAGGATGCATCGCCAGGAAACGATAAATATCAATCTCTGCGCGATTGTCCAAAACGTTCAGCTCCAATTTAGTCGACCGTTGAAAATGCGAATTAAGTAAGCGCGATTTTGCAGCCGGTTGCATCGCCCGGTCATGTGGAGTTACAGAAACTGTCTGCGGAGGCGAGCGAATGCAAATTGCCCGCGGTGAAATCTCTGGCGCAAATTGCATATCCTCCCTTCTCCCATTCACTTCGTGTGCCCTGGGGAGCGAGTACTAACACCGACCAATTCTCACGTGAATCTCAATTATTCACGCGACGAACCAAAGCTTGGTCATCTTTCACCCCGGTCTAAGTAAAGAGCTCCCTAGATCAGGGGTTCTTAAACTGGATGCCACGGCACCCTGAGGTGCCGTAGGCGTATGCTAAGGGTGCCGCGGCATTAAATAGTATTACATCTATAATAATATAATCAATCAATAACGTTCAATAATTTTAGTGAAAACTTTTCACTGAGATTTACTAATTTAGCAGGCAAATCTGTTTTTATAATATGGAATGACGAATGAAAATTTTCAAAATCTTCTTGAAATCAGCGAAGACACCTACCTGAAACAGAAATACGGCGAGGGAAGCCAAGAGAATTCTGGATGCAGGTTTATTCAGAAAACAACGCTGTTGGCAAGGCTGCAGTGAAAAGACTTGTGCGTTTTAATTCAACCTATCTTTGTGAATCTGCATTTTCGACGTACTGTTACATAAAAAACAAATACAGAAGCAAACTTTCTGGATCAAGTGATTTGAGGGTGAAATTAACTAAACTTCTTATAAACATAAAGGAAATAATGAAAAATTATTTTAAACAGTTTCATTCATCGCATTGAAGACAATCGAGTATTAAATGTATACTGCTTTTTCTTCTGTTCCTAAGCACTATTCAAGTCACTTACAAGGGGCAAAAATATTTCGCAGGTGTGCCATGATTTTTTTTTGTCCACAAGGGTGCCACGGTAAAATGTTATAAATAAAAAAAGAACCCCTGCCTAGATAATCAAAATTGCTTGTCAAGCATTTGCGTACTTGACAAGCAACGCTTGACGTGGGTTAATGACAATAATCATGCTTGTCAAGCATGTATACACTCATTTGGTCGCAAGCTTGCTAATCTTTCACCTCGGTCTACCTAAAGAACTCCCTAGCTAGACCAGTGTTTATTTACCTTTTTTAGATCGTGACCCTCTCAGACTGTTTTTTTTCCACAGCTAAAACTGTAAGCATCCAATTAATAAAGTCTTTATAAAAAAAAAATGGCGAAAGCTTCATAATTTTAACTATTTTTCACTGTTAAAGCTGTACCTAACTGTTTCCATCTTAGATCAACATAAAGTTTTGTAAAATCATGGCGAAACACATTACAAATATGGTTCTCTTCCGAAGCTGTAAATGTTTGCATATTATATAAAGATTTTGTAATATGTTCGATTTTAGGGGGGTCGCGACACACTGGTTGAAAATCACTGCCCTAGACGATCAAAATTGCTTGTCAAGCATTTATGTGCTTGACAAGCAACGCTTGACGTGGCGTAATGAAACATTAAGGATGTTTGTCAAGCATTTATACACTCATTTGCCGGCGCAGCGCCTTCGCGTTGTGTGCTGGGAGGGGATAGCAAACCGCACGAGATATGCAAATATTATTTTTGTTATATTTTTGTAAATATTATTGAAATCACGTTAATTAGACATAATTTGACATCCTTATATAGCAGCGATAGTTCGGTAGATATTTATTTACATTAATATTAGAGTCATTAGGTATATGTAATCACCATGTATTTTCCTAGTTAGATATTTAGATAAACGGTAGACATAAATGTTAATTAATCTCTGTAAATAATTGTTATAGAACATTATTATTTAGGTTTAGGTTTATTTTCAATGTAAATACTACTAGTGCTACCTGAGGGCAGGTTCGCGAATATGATAGGGAGGTGGTAGTTTTTTAGGCCTTTCCTGGAAGAACCATCTATACGTTCAAAGACCTCTATCAGCGCAAAGACCTCTTATACGTTAAGGGAATGGAACGACGCGGCATTATAAAGGAGCTTTTAAATAGACAGGCCGGAAGAGTTGGAATTTTAAACCTGAGCATTTTTAATCTTAAAATATCTTTGATCTAATCTTAAAATTCCTTATATTCTCAGAAATCGTAAAATATTGTTACATTTCGGTAGGACAGACCCATATTAGTAGAAATACCGAAATATCGGAAGGTTTAAGACCACTGGGTGTCAGTTGCTTGCCAATCATTTCTCTAGACGGCCAAACTTGTCAACATTGCAAGTATATATAATTTTTGATCATGCATTGTCCACTACTTGTAGTTAGATTGTCCAAGGTGTATAGAACTAAGCTTGGACAATAGCTTAGTTCTAGACAGTCGAAATTGCCTGTCAAGTACGAAAAATTCACTTGCTTGACAAGCAATTTTGACCGTCTAGAGAGCCCTTAAGGGTTTTGACCACGACTTTAGCCGAACGAGTTCTGCTATAAACAAATCACTATGCTGTACGTTGTCGTCGTTCATATCTGATTGCCCTATCCCACCTAAACAGAAATAGAACCGGTCGAGTGCGAGCTTCACTCGAGCGGCGAGGGTTTTCATCAATTGACTATAAAAGGTGTCGTAGCAGTTTGTTGTATACACGTTTGTTGTATACACGTTTGTTGTATACACGTAAGTTTGTGAAGAAATTTAATTCCAATAAAAAAAAACTTGAAATTGTTTATGTTCCTAAAGATCAACAAATTCAACTTTAAGATTATTTATTTTTCATTTCAAGAATTACACTTAAAAAAATGGCTTAAAAATACATTGTATTTACATAGAAAAGAATAACCCATAAGAAGAGTCGTGTATTTTTAAACACCTTGTCACATTCACTTCGCTAAGTTTTGATTGTTATAGAGCGGATATTACACTACATTAGATATTTATTAAAAATAAATTTAAATTTTACGTTAAAACTAATTAATTATTATGTTGTATGTAATTTATACTCGTATATAAATAAATATAGGGGTATACTTAATCAAGTACAATACCTACTCTTAAAATATAAAATAATTATAATAATAATTAATTAATAATATTGACAATAATAATTAATCAAAAATAAAGAAATATTTAAAAAATATATATTATATATTAGGTATTATATAGATATTCAATATAGATGTCATATAAATATATACACATAGATATCTATGTACATTAAATATATGCATGCATAAAAGATGGAATAAGAATATTATTTCATTTTTGTGATAAAAAATAGTCGAGATAAAAAATGCGAGTTTAAAAATAGTCGAGATTAAGTACCTATAATAAATTGCAATTAAGGTAGAATGTCAAAATAAAGATGTAATTTTCGAAAAAAGTAACCAAACTTCCAGTACCTCAACCTCTTGATAGTGCTGTTCCGATAGATATCTAAGCGGTCTTCGTAAAATGGTTACATTTCAACGTACCTACCAACCAGACGACCGAGGCAGCACTTAACATTCCACATTCCCATCTGGCAGACAAATCAATCTTTCCACAATCCTATCTCACGTGCATGCCGGTTATACAGGATGGGGCAGAATGGAATCCCTGATTTGGCGGGTGAATTATGAAAAAAGAATTCAAAATAAAGGAAAAAGGTTTTTATTTTTGAAAATTACATATTATGCCTTTTATTTTTTGCTTAACTTTTAAAAATAATATCGTTAAGTTTGGCGGGCGATGCACATATTAAGCCGTTCAACAAAATGTTCATCTACTCTTGCCAGCATATCTTGTGGAATTCCTGTGATTCTGTCTGCAATTGCCTCTTTCAGAGCTTCCAGGGTTCGAGGTCAAACTTTGTAAACCGCAGCTTAGATGTAGCCCCATAGGAAAAAGTCACAAGCACAAGGGGTCAATTTGGTGAGCAGAGGGGCAATGGTGCATCCCCTCGTAAGGAGAACATTTCTTTAGTATGGGCGCTGCATCGATATATTAGCTAAATATGCCCTCAGATACAAATAACTTTGCTCCATACCCTTTGATCGACATGTGACAGGGAGAGCAATAAATTGAACAGTATGCGAGAGAATAGCACGCTAATATTCTTCGCGGCAGCTCTCACACCGGGAGCGCTCGGCTGTCTGCCAGCAGACTGCGACCAAACTATTACTAGCCGGCTTTCAGTAGTGGTTTTGAAGTGTACATTATCGATCGCGAAAGGCCCATCTAGGGGATCATATATCGATGGGGCGCCGTGGCTCCATCCTATTGACACCAGATGACCTGTGTCATTTTGCCTGTCATACTCTTCCATTTTGGGGCGTAAAAAGTTCTCCAGCATTTCACAAAAGCGCCCTGAAGTCACAGTCACAGTTGAGTCTCCTTGTTCAAAAAATAAGGCCCGTTTATGCACATCGAGGACACAGCGCAACTGTCCCTTTCGAACTGTGATAAAAGAAATATATCTTAAATAATATGGATCAAGTAACCATAGTATTTTAAAGTTAGCAATTTTCTATAAAGGTACATATTATTATTATATTTTAAAACTTCGAAAACTAGACACTTCCACGTCAATAAAAATCACAGAACGCGATTAGATTTAGTAAAAAAAATAATTTTGAAAATATTTTCAATGAAACCATTAAATATTTATAAATTTGCAAACTGCATATAATACATGCATATCGGATGCGAAATTGCGTTACATGCGTCTTATCGATATTGGCATGAACCCAAGCCTAGGGGGAATATGTACTGACGCAGTACTAGATAGTACGAGAATTGCGAGGATTATTGCGTCGTACCGTGAATTTGAGATTATGCGGATAAACTCTATGGCGTCACGGATGATACTAAATAAATCAGAATAGCTGCTGAATACTACCTTCACTTTAACGTTTTTAAAAGTGTTAATATTATATTAGTGTGCGTTATTGTATTCGATATGATAATTTTTAGAGTTGTCAACTACTACGGGCGAACCCGCCACCCCAGGAAGTTGTAACGATTTTAGATCATTCTTTCAACCATGACGTGAACGCAGAGACTTAAGACAACACAGTCCACCGTCTAACTACGCCAACATTAGGTACTGTGAGAATCCAAAGCCTTACCGCAAGGCACTGGGAAGTGAACCTAGTGGGGCGACCTCACGACCACATTTGGCCCCAGATATCTCCGTCCTCCAATCTTGTCGCAGGTTCGAAGTCGCTTGCGCGGCCTCTACCTGATATTAGCGGTAATTCAGGCCGAATTTGTCAATATGGCATGGGATCGGGTGGCCAACAAGTCGTTTCAAGAGTAGCTGACATCAGGTCAATAACCATCCCCGCTGCTTAGGAAACGTATCAGATCGTTTTCAGACCCCCTCCCCGGTTATTCGCCGGAGTTTAAAGTCGATTGCCTAACGCCGCACGATGCGCAAACGGCCCAGCAGCGTCCGAGGTCTTCCCCTAGGCCCTAGAGGATCCGATCCTACGTGTCCACGACACAACCGAGACAAGGTTCCCAGAGTCCTTTCCAGATTCGTCCCTCTTCGAGGACGCTACGGTATGGGAGTTGAACCGTGAGTTGAGCCGACCCAAAAAGACAGTCAGTCATATGGCCCAAGCTGCACGGACCCGTTAGCTGCTGGATGATACACATATGATAAACTAAGCGGAGACTGCAAAGACTTCAAAATGCCTTTTATTTCGCTATACCTCTCGTAGTCTAAGAAGTCTAAGAAGCGGTGCAAGAGATTGCATCGCTTCTTAGACTACGTCGACGTTTGTTATCTAAATGCAAACGAGGGGATCTTGGACAAGCTCGATCGTCCTAAAATGCCTGCATTGGGTATATATTTGACCTGATCATGTGTCGGTATTTCGCCTAATACTTAATTGAATTACCATCCGTAACCGTAGAAAGACACATATTTTGTCATTATCGTATCCTTTTTGGTACCAAATCTCCGACATATCTAAAGGATTTATTCGTGCCACTCTCTAGCCATGGCCTCTCTATACGTTCCAGTCAGGATAATACTCTCTGAATACCGTTACATCTGTTTTACATTTATGCCAATCCTTTTGCAATCCAGGCCGCTCGTTTATGGAATCATCTCCCATCAAAGATTCGAAGAGACTTTTAAAATCACTTTTAAAAATTCATTGACAGTACATTTTCTCACAAGTCAGATGCAATGTATGCTCACCTCCCCGGTCTATTCCTTTTTTCTTTGTTCCTTGGATATATTATCTGAATTTATAAAATAAACTTTTATCGTTTTGTTTTAATTAATAGGTTAAATGTAATCTATCTAACATTTATAGTAACGTAGTACTATCACGCTGGCACACTTTTTTGTTCATATTTTGAATGGTTTGCTATAAGATATATGTTATTGTACAATAAGGCTGCCGTTTCTGCATTTTAAATGTTGTGCAATAAAGATTTACTTACCTACATACTTACATACACACATACATACATACATACATACATTCATGCATACATACCTCCTCGACATCATGTCTCTCCGTTTCTCAAGCGAACATCTTTATTAAATATGAGACATCTTAGAAAGAATCACCTAGCCTCTTACACTTTGAAGATTTTGGGAACCAAAGAATATATACATAACATTACTCTAGACTCCAGTGTGTGGTGTTCTGGTGACGCACATTTATACCTTACATACAAGAGCACGTAGCCATCTTGCCATCGTTCCCAGACACATGTATTCTAGCTCCCAGGGAAGTTTTTCTTACTGTTCAGCGATCGTGTGGAAACAACTGGAAGCAGCTTTACGTACACTATATTTACCTGCTTTTAAAGAATCCTTCGCGAAATGTCTTTTAAATGATGACTAATTGATGTAGTCCCCCATTATTTTTTTTAGTATCTAATAATTTATGTATTATGTAATTATTATAAATTGTTTTTTTTTTTGCATCTTACCGTTGAGATTGGTCTGTAGATTAACCTTATTTGCAGTACCTACCTATTTGTAGTGAGATCATGCAGCCTTGGTTTTATATTGATTATTGATATTTTATTTCTTTTTAACAGTTAGGAGCATGATTTTGCTTTTTCTGGAATTATTACCTGCAAATAAAATTTATTGTTATTATAATTATTATTGTATCGAAAGTTCGTTACCCTTTCATCATTTCCAGCTTTATATTTCTGATAACAATAATACTTTATAAGATGTGTCGACATATGAATCTTACACAAGTTATACATACATATACTATCGCCCTATTGATATATTACGATATGGTGTATCAATTTGTATCCTTTTAAGTGTATTGGGTTATAAATATGTACCTGTCTAGGTAAAATGGGTATCTAGGTTAAGCAAGGCTTTGAATTTGTTGCGCACTCGATACTTTACAAGTGAAAGTTACGGAAGTTATACCTTTACCATGTTGGTTAATTATTGAGACCGTAAGGGTTGTTATATATTAACTAGGATATATTCCCTATACTATACATACATATTTAATTAAGTTATAAAAGTCCTGGTAGGATAATCCTGGTACGATTAGTACGACTACGGTACGATTCACTGGTACAATTCACTATGCCGTGATAAATAATATGCATCTCTACACGCCTTTTCCCGCCTTATTAAAGCGGAAAAAAAATATTGTAGAGATGGGCAATTGAGATATCGATTCGACTAAAGAGTGAAGTCGAAATCGATCAATTCAAGCAGCCTTCTCACTGACAAAAAGACAGTTGGAGATAGTCAATTGCTACGGGCACGCCCGCCATCACAGGATGTTATACCGATCTTGTCGTCTTGACACCCTGGAAAGTATTGCAAAGATAGACCGAGACAATCTACTAGTGTTAGGCAAAATTTAGTCAGACTAATGATTGATAACTAAGGATTGAATACATTAATTGTGATTTAGCACAACGATTGCTTATTTTAGTGATGGCGGGGTGTTTAACGATTAATTAGTTTCAATCGTAATTTAAACAATCATGACTAAAAAATGTGATTGAAATTCTCTACTGCGGTCAACGTCAAGTTTTGCAAGTTTTCTGTCAGTCGGTCGTTTGATCGGACAGTCAGTCGGTCGTTCGGTCGATCGGTCGTTTGGTCGGTCGGTCGGTGGGTCTGTGGCGATCGGGTGGCCAAGGATTGTTTCTATGTATAGGAAACATCAGGTCAACATTTACCCCAGATACGGAAAAAAATGTTTCCAGACTCCCGTCATTTTCCGATTGACGAAATGCACAACCGCCCGAGGCAGTTCCCCCTGTTCCACAACTGCCTACAACTGCAGGCAGAGTCTTCCAAGGTAGTACCTACCCTCTTAGAGGACGCTGCCGGATGGAAGCCGAACCATGAGTTGGGCCAACCAAAGAACACAAGCAGGCCATCATGCCCAAGCTGCATGGAACCATTAGTCCATCTGTCAAAAGTGACGGCTGGTATGTTTGACTGATGGTTCGTTGGGCCGATGACCGCTAAACAGCAACGATTGATAAATCTGCTCTCAATGCGAATGGACATGAACCCTAAACACTAGCATATAATTACTCGAAGTTATATGACTATGTTACCTTTGCGGCTTAGCTAAGCCAATTAAAATGCGCAATCAACGACTAAGTGACGTCCGGAACCCCTCCCCCCCTTCCCCCGGAGGCGGTCTTCTCTGCTGATGACCCCCTCGGGCGACATCCATAAACCCCGGCCGGGGACTCGAACGCGATACCCTAAATTAAATACATCGCCGGCCCGGACCAATCCCACGGGACACTTACGGATGTTTCCGTATTTTCGATATACATACCTCTCACAGGGGGTGGGAGGATCGAGGGCTGAAATAATTGCCTTTTTGCCGTGCGCTGATTTTCGACGACATATGTCGTTAATGGACGAATCCCCTCAAATATAAATCTTCCCCCCTCCCCTTGTACACGGCGATGGAAGCGGCCATACGTTTATCGTGCATGCATAATAAATTACTTCCTAGTACTGTGCTGTAGATAAGCAGTGTACAACAGGGTAGAAGTTAGGCAGTAAAAGGAATTTATATCGTGAGACAAACGCATGGACTATTTAAATTCATTCAATTGAAAGCATTGCCAGAGTGTGGAAGAACCATCCTCCTTATCGACAAGCTTATTGGAATATATGACTAAAATGAGTAAGGAATCATAAAAGATTTTAAGTGTTAGACAGTCATAAGTATATTTAAACGCAACTTACAGATTTAAAGAAACTAAACGTATCAGACGACAAATCTTGGCACATCAACCTATTCCACAAGATCAAAGTTTCTATACGAAAGCAATGCCGTTGAAAACTAATATCCGTTTTTTTTAATTCACAGGAGCAAAGTCACAAATCTTACAGACCTTTAACCGTGGTGACATTCAGATGGAACTACGCTCTGCACGGTCTGCAACCTGCAGGTTACCACCTCTTCAACTTGGTGCTCCATGCATTAGTCTGCATACTTTACTACAGGTAGGTCTAATGTGATTACTGATTAGAGATCGCGGGCGTTTGAGCTTTTTTGCATACTAAAAGTGAATATTTTATTTCACAGGATGTGCGCCATGTTCCTGCCGGACAACGCCAGCTTTGTAGCCGCGTTGCTATTTGCTGTTCATCCCATCCACACTGAAGCGGTAAGATTGTAATGTGTGATCGTTTTTAAAGAACGCTTTATAGGCGAGATGAACGATAGATGACAGAAAGCTTCGCGGTTTTCGAATAGTGACCTTCCGCTGAAATTTCCAAGCTTTGCTTAAGCATCGTCCACGGGATACTTAGCTTTAGACTCTCCTTGAGCATTGCTGGCTCAACTATAGAAGTAACTCTTTTCACTCGAGGCCTTTTTGCATCTACGAAAATACTGCATCACATTGGAAAAATACCATTTTAATACCACAAAACTACTTACAAAAAAAATATATCCTTCTAGCCGTGTTCGGCCATAGCGACTGCATTGTAGATTCTAGTGACTTCTTTAGTCTTATCAGAGTCCACTGTTCGGAAGCAGTCAAGTGCGCAGGCTATATTATAGTGCACAGGTGGGCGCGCGACCACGGGTGCACTCTCTCTTCCTCCCTCTTCTGAACCCGATGGAACGGAGACCGTTACGACCAGAGAAAAGTTTGGATGCAGATACAATAAAATAAATTAATTAATCGCCAACGCAGCAATGGCTGTCATTGTTAAATTGCAGAGCTATTTTTTCGGATTTAGTTCGTTTTTCCACACTGTCATTTATGAAATTGGTAGTTATGGCTTGTGGCGATGTTTAAGGTTTTTCTGGAGCTATTGTAGAGATGTCCGGTGACTTATTGGTAGTTGTTATAGTAGGCGGTGATGTAGAAGATGCATTATTGGATTTATCCTGGTTTTCTGATGATCTCGTGTTGTTGCTCATGGGGCTGTGTTGAATACAGCATACAGTCTCTTGTTCCGACATTATACAAAATTGTGATAGTTTCCCTTTTTAAATCCCCGTCAGTTTTTGGACAATTTTCCGGCGGTAGACATACTCCTAAAACGCCATTTATTTCACATGACTCTTCACGGCAGTGTATATGCCAGGTCCCTTGGTACTTCCGCAAGGGCTCTTTCCAATACTGGTAACGGCGATTATGTTGAAGAGGCATTGGTTGTCAGCTATCGTCACTTGCAGAGGTCCACCACTATCGCCTCCACAAGAGTCTCGTCCTCCTTCTAAGCTTCCAGCGCACAATTGATCGTCCGTTATACCTTGTGGTAACCTCTTTTTGAGAGTCTTTGCATATAGTCTTCGACAGGTCGGCTGGTCAATCAAATCCACCACCACCTTCAGTAAGTCGTCAGATGTACATATCTTCAGCAAAGTCGAGCTGCCCCCAGCCAGTAACGACAGCTCGCTTGTTTTCGATGCTCGACTTTGTCCATATTTAAAGTGAACAGCTGGTCGAATACTACTACTTACAACATAGTATGAAAATACTACTAAAATACTAAAAAAAATGCTACTAAAATACTATAAGAATCTTAGAATGGAGTTGACCCAACCATAGAGGGTAACAGAAAGAGAACGGGAGTGCGAAGGCGAGCTGTGAGTGAATGCGTTCACCGAATAGAAAGAGATAGGGGCATATGAGACTCCCTCTATCCTTGTCTAGTTGCGCATGCGCGTTTATCCATAGCATAGCAGACGTTGGGCATCGAAGCGTTGCCATAGTGATATAAACGCGTTGCCATAGTGATATATGTACGTGTCTCCGTGAATGCACGACTAGACAAGGATGGAGGGGGTACTATAGGCTGCTGTTTCTTTCTATTCGGTTGACGCATTCTCAGGCTGGTCACGGGGTCTAGTTGTTATACAGTCAATGGACCCAACTGATTTTTTTTTAACATCATCTTGAAAAATACCATAAATTGCCGGAAAATACTACAAAGACAGTACAAAAAATACTACGAAAATACTAGCGGGAGTAATAAACTGACCGGGCGCCGAGGCGGCGCCGCTCGAGTGCAAAGGGTTAAAACCAGTACTCGAGCATTGCTTAAGCACGAATCGATGCTTAAAAATCGATTATAAATTCGGATTTAGCTGACTTTTGCGTATGATCGTATCAATTGAACGATTCAACGAGTTCGATTTAGGATTGCTCTTATATTCGAACCTGTAACGATGCAGGTTGTTACAAGTTATTAAATAAAGCGCGCTAACGCTAAATTAAGGCAATCTTTGAACGAACCTTTAAAAATGCCGTATTTCCAGCTCTGCAAATTTAACAATATTTGTTGAATTTAACGAAATATCGGAAAATATTGATTGTCGCAAAATATTCCTACGCAAATAGATTTCTCGTCTCCCTATCGCCGTCGCTTCTAACCACAGAGCAGCTAGCCAGCCGTGCTTTTAACGGTTTCAATAATTGCTAAAAATCTAGCGAATTTCTTCTTTGAAGTCGAAAACGAAATGACCCTTCCGCCCCTTTCTCTATATTTTTTGTTTTCCCTTTTCTGTCGCCGTCACAATGAGTCCCGCAGATCCCGTCTGATTTTTTACAAGTCGGGAGGCCTTTTGTTCCGTTTCGTTGAGAATGAAAGGGTCGATAAAGTCTCGCGCAAATAATGCGAAGAATAAAAACGCATCTAGATGCTTCAAAGCGCGTTTTACAAATATTACTTCATTATTTTTCAAATAGGAGCTAAATTGATTAATAATTGTAATTTAATGCGCTTAATAATTTCAAGCACACACCTAATAAATTATTTTATTTAATAACGTACAAATAAAACAACTGGTCTTGCAGATTGTTGATAACAGTCATATATTGATTTTTAATAGTTACAAACAAATATAAATAAATGAAAAATATAGCTCTATCCATATTATATTTAGGGGGGCGTACCCAAGGTGAGGCGAAATCGCACAGCCAACTAGACATAGACCACAGTATACTGTGCCTAGACTCTGTATGTGACTGTGCTGTATGTCAACGTTATTTTTCTTGTTTTTAAATCTACAAAAAGGTTAGTGATTCTCACATGCGTTGTTTTTACATATATGAAAACTAAAGATATAAAATATGTATGTATAATTCGGTCTAACGTACTAACTTTTAGGCAAATCTTCGTGAGCAATCCAAAGTTTAGTCTACCATTATCACTGATATTTTGCTGTATTCGATGCTGCCTTTTGTATAGCGTCCCATAATATTATATGCATGATCGACCAATAGCATTATGCTCGCCGAATTGAAATTTATACTGGGCCAGTATTAAATGAAATTATAGTGCGATTTCATTTGAATCGCCATCGTTTATTTTTTTTCTCTATTTAGTCATTGTAGCGTCCATTACTATATTTTGTCCCGACAAAACGAACTGGTTGGACTGTTTCCGAATATGGGAACTCTTTGATCAAATTTGCTCGCCCCAAGTGGCTAACAGGGAACTTGCCAATTAAATTAATTGGCAAGTTCACCTCTCCATCAGGAGAGCGGAACTTTACCGGACCGATATTCGTATCAACGAATAATACTTGTTCGCAAAAAAAAATAAACATTATCCAAAGTCGACTGTCATCAAACCTCATACAGAATAGACAATACGGCTAGCTAGACAAACCTACTCTACCTGAGTTGCCATCTTCTACTGTAGGGTTAGACAATCCTTAATGATGAGCATTCGAACCGACTCGATAGTTCATATCTGTGCTTTTATATTATACGCCCATCCACTCTCTATTTACGCTTTACTTATTCCGAAGAGCGTAATGCGATGTCAAGGGCACACCGCTAAAGTCACTTGCCATTGTTTTGTTTGAAAATGATTGATGGATCCCGACGAAGAGTGGCAGACGAACTGACGCCAGGGTCTTTAGTCAGTCGTGAAATCCGCTTCGTCGGCTCCTCGATAAGGTGCCAGTAACAAAATCGTACAGTTAGACGCTGAAGACGAAGGAGTTATCAATTTAATAAAAAGCGGTTTAATCTCGGGAGTAAGGTTTTTCTTCGCGAATTCTTTGTAAATTTCCCAAAAGTTTCCGCGGGAGAATATTCAAAGCGGACGGGGAGGTTTGTTCAAAGCTTTTAATCTCCCCATCCGATTATGTTTGACATCTTACCCTCTGCCCCGCTTCCCTGTCTCTCTCTCTCTCTCTCGCGAAAAAATGATAAAAATAACAATTTCCCTCTTGGGATCATCGTCTGCTGAATAACATTTTGTGTTTTAAGGCATTTGGGCAAAAATCGAGGCGGGCGGCGCAAAGGGTGGTCGCCGACCTATATGGCTTGCTTCACTCGAGGGCACGCTTTCGTAAATGCGCAAAGAAGAGGGAGACTTCTAAGGAGAGGAATAATCCGTTTGTAATTTAATAATTTTGTAATTTAAAAACCTTAATGGAATCGGAAAACATGCCAGAGCTATGCGAGAAAGCCGTAGAGCGAAGTCAAATCTCTTCGTTTGTAACTTCCAAAAGAAGTCGTTTATTAATTAGGTACTGAACGCCTCTTTCTCTTTTTATTCCAGGTAACCGGCGTGGTCGGACGAGCGGAGCTTTTATCATCCGTGTTCTTCCTTTGCTCTTTGCTTACGTACGCGCGCGCCGCGAGGCCGAGGACGACGGATTGGAAGAGATTAGGACTTTCGACGGTCTGCGTCGGGGCGGCTATGCTGTGCAAAGAACAGGGAATCACCGTCACGGGCGTGTGCGCTATCTACGAGATCTTCATCGTCCAAAAGGTGCGCCGAACGGTCTCCCTTCGTTAAAAACGAACACGCGACGGTTTAATTAACTAATTGCGTTTATTTTCAGACGGAGCCTAGTAAATGGTGGAGACGAAGCGTGTCGAACAAGGGGTCGAACGGGTCGGGAGGCGGCGGCTCGGGCGCGGCCGCCGGACACGCGGCCCGGCGGCTGGCCGCCCTCGGCGCGGTGACGCTCGCGCTGCTGGCCGCGCGGCTGCACGTGATGGGCGCGCAGCTGCCCGTCTTCACGCGCTTCGACAACCCGGCGTCGGCCGCCGCGGCGCCCGCGCGCCAGCTGACCTACGCCTACCTCGCGGCGCTCAACGGCTGGCTGCTGTGCTGCCCGGCCGCGCTGTGCTGCGACTGGACGATGGGCACGGTGGCGCTCGTGCGCGGCGCGGAGGCGCGCGCGCTGGCCGCGCCCGCGCTCGCCGCCGCGCTCGCCTGCCTCGCCGCCGCCGCGCTGCGCTCGTCGCGCGCGCCGGCGCTGCCCGTGGCGCTCGCTCTGCTGGCGCTGCCCTTTCTGCCGGCGTCCAACCTGTTCTTCCCGGTCGGGTTCGTCGTCGCCGAGAGGGTGCTCTACATGCCCTCGATGGGATTCTGCATGCTCGTCGCGCTCGGCCTGCACCGGCTCGCCGACAGGAACAACGCCAAAATCGTATGGTCTCTCTTCGCCGTTCTCCTGATCGCGCACGGCGCCAAAACCTACGCCCGAAACTGGGACTGGGAATCGGAATACTCCATCTTCACGTCGGGACTCAAAGTGAACCAGCGAAACGCCAAACTCTTCAATAACGTCGGACACGCTCTGGAAGCGGAGAATCGATACGCCGAAGCGCTCCGCTACTTTCAAAAAGCGGTGAGCGTTCAAGAAGACGACGTCGGCGCGCACATCAACGTCGGCAGAACGTACAATCACCTGAACATGTACAAAGAAGCGGAAGAAGCGTACGTGCGTGCGAAATCTCTACTCCCCAAAGCGAAACCGGGCGAATCGTACCAGGCCAGAATAGCGCCGAACCACCTGAACGTATTCTTGAATCTCGCCAATTTAATCTCTAAAAATTCGACAAGACTCGAAGAAGCGGATCTTTTATACAGACAAGCGATTAGCATGCGGGCGGATTACACGCAAGCTTATATAAATAGAGGAGATATTCTTATAAAATTAAATAGAACTAAAGAAGCCCAGGAAGTTTACGAGAGAGCTCTGTTATACGATAGTAACAACCCTGATATTTATTATAATGTAAGTTGTAATTGAATATTTGTCAAAAAGTTCGTATAAACTTTGGCGATTTACCTACTCAAATGGTCCAAAAGTATGAGCTGTTTAGTAAGATTCCATTAGAATGTCTAATATTTAACCTATTGAGTAAATAAGTCTACAAATCAAAACTATATAGGTACTTGATGGTATCCTAGGAATCTGATCATAAACTAATATTGTTTTCTTTTAAAATTTTCAGCTTGGTGTAGTGCTTTTAGAACAAGGCAAAGCATCCCAGGCCTTAGCATACCTAGACAAGGCCTTAGAATTCGACCCTGAACACGAACAAGCGCTGCTAAATTCTGCTATTTTATTACAAGAACTAGGACGAGTAGAGTTAAGGAAAGTTGCCAGAGAGCGTCTATTGAAACTTCTAGAAAAAGATCGTAAGTATTTTTGGTGTGAGTTTTGAAGAGGCCCACCTTAGGCCCACACCTCCTGAGCGAACCGAAGTCGAGTTCGATTTTAACTAAGCTCTGTTCGTCAAGAAATGATACAAAACTGTAGTTACAGTTCACTTACCTAATTCTGAATTGAATTAACAAGTAAATGTTATTATTTGTATCTTTTCTCAATGAACGAAATATATGTAACTTGACTAATCTGGTCCCGCACTTTTGGAAGTTAATTTATAGCTATACATTAATGTATAGCTGGAGCGCTGATTTAAATACATCCCCCCCCCCCCCCCCGCGCAATGAGTCTCTTGTTTCTTTTACGAGACCATGCAATTCGCAGCCATGGTGTGATTAGAATAAAATTGTGTGGGGGTGTTTATTCGCCTTTCAAGCCGCAGTTGGAAGGCCACGATTGTGGACTCCATGGCGCCGTTCCATGTCAATTTTAGAATCGAGGATCCCGCACTTTGCTCAGCATCCAGCTTCTTGTCAGTATTAAGAAACCGACTGCCACTTGCCAAGATGGGTTTTAGCGGGATTCAATCCATTACGGGTTATCGGAACGCCACGGGAAGTTCCCGCCATAAGCCCGAGGTGCAGCTTGTTATTCGCCGGTTATCGTGGTTCATCGTTAAGTCGCTGGTAGTATGGTATATCTGCTTTATTACCATAGCAAGTTAATCTGTTTTTCAGACAGATTTTAAGGAGGGGTACTTACATTTGAACTAGAACTTATACAAATAGTTAGATAAAGATATAATGTTTCATGTGACTTAAAAGTTTATGAGTTTTTAAGATGTTATACAGAGAAACATGTTAAAACGAGCTAAAATGATTTTCGGACTCCGATATTTAAAATAACATATCCCAATGTCAATTTATAGGTCAACAAGCTGTTGACTCCTCTAAAGGGATTAGAATTCTTTCAAAATTCATTAGTTCAGTAAAGTGCAGCAACTATTTTAACTAAAAAGGAATCTGCAAAAACTAAGCAAGTGGATTGTTTGACGAATTTGGGTATAAAACTAGTAGACTTCGAAAGGTTTCCAATTTATTAAAAGTGTTTTCCTACTCTTTGACTCTGAGAATGACGAAATATTTTTTATCTTCTATAGCGATTTTATGGTCCTCACAGAAAAAGACTTTTTTCATCATTTTTACCGAATTTCATCCGATGATTTCTGGTTACATAGAACATATTGCGATATAAATGTTTGTTTATGTCTTACTTTAGATCTTCGGCTACGCATCAATATGATAGTTTTGGGATTCTTTATCTCTATGTTCACCGACCTCCAGGTTAAGCAGCTCGATCGATTGACTTGAAATTTGAAACATAGACTCCAGAGGTGTCATTCATAAAAAAATAACTTTTATTTCCGGGAGAATTTCTCTGGAGTGAATCGATCTTCTCTGAATCAAATCAATCTTTCAGATTAAAAAGAGTACAAACGACAAACGAATACCAAAACTGATATATTGATATGTGCCTTGCTGTCACGGGATACACCTTGTCTATATTTATATAATTTATAGCAGAATCATTCGTAAGAATGTTAACCCCTCAAATGAATGGCGATTAGCTCGCGTTGCCTACGGCAAAATGTATATAAATTTATATTTACATTTACATTTACATAGAGCGGGGTTTACTATAGAGCTATAGCATTACTATAGAGCGGATTACTATAAAGCGGCGCACATTTACATTTATATAAATTTATATACATTTTGTATACATTTTGCCAAGGCATCCCTTAAGGGACGCCTCACATTTGAGGGGTTAATATAGCCCTCGGAGCTAATGTAGTTTAGCAAGCTAATGTAGTTTAGCAAACTATTAATGTAATGTAACGGAATTAATGTAGTTTATCTACGTTGAAGATCATGTAATGTCACCCCACTATATTGTATACGTTGATTCCGAATATGTAAAAATCTTTGCTCTATCTCTATAATGCAGGTTAGCTAACTCTGCCATATTAAAAGATAAACTTACTCCAAAATGTAAGGGTTTGACACTTCTTTAAACGTCTACATATTGCTTATTTATAGATATATAGATCAATGATTTTTACAGGTTCGGAATCAGTGTGATTAATATTTTGGGGTGACATTTAAACTTCTTCAATGTAGACAAGTTTGCTAAACTACACTAATACCTAGCCCTCGCGGGAAACTTCTCTCGCTTTCGGCGGGTCTTAACCTCTGGTACGCCATTATCACCGTTCGGTGGTTTTCTGTCGTGACAATTTGCGGTAGCCCATCTCAGTATTTATGCAGTTATCGGCTATATTTCTCCATCTACTGCGGTAAAAGTATCGTCGGATACGCCACCGTTATATGGGCGCACTGACACCGCTTATAGAGACATTTTCGAGGTTTTCGATAATTTCGCGCGGAACGGCCGGCTTCCGAAGGGTTAAGCGAGTTTCGCATTTCAGCCACCAACGAGAGGGTGCACTTCAACCTGGGCATGCTGTGCATGGACGACGGCGACGCGAGCGGCGCGGAGCGCTGGTTCCGCGCCGCCGTGCACCTCAAGCCGGACTTCCGGTCCGCGCTCTTCAACCTGGCGCTGCTGCTGGCGGACCGGCGGCGGCCGCTCGAGGCGGCGCCCTTCCTCAACCAGCTCGTGCGCCACCACCCCGAGCACGTCAAGGCGCTCGTGCTGCTGGGCGACATCTACATCAACTCCATCAAGGACCTGGACGCGGCCGAGGCCTGCTACCGCCGCATCCTGCGCCTCGAGCCCGACAACGCGCAGGGCCTGCACAACCTGTGCGTCGTGCTGGTGGAGCGCGGCCGCCTGCGCGCCGCCGCCGCCTGCCTGGCGCGCGCCGGCCGCCTGGCGCCCGAGCTGCCCTACGTGGCGCGCCACCTGGCCGTGGTGCGCGCGCGCCTGCGCCGGCACGCGCCGCCGCCCGAGCCGCCCGACGCCGAGTGGGCCGCCGACTGGCCGGACGACGAGCCGCCCGACGCGGCCGACGCGCCGCCCGCCGACGACGAGCCGCCGCCGCCGCCGCCGCCGCTCGCCGACACGTAGCGGTGTCTCAACTCCGTCTTCGGCGGAAACTACTACACTTGAAAACCGCGGACTCCAAACGACGAGACGCGGCTCGCGTTCGCGACTCCGACGAGGGTAGACTGATGCGTAAAAAAACGATTGTAATATTTTGGTATGTAATATAGTAAAAAATGATCGATGTTATAGAATAGAAAATAAATTTAATAAAAGCCGAAGAATCGGGAAATAAATAAATAATTTTGTAACACTAGATACCTACAGATTTTATGTCCCATTCGGTTTACGCGCCTCGGAGAGGCGAAAAGTCTATGAAAAAATATTGTTTTGTTTGCTCGTTCTATGAAGCGATTATTTTTGTAATAAAGATTATCAATTACGATCTGGCGCTTTATTTTATCATCGAAAGCATCGAACCTCCTTCGAGAGAGAATAAATGCTGTGGAAACAATAAAGATTCTGAAAATGAGTAGTTCCAAGAATAAGAGGCATGATTGATTCCAACTATGGAGTGATTCTTACAATGCATGTCAATTTGTCCTAAGGTTTGATTTACATAGCCGTAAACAAATTTAGCATGCTAAATGTTTCAAGAATACCTAGGGCCAGGAGCGGCACTACGGGCGCCGAACGAAAAAAAACACCGCGTTTTTGTAATCCCCGCACTACGCCAGAAGAGATTTGCATAGATAAATGCGAACATTCTGTCGATCTGCGTAATAATTTCCGCAGATCCGCTGGAAAACCCGTGCGGTGACGCACCGCAGCCAATCTGCATCAATCCGCAGAATTTAAATCCGGACCGATCTTTTTCTGTGCGAGCGCTTTAATGTAATTCTGAATCCCGCAGGTTTTCTGATAATCAAACGCACAGAATCTTACCGCAATGCCTAGGTCCTCTGATTTTGATTCGGGTTCCTCGAGTCGCAAAAGGCGCAATCGTCAAAGTATATAGACTTTTATTAGTCGACTTCAAGTCGAATGATACCCGCCGAACGCTACGAGATTGTAATGTTGCCAGCGTACATCATAATGTTGCCGACATAAAAACAATTACAAAAAAAGGGTCCCATCAAACTTGCAGAAGGCAAATTTGCAGACGGCAATCTTGCAGACGGCATTCTTGCAGGCGGCAGTTTTGCAGAAGGCAATCTTGCAGAAGGCAGTTTTGCAAATGTCAAAATGACCTAACCTAACCTAACAGAAAAACTTAAAACATTTTTTTTTATGTTTAGTTTGATGTATAAAAGTCATCCACTACAAGGATGCCGGTAATTAATGTCACTTCGATTTTAGGGAAAGAAAAACCTAACCTAACCTAACCTAACAGAAAAACTTAAAAACTGTACTGAAGGTTGCCGCCTGCAAGGTTGCTTCCTGCAAATCTGCCCTCAACAAATTTGGACCTGACAAAAGTGACATTTGTGCAAAATTGCCGCATGCAAAACTGGCGCCCCCCAAAATAATATATCACACTGGCAACTAGTGGCAACCCACCTCAATTTTGTTTTGCTGGTTTTGCTTTGACGGAATGATTAATCGATCAGCGGGTTTGACGTGTGAGAATGATATTGAATTTAAGATAATTAGATTAAAATTAGGGGAAAGTGCGCGTTAAAAATCACAAAGAATAAAGAATTTTCCGATTTCTGGTACTGTTTAGGTGTAGTCTGTCGTGGTGCGTTTTTCGTTCGACAAATGGGTGGAGTTGCATCGAAAGTCGAAATCCACTAAATTTCAACCGGTACATCCTCTGTTGCTGTTTATTTAGTTAAATACAATGGAGAGCTATCAGGCATACAACAGCGATCGCCCCGATCAGAACCAGGAGTTCCAACGCCTGTCACAAACCATCGGCACGAACGTGCAGAAAATCTCGCAAAATGTATCGTCCATGCAGAAGCTGGTCAACCAGCTCGGTACGCCGCAGGACTCGCAGGATTTGCGGAACCAGCTGCAGCAGATACAGCATTACACGCAACAACTGGTGAAAGACACGTCCAACCTACACAAAGAGATGATGGTGATGACGTTCGCGAGCCCCGAGCAAAAGCGAGCGAACAAACTGACAAAGGAGCGTCTGAGCGAAGAGCTGCTCAGGTCGATTAATGCATTCCAGTCCGCGCAGCGCGTCGCCGCGCAGAAAACGAAAGAGGACATCCGCAAAGCGAAAGCGCAGAACTTCAACATGGCCGACCCGTTTTCGTTGGGCGGCGACACGAGCGGCGCGCTCATCGACATGGACAACACGGCCAACGCCCGCAGACAGGAGCAAATGCAGATGCAGTCCGACAAAGAACTGAGGGAGCTGGAAGAGCGGGAGCAGGCGATACGTCAGCTGGAGAGCGACATCGTAGACGTGAACCAGATTTTCAAAGAGCTGGGCACGCTCGTGCACGAGCAGGGCACCATCGTCGATTCCATCGAATCGAGCATCGAGTCCACCGCGACCAACGTCGAAGCCGGTCGCCAGCAATTGATGCAAGCCGCCGGATATTCTAACAAATTGCGAAAGAAAAAAGTCTATTTATTTATCATTCTCGCCGTAATCGTGGCAATTATACTCATTATTGTTTTCTCCAGATAGGATAGTCTGTCAAATGTTTATATCGGCAAAAAAATATTATACTAGTCCGATCGGTGATTGTTTCGCTTCAGAAATGCAAACTGTCTATTTAAAAAAATGTTTAAATGCGTACTGCTTATAAACAGAATGATTAATCCTCTTTTAAGTATTATTTAATGTACATAACGTATATTTGTTAAACTAAATAAATGATTTAAATTCTTTTATTTGTAATTTTAATCAATAATTAGGTTTTCTACATTTTTAAGCCCGGAAAGCCAGTTTTTCTCAGCGGGAGTTTTTCTCAAGCCAGATTTTCTCTCCTGGATTCTGGAAAATTTCTATTAAAACAAAATTATTAGACGGGGCACCATGGTTTGAAACTTGCTCCATCAAATATCTGACCGGATGATCTGCTGTTTTAGAAGAATATGATCTGGATATGATTCAAAAATAAGTTTTAGAAGAAATGATCTGCCGTATTAGTTTTTTTTTTCTAATCTATATCTATCCCATTTCTCAGAGTACAATCTATGTTGGGAACTGACAAATGGCTCAAGAAAAATTATAAGGGAAAAAGACTGAGCAAAAAACTAATAGCCAAATTTATTAACAGCGGCCGATTTTTATAGCGCGTTACGTTACCAGCAGGCGCTTTTTGGCATTATTGAAACAATTTGTTTTGTATCAAATAGACTAACTAGAAAGAAATATTATGATAACTTATGAAACTATTTATTTAAAAAAAGGCATTTTTGTGAGAAAAAAAAAGTTATACATGTGGTAATCATACGTAGGCAGTCATTGAAAATAATTCTTTTTTGTGTGGAAAATTTTGAAACATGCGTTCAGTTTTGATACGTTGCAATCTGGGCAATAGTAGACTGTCTCCTTGTGTCCTCGTTTGCTAGTTTGCTTCTTTCTAATGTCTGCACAAACTTTGCAGACTCTCGACACTTTTGTTTTTTTTTGGTTCACACTAAGAATTCACGCAAATAAATTGCATAAATATGTTTGTATAGATAAAAGGCTAAGCTACACGCTGGTACAACGCGAATTACGAAGAGTACGTGATTTTTAAACAAACTGTATGAAAGTCGATCACACCCTCAGTAGGACTTGAGTCGAGAATTAAAGAATATTTTGTATCACATACTGAGTACACGCTCTGATGTTAGTGTTAATAGTTGTTTCATTTTAATTTCACTATCAACTTCAAAGAGCACTCCGAGTAAGGGTAATATTTTATATGGTTGCAGCATTTGTCAGGTCGTTTTAGAAACCGTCCCAGGTTATGCCATGTTAGGTTGATTTTTTAGGTTATGAAGCAGATATACTAAAATATAAAAAGAAACAAGATTAAATGTGAATAAAAATTTATTCTCCATTTCTTAAAATGTGTCGATTGCTATATATTTATTGTATAATATATGCCATTTACTAATGAAGAAAAGGTAGATAATACTTGTGTTCCCTTTGCACTTAGTCAAATCAAATCAACAATATAAGGAAATAGCAACAAAACCTCAGTAAGATATAAAAATTAAATAAAATAAGATTGTCTTATATACTATTTACTGGTTGACAGTAATCGAATATAACATCAGATCAATAACCGAAAACGGGAACACTGGACAATATAGGTAATAACAAAACTAGCGCTTATAAAATACACATCGATTTAAGAGTTATAAAGTGCCGGGTCACAGGAGCGAGGTGTCTTTGAATACTTTTATATAAACAAAATGGCACACAAACTTTTTTTTACGCTGCAGAAATAGAGAGCGTTACAAAACGGCGACACCTCCGACGAAAGTTACCAAAAATACTGGTAGTAATTTTTAGAGATTACTCGAACGAATATCAATCTAAACCTACGCAAGTTCGCTTGCCGTTCATCTCATTCACACTTAAAAATATTGCACGTCCTCGCGTCGAGGGGGGGAGGAGGATCACTTTTAACACCGTTAAAAAATTCTAAAAAATATTACTGAGATCTCCAAGCAAAAGTATCAGACTCGGGCGGTTCGAGCGGAAACGGCGCGAGCGGCTCCCAATCGAACTCCCCACGGAAGTATAATTAACACATTTCAACAACACTGTAACATTTCACACGTGACACTAAAAAATAACAATCTAAGTAAGGCGCGTCGGGGCACGCGTCTCGTTTATCTTTCGCTCCCCGATCTGCCTGAATATCGATGCTAATATTAAAAAAAATGAGATTATTTACATTTTTTTTGTTTTTGTAAAATTGAAGATTGCTTACATAAAGCACAATGTTATTATTTACACATCAGGTACGCACGCCAGCGCATTAAGATATTTAAACAGGTAACTATTAGAAACGAGTTTGCGTCAGGCGCCGAACTAGATCCCTTAGTCGATCGAGTATTACTCATAGTCGTCATTGCCATCGCGGCCGTCCTCTTCTTCCTCCAATTGACTTGGTTCCGGGATAAGCGGTCGCTTCTTGTACGCCGTCATCTCCTGTAAATAATATAATAACTATCATACATAAACTTTCGTACGAGGTGGGGTATAATACACCCCAGCAGTTAAAAACTCGTAATAATTCTTAAACTATAAAGATGCGAGTGTTCGTTCTCTTATTAGCTGCAAATGGGACGTTGCCGTTCCGATTAGTGCAATTTAATCAGTCCGGCATCAGCCTCAGAGCTGCCGCTTGGGTATCATACACCCCCACCTAGTATGGCTTTTTTCTATGAGTTTCTAAGAAAAGACTTTAATCCTTCAAGCCCCGCGACTTCGATATCGAAGTCAACTGAACGCGTCCAGGAAAAGTGATTGGATTGGGTTTTTCGTGTCATTCCGTATTCAGTTGTATTTTATTTAAATGTTCGATGATATTTGTATCATCGTGCATTTAAATAAAATACAACCGCATACGGAATGACACGAAAAACCCAATCAAATTACTTTTCCTGGACACGTTCAGTTGACTTCGATATCGAAGTCGGGGGGCTTGAATAATAATATATTATATTGTATAATATAATATCTATAATAGATTATATTGTAGAAATGTTGAGTTTTGTTTTTTTTTAAATAAAAGTCTATTAAAATGTATAAATAAATACACGTTTTACTTAACAAGTCCATTGCGTTATGCGGTCTAAAAAGCCACATGCGTGACTTTTCGCAGATGCGGCAGTCAAAATCGCGCTCTTTCAAGGGGGTGACTATGTTCACATTTCTTTGGGTACGACAGACAAATATATAATTTGCTTCGAAGTTATCCCAACGGCGCAATTAAAAACCTATTTTCCGAGTAGGTCTCATAAGCACTGTAAAGAAGTTCAACCTTGCTTTGAAAAGACCTCATATGCACTGGATAAAAGTCCATCAAAAATGCCATCGCAGCCACCGTGTTGAACCTATTCAATATTGGTTAGTACAACAAATTCCCTATTAATAGCTATTGTGAAGTATACATTTGTTGATTTTATTTTCGGGGTATGTCAAACCCCACCTATGGCATGTGAGACTTACACTCGAATCTATATTCGAGTATTGATCATTAGTATTACTCGGGTGCCAAGTAATACTTACGAGGGTCGATCAATAAGTACCCGTGTTAGGAATGAAGAGGCAAGTTTTTCACAAAAAAAAAAAACTATTTTTCAAAGTTATCTACTTTTAGTACAATACACTTTTCCCAACGTTTCTGCCATTTCTTTAACCCCTCCAAAAATACGATTTGTCAAACTCTTCAAAATACGCTTCTGTCTCGACGATAACCTCCTCGTTTGAGCTGATTTTTTTTCCCCGAGCCACGTTTTCATGTTGGGGAACAGAAAGAAGTCGCAGGGAGCCAAGTCGGGCGAGTACGGTGGGTGCGGTAGCAATTCGTAGTGCAGTTCATGCAATTTGGCCGCGACAATTCTGGATGAATGTGCTGGTGCGTTATCGTGGTGAAACAGCACTTTTTTCTTAGCCAAATGGGGCCGTGTCTCCTTCAATTTTGTATCGAATCGGTCCAATAATTCACTGTAGTACTACCCCGTGATCGTTTTTCCTTTCTGCAAAAAGTCCATGAGGATTATTCCCTTGGAATCCCAAAAAATTGTGGCCATGACCTTTCCGGCCGACGGGACCGTCTTTGCCTTCTTCGGAGCAGATTCACCCCAAAAAATCCATTGTTTTGACTGTCGCTTGGTCTCTGGCGTATAATAATGGATCCAGGTTTCATCAACGGTGACGACTCGACGCGAAAACTCCTGCGAATTTCGCTTAAAGAGGTCCAAACACTGCTTCGACATTGACAGCCGTATCCGCTTGTTGTCCACCGTAAGCAATCGCGGCACCCATCGGGTTGACACCTTTCTCATGCTTAACTTATCATGTAAAATATTAATTGCCGTTCCGTACGACACGCCTACGGCCTGTGCTACTTCGCGCACTTTCGTTCGGTGATCAGCGAGAATCATGTCGTGGACCTTTTCAACGATTTCCTCGGTAACCACGTCTGCCGGGCGGCCTGGGCGACTGTAGTACTGCCCCGTGATCGTTCTTCCTTTCTGCAAAAAGTCCATGAGGATTATTCCCTTGAAATCCCAAAAAATTGTGGCCATGACCTTTCCGGCCGACAAGACCGTCTTTGCCTTCTTCGGAGCAGATTCACCCCGAAAAATCCATTGTTTTGACTGTCACTTGGTCTCTGGCGTATAATAATGGATCCAGGTTTCATCAACGGTGACGAGTCAACACAAAAACTCCTGCGAATTTCGCTTAAAGAGGTCCAAACACTGCTTCGACATTGACAGCCGTATCCGCTTGTTGTCCACCGTAAGCAATCGCGGCACCCATCGGGTCGACACCTTTCTCATGCTTAACTTATCATGTAAAATATTAATTGCCGTTCCGTACGACACGCCTACGGCCTGTGCTACTTCGCGCACTTTCGTTCGGCGATCAGCGAGAATCATGTCGTAGACCTTTTCAACGATTTCCTCGGTAACCACGTCTGCCGGGCGGCCTGGGCGCTCCTCATCAAAAACAGATGTACGACCACGTTTAAATTCGTTGAACCAATATCTTACGGTTGTCATAGTTAATGAAGGGTCCCCATAGACAGCATCTAACTGCGCTTTTATTTCTTCGCATGTTTTTCCATCCAAAAATAAAAAGCGAATTACGGATCGATATTGTTCTTTTTCCATTTTATCGAGAAACTCGAAACACGTGTGCTATAACTGGCTGCCAAATAAAAACTAACCTATGAATCAGTCCGAAATTAAGTATGGTGTCGTGTGACAGATGGCAGCACACGACGGTATTGCCAACTTCCCTCAGCAACGCCACCTGTCTTCACACACGGGTACTTATTGATCGACTCTCGCAAGTATTATATGCGTTCTATAGTCGAATCATTGACTCAGCTGAGTAGAGGGAAAAACATTGGGAAAATAAAATATTTCGTAATTTATTCGAAAACAAATTACATTTTTTTTATTCTTTCATCAAAAATTATGATGAAGAGTTACAGAGTATTTATACCCATTTTAATGTTGTTTTCCTATAAAAAAAGAAATTAAATTGTTCATTTTAATTGTTGTGTCGCCACAATTTGACAGTTCGATTCTAACCTAATGAATTCTTTCAAAGCGCGTGGAAGAATCATCTATCCTGATTTTTCACGAAACGCCCTCATATCGACTTCTGCGTTTTATTTGGGACTTCGATATGGAGAAAACAAATTGTGCCCTCGAAAGCGTGCTGCCGCAACAATGACCACAAATATTCTCTCGATTTCCTTCAGCCGTTGTAGGGACTCCGCCATTTCTAGAAATAATTTACGTAGATACAATAATATACACAACCTTATTAAAGATCTTGGTCTCTCCAGGAAAATAATCAACTCCTTTCTAGAAAAAATATCTAAAACCGCGATCTCTGCATCTCAAATTCTATGGCTTCGAAGGGGGAGTGAATGGGTGGTAAGGTGAACGCTTACATGTGGCAAGACAGCTGTCCTAAACCTACCACCGCCGGTCGTTAGTCAGGAATCCCACCCTTCACCTCCCAGAAGTGTAAAAAATATATATGATGGGCCCGATTTTTGGTCGGTGAATTCCATGGCAGCTCCGTTTGTATATTATTATTATTATTATTAACGCATATAAATGAATATAAACGCACCAACGCATATAAACGAATAGTTTTGATGGCTCCAAGCCAAGTAGCTCTCAGGTATCACCAGACGGATACTCAGCTCTGAGTAATACTCGAGTATAACTCGCCTTCTCAATACTTCGAACTCTCGGCGCTTCTTTGACACGGGCACGGTTAACACTTTCTCCCACCAAAGGGTAAGCGAGCCTGCGAGCTTCTGCCAGCGTTGCCATATATACAATTTATATCCTATTTGTACGACTATTTTAGCAGTTGTAAAGTGTACGATCAAAATATCCAACAAATAGATTGTACATCATACAAAATTACTCATGTACCATATTATTTCTTTGAAAAATTCGGAAATGTGATTAAAAAGCTAGGTGACTAAGACTTTTTTTTGTGACTTGGGATTTCTTTGAAGCATTCCTGGCAACATTGCAGTGTAACGCTGCGATATTATGAATATATCAGAATATATTTGTTAAAAGTAAAAAGTCTCTTATATAGAAAGATGTCCTGGAAAAGGTGCAGCGAAGGGCAACCAAAATGCCAGTGGGCCAGAATAAAAGGAATTACGAAAATCGCTTGGAATTACTTGGACTGACTAATCTAAAAAAAAGAAGACAAAGAGGGGACCTGTACTTGGGCTAGATAATATTTACAAATTCAACATCAACACAAATCTTCCGAGTTTACAGCAAAAACCTCAACCATGCAAAACGTAAATCTGATCCTCTTAAGAACGTTCTGCAAAATAGAGAGGTGGACATGTGGAATAAACTACCATTAAAAGTGATTAGCGCAAGCTGTTAAATTTAACAAGTAAATATATTAAAAAGAATAAAACTGTCGTTACAGAAGGTGAACTAGCGTATTTATAATTATTGTAATTAGTTTTTTTTTTAATGAAATATTTGTAGTTTATGTATTTATCCATATAGAATCAGGCCTTTCATTTGAAACTAAACACGATATGTTAATTTATTGACATTTGGATATTTAGACTACCCATTTGATATTTGGACAGTTAAGGTTCAGGACGGACACTCGGGATAGCATAACAATCCTAACGATACCACACACTTCAAAATTGGTTCAAGCGTTTAGAAGTTACGGTGGAATAAAGAAACGGAAAACATATATAGATAAACCCTGAACATATTACACTCCTTTTTTGTTAAGCAGTCGTGTAAAATCAGACACGATTTGTATCCAAAAACTTGTCAATATTGTTTATGACTAGCTTCACAATATCTGATCTGAACGTATCAGCAAAGCTGCCTGTCCAGAATAAATAATACTGGATGTCTCAAAAGAAAGTTTCTATTTGTTGAGTTTACTGAGTGAACGCATTGAATCTGAGGGGCGCAGGGGGTACGTCAATCGGTAGCCTGGCTCTTGGGAATTCATTCGCTATGGAGCGCTTCTCGGGAGCGGACCGTGCGTTGTGCGTGCGAGAGTTTTACAAAAACAGTGATTCGGCGACTGTAGCGCGTAGAAGATTTTGCAATATTTGATGTTTTCGACAAATAAATGATGCGCCAAGCATACCTCTTATTCGAAAATGGGTCAAAAAGTTTTGAAGAGACAGGTACAACATTGGAAAAACCAAAATCCGGGCGACCAAGATCATCAAGAACGGTAGAAAATGTGGAGTGTTAATCAGTCTGTTCGTGACGACCCGAACCTTTTAATTCATAAGCGCGCAAGTGCTTTAAATGTGCATAGATCATCATTAAACCGTCTTTTGCACAAAGACTTAAAGCTGCACCCCTATAGAATTCAATTGATGCAAGAATTAAAGCCCCAGGATGCAAGGCACAGGCTTGACTTCGTAAACCAGGCAATTGAGCACTTTTAACATATAACAACATCTTGTTTTCGGATGAAGCTCATTTTCACCTTAATGGGCACTAGAATAAGCAGATCTGCCGCTACTGGAGTGCAACGAATCCGAAGCACAAGCATCAGAAACCCCTTCATTTGCAAGTGCAGTTACAGTGAACTCAGAGCGTTATGTGGAGATGTAAGACGACTTCTTTGTGCCTGAATTGCAAAACTTTCCTGGCTATAACCAAAGAACATGGTTCCAGCAGGTCGTCACACACCTCCAAATTTTCCCTGGCAAATGGATCCCCAGAAGAGGAGACATAAATTGGCCTCCACGCAGTCCTAATTTAACCCCTATGGACTTTTTCCTGTGGGGTTATCTCAAATCTAAAGTTTACACCAATAAATCGACTTTCCTGGCACATTTGAAAGAAAATATTCATCACGAAATGGCAACCATCACAGAGTCTACTTGCCGAGCCGTCATAGGAAATTTTACTGTTCGACTAAATGAGTGCCGCGAATGCGAGGGTTTACATTTGGATGGTATTATTTTTAAGAAATAAATTCCCAAATTATGTACTTTCATATTTAATATACATTTTTTCAATAGATCACCTCATTTTTTTGTAATCGATCCACTAAGTATAAAATTTCTTTTGAGACACCTTGTATATAAGATCATGCCGAGTGATTGTCCTTTCAACCTTGTTTACTTGTGGTCTTTGGAAGTACTCAAATGAGGGGGGGGGGGGTTCTACTTACACGGTCGTAACGAGCCTTATCCTTCTCGCTCATGGCATCGTATTTAGCCTTAGTCGTTGGGTCGGTGGCAGCCCACCTCCGCCCCAGTTCCTTCGCAATATCCCCGACGCCGTAATCCGGATTAATCGCCTTCACCTTGGAGCGCTCATCATTGCAGAACCAGAAGAACGCCGATCTGGAAACAAATTCACAATCATAAACCGACCGTACTTCATTCGTCCAGAGATTTTGAGAGAAATGCAATACTGGCATTAACCGTACACTCACAATGATCTCTTGGGAGCGTTGGGGTCCTTGACCTGGCGCCGCTTGCGCCCTCTGCCGGGCTTCTCTCCTTTGGGCGGAATGTAATTGCGCATCTCTAGATCGTAGCGCTTTTTGTCCTGCTCGGCCATCTCGTGGAAGCGCTGCTTCTCTTTCTCCGACATCGTCTGTTTAACAAAGACAATCGTAGAAATAAATAAACATCCAATAAAAAGCATAAATCAAGGGAAAATACTAGCTATTACGATTAGGTAAAGGAAGGGTAGAGGAAAGAATGAGCTCAGTCACATAATTTGGTGAAATGAGTTAATAATGCAGTTTTGTAGAGAATTTTACGTACTATCTGATGGCGACATTAACCAGCTCAGTATGACGCAATCATCATGGGGAAAAAAATCCTCACAGGGGTATAAATGGATTCTTCTTCTTCTCCCTCGGCCTGGTTTGGTCCACTCCTGGACGTAGGCTTCTTCCTTATTCTTCCATGTCTGTCTGTCAGCTGCTGCCCTCAGCCAGTTGGTCCCTGCTGCTTTTGTGCTGTCGTCCAGCCATCGTAGTTGTGGTCTCCCTATGCCTAGCTTTGTGGTTCTCGGTCTCCACTGGACAAGTCTCTTCGGCCACCTCGCTTCATCCTGCCTTGCGACGTGACCTGCCCAGCCCCATTTCAGTCTGGCGATACGTTTTATGAAATCTATCACCCCCGTGCGTCTTCGTATCTCTTCATTGCGCACTCTGTCGCGGAGTCAGATGTCCAGCATTGTTCTCTCCATGGTCATTTGGCATATTTTGAGGCGGTTGACACTGTTCTGCATTAGAGGCACTGTTTCAAGGCCGTACGTTGCTACTGCTACTGCTACTGGATTAGTCCAGATAAATTCCAGGTAAATATTCCAGATTAGATTAGATAAATTATGTAACAAGTATAGTCTGTATAATCATAGCCAGTTCATAGGCTTGTCAGAGAAAATCTCATTTACTTATTACCGCTTGGATTGTTTAAACTGCTCTCCTGAGAAATTTACTTTTTGTGACTGAGCTCATTCTATTCCTGTAATACCCTTCAAATGTATTGTTTAAAACTCATTGCTTTAAATTTCAATTGCACGCAAGCGGAGACATTTTTCCCTGCTAGGACACAAGATCGGCGTATCAAAATATATAATGTCCAGGGGATTTACATCGTTTGGACAACACAATTATCATTACCTTGCTCCGAGAATTAATATTTTAGGAACACACTTCAATATTTCTTTCTGAAAAGGTAATTCTTAAAAAAATGCATCATTTAGTGGTTAAGGAAGAATGGAAACTGAATGCATCCTAATGACATTTCATAAATAACAATGCCTTTATACACTCAGTTACCCTCACATCTCTGTCAATATAAATTACCTATATGTAGGCAAGATTGAATTCAGATTTTTATTTATATTCAGTAATATTTCATATTTCTAATAGACGGGTTTATTATCATATGACAATCTCTTACAACCCTACTATGAAGTGTTTATATGTATGTGTACATTAAACATGCATGTAAATGTGTTATGGGATTGCATTCGATCGACTGAATTGAAATGCAATTCTGTTAATTTTATTCCAACGGAAAATAGTTACCCAGCTGGAAATCGAACCCGGACCCTTATAATGTAAGATCAGGCGACCTATTCACTATGCCAACAGCCGGGAGTTATCCCTAGACCCTCAGGCAGTAACCAGTTAATCTTAGTGTGATGGGTTTTTTCGCTTCCCTCAGTTATTTCTCTGTGTTTTATCTGTTCACCTGTGTTTTATCCACTCCTTGGTTCGATCACACAAGGCAGCCCTCGTGAACCCCTCTGCTAGTGGCAAAGTGGGCTTCATTATAGTTGGGAAACCAGCGACAAAAAAGTGCAACAGTTTTGGAAAAGCTGATACTTTAGATCAGGGGGTTTTGGAAAAGCTGATACTTTAGACGGGGAGGGGGTTACACGTTCAGTCTGGCATCAGTTCAGTCTGCGAACTGGATGATGGACTAATAGAAATTATTAAAATGTATGAAAATAAATCAATTCAGTCCATCAGTCAACGCGATAAACGATCAGTCTCCCGTCAGTCTGACCAAGGTTACGTACTGAACTGATGCCAGACTGAATGTGTAACCCCCGTCATAGAATACCGGGGTGCAGTCAGCAGGCCATATTCCGGGACCCATCGCGCTGGCGTATTAGAAAACGTGTGATTTTAATTAGGACTCCCAAAGAGTTTTAGAAAAGCTGAAAATTCATCAGTAGACAGTGGAAGCAATAAAAAACTCGAATAAACTAGTACGCCAGTGCAAGGTATCTCGGAATCAATCTGGCCTGCTGACTGTACCCCAGCGTTCTATGGCCAAAATGCTGTCTGATCTGAAAGTATCAGTTTTTCCAAAACTCTTGTACTTTCTTTGTCGCTGGCTCTTGAACTAATACGATTTGTGGGCGGTGGAAAAGAGAGCGATCAGAGCAACAAAAGGTTTGTCATAATAGAAAGAAATGCCATGTCAGTGCCTGAACACCACTTCGCAGACAGACAAATTTTATAACGATAGCTGGAAATAAAAAATAACGAACCTAGACGACAATTTAACATATAACGTGCCATTAGGGATCCTATCACGTTATACCAACACAAAAAACAAAAGCGCCACCGCATTTATCCAAAACGCGGAAAAAGAAAAAACTATAGGTTAGGTTATGACCGAAAAATAAAAAAACAACTACAGGGTCGGGGAAACAATTTGGTTTGGCACTAAATTTGGCAAAACGGAGAATAAACTTTCGCAATTTTAAAATAAAACTACAAATTTATGAGTTATGAAACAAAGGTCCTTTATTGCGCAGTTATTCCTTACGTCTATCTCCTCCTCAGACATGTGATACAGACTTCAGAGATGTGACATGTGGTACGTTTACAGGTTCAATTCAATATCCAGGCGAGTCAGGGCACGGTTGGCCGATTCGTGAGAGTTTGTTTTAAATTCGGAAATAAAAGGCGACACAGCTAAATCCACGCTGTGACGAAAAGAAAAAACCACCATTACTTTTTACAAACTCGTTTAGCTAATTGACCCCAAAAGAATTAAACGCTTACCAAAAAATAGGACCTTGTTCACATTGCACAAAAACGCCGCACTTCTAGTGCACTAAACTTCGCGGATCACTTCGCTATAGCGAGTTTTTTGTCGCCCAGCGCGAGTGAGTAGTCTCGCTCGCGCCATCTTGGAAGTAATCTTCCTTTCAATGGCCGTGGCTAGGTTGGCCAGACCGGAAATGCCGGTCGTTAAACCAACTTTAGGAGATTTAAAAAAAACTCACTCATGTTCACAATAAAATCATATTTTTGTAATATTTATTATATTTATTAAAATGTTCTTTCGAACTTGATTTTTAAAAAATTTAATCTCTTGTTTTTAAATCTTTGTCATGGCAAGGACACCAAGAGGGTCATTTTTTATTGGCCGTGCAATACGGCCATTGCTAATTTGACAGTTTAAAAATGTCATAGTTCTTATGCGATTTTTTGGAAATATGCTCGTAGATCTAGAACAATGATTATGAAACAACTCAAAAACTGAGTAAGACCAATATAAAAAACATGAGAAATACACGCAAAACATGTTGCAATGCGTGCAACATGTTTTTGAAACATAACAGGCCACGCAAATTTGGATTTTTGTTACAAACAATTGAAATTTATATAAAAATGAAATCTAACGTTAAATCAGCATAGGGAAAGAATTCCCTTTTATTCAAAACCACATGAAGCGAAATAAGCTTAAAATAAAGACATTTTTTGTATCAAATTCATTGACTTCTGCATTACATCAAAAGGACGTCAGTAATTCCATTCATATATGCGTTTTAAGATTTCTCATCCGGGAATATGAAAAAACTTTAAAGCGTAGGACTCTATCGAATAGTACCTAACGAGGGAGACTTACATTCCAGCGCTCGGCGCACTTCTTGGAGAAGGCGGCGAAGACGACGATCTCGTCGGGGTGCTTGCGCTTGTGCTCCTCGCGGCAGGTCTGCACGAAGAAGGCGTAGGCCGTCATGCGGCCGCGCGGCTTGGCGTCCGCGCGGCGCGAGCCGCCGTGCGAGCCGCCGCCCGCGCCCGCCAGCGCGGCCGCCTGCAGCGCCTGCGATTGCAGCGCCGCCTGCTGCAGCGCCTGCGACTGCAGCGCCGCCTGCTGCAGCGCCGCCTGCTGCGCCGCCAGCGCCGACTGCGCCGACTGCTGCGTCTGCGCACCCGGGAAGACAAACATCCATTACATCATTCGTTTAACCCAATCGGTTTTACCGTGGCATATGTGAATAAAATAAGTCACAAATGTTTCCTATATGTAAGAAAAACCGAGATTATCAATAAACTGGAAAGGGGCAATATTTGCCATTTCTTTTAACCCTTTAACCGCCGAGCCCGAGCTATCTCTTGGCGTTGTACCACTATTGTTTTCATATGAAAGCCAATTACTTTGGCAGTTATTGACTTGCAGTCTTTTGTAGGGTGATGATTTAAAATAATTTAAATAAAACAAAAAGTTAGTATAATGTTTGCAATTACGGCAAACAAATAAAAAGAAATAAACAACTAAATCAGTAAACCAATGTTTCATATCAAAATATCGAACTAAAACTGAAAGTTTCTTCGCAAATTATTATCAAAATTAGAAAACATTTATAAATGATGACAACTAAAGTTGCCAACTACAACGGGCAAGCCCGTCACCTTAGGAAGTCTTAAAGATATTAGATCATTCTGTCTCCCGTGAGGTGAGCGCAGAAGGGCGCAGAACTTAGGACAAAACAGTCCACCGCCTAGTTACACCAAATGCCCGTAAGAAGCCAACGCCTTACCGCGAAATAACCAGGTTAATCAACCAGCGACCCGACACTCGCGCCCCTACTTCCAGTTGCAACCTTATAAATTATGAATTCAGAAACAATTCTCGACGCAAAGGGATGCCGAGTATAATCTGGTTTGGCATAGTGAATAGATTTTTCTGTCCCATTGCCAGACCCGAGTATTCTCGGGCATACTTTTTTATACTATGGCAGTTCAATCTAATCTACATAAAAAATATTGGCAGGCAAAGGGTTAATGTTGGAAAAATTACATTATTGCTGAAATTAAAACAGAAGAAAAAACACTAATCAAGATCATCTCGCGAATGGAAAGGCAATAAAAATGTGTCGACTCGAAAGGGCCTCGGCGTAACCGATGCAGTGACCGAAATGGCTACCGCACGCATGTGAACCAAAGCGAGCATACTCAATATACTCATTTAATTATAAAAGGTAGGTTGCGGTAGGTTTAGGACATCTTTCTTGCCGCATGCGAGCGATCACCATGCCAACAACATAAACCAACAACAGTAACGTAAGTGTGCCTTAGCAAGCTCATATCTGGTCCGAATTAGTGATGTCACTGAATATGTCACCGTGACGTTTCAATATGCTTTTGACAGTTCACAAGTGTGAGCACCGTAAGTGTTGTATGCGCAATTCAGTCCGTACACTAATTGCACATTGTTCATCATTGCACCTTATACGCCTTATGTTTTCATCAATTCTAACAGGACCAAAGATCATGTGCCATACCTATCTTTCGAATACCAGGGGTTGGTTGATACCTTTTCAGTTACTGCGGACTATCGGTTTAATTATAGAATTATAAGCCCTCATCTTAGATGCTGGTTTACCCTATAGCGCTGTGTTACCCTATATCACTTTACGGCTTAAAAACATAGACCATCGAGCAAATGATAAGAGAATAGACACATTTCAAATGCGGCATTGAAGGTGAATGGACCATTCTCTCAGCTCAAATTACCAGTCCAGCTGGTCACATTACGTGTCACCGACAGATACTATCCCATTTGGCAACAGTCTCTAAAAACTTGGTTGAATTATTGATTGTGACTATCAGAAAAGTTGAGATATCGATAGTTATCCGATATAATATATTAAAAATGGATATTAAAATTTATCGTGCATATGACAAATTACAAAATAATTAAGTATATATAGTATACCATACTGCCAACAAATTAACGCGAATTGCCAGGCGGCTAATAACTTAGCGTCCCTCGGGGAGCCAACGGCTTAGGGCGAAGGAGCTCCTAGTGACAAGAGTGATGGGCCCTTAATGGATTAAATACCACAAACTCATGTTGATTAAACAGCAGGATACTCAGTTGTAGACCGTCATGAAACTACGTATTAAAATGGACTGTCACAAAGCTTCAACAGCGGCGTGGAAGGCATAGGAAAACCACCAAACTATTTTTCTTTGTCACACCATTGCTACAAGTTCAAACAGCCCAGATACAGCCTTGAAGGCCAGGGAGATGAGGATTGTAGTCATGGTTGCCTACATCCAGCATCGGACATGGCGCTCAATAATAATACAGAGATGGCTCCCGATAGCAATAGGGCATGGCACTCGATAATAATACATTTATCAAACCCTGTCAAATGTAGAGAAATTAATATAGCTACTAAAGAATACGAAAGAATACATTTAAAAGCCTCCTGGAAACTCTCAAATTAAAAGGTAGAATAAAATCACTTTAATTATTACTATTATGTTATAGAGGAAGGTAGAGATACTATTATAAACTTGCTAGACATCATAACTTAAATAATTGTTGCTCATGTATAATGATTATGATTATAAATATGTATTTACACTTTATTTAATTAATTAGCGGCTATTGACCTTGATTTTTAATGCAATTGGCAATCATAATACAATCTCCAACATCTATTTATCCTCAAACGTTTTGTTTATAATTTGCTATTAGTTATTTCGATTACTATTTATTAAATTTAAATTTTAGGTTAGTTTTATTTCCATAGCTTAGAAAGTGATAACTTTTTCTTAATTATTATATTTTTTTATGGTATTGGCGATTATCACTTTGATTATTTTTATTAGTATATTAATTTAATGAAAATTTTATGTTGTTATATCTATTATAGATGTAATTTAGATATTGATGAATATTAATTCGATCATTTCCATTACTTTTATTGTATTATATTATTGTTTTGTTTCCTTAGCTTAGAAAGCGTTTACTTTTTCTGTTTTTCTTCTCTTTAAATACTATAACTTTTACACATCAACATAATAAAGGTCCCCTTCGAACAGGCCTTGGCCTAGTTACGATGACCTTGACAATGACCCCGGCCATAAAATATATTTAAATAAACCACAATTTCTGTAATCATGTCAATACCTAAATAAGTAAGTTCACAAATGTTTTATTACTATGTACTTGCTAAATAAAAATTTTTTAAAATGTTTTAACATCACCCGAGGAAATAACATTTACCACATTGATTCGGAATCTGTAAAAATATTTTCCAGCACTCCAAAAATAAATGACATACAGGGGCCTAGTTTGCACATATAATATCAAGAGGCTGACTTGACAACTGAGCAATGCAATGCCAGATAAGACTTCTCTTGTCGAGTTTAACGTTAGCAATTAAAAAAAAAAATTTTTTAGGTGCCCCTGGATGGTTTTTTATATATTATTATTATAAAAAAGTGATATTTTGCAATGTTTTTTTAACTTTTTAACATAAAAAACCCTTTTTTTTACTATATTGATATTTAAAGACTTGCCAGTTTATTTGTACTCCAAAACCGTCACTTTTTAAAGGAGATGTAGATGCTTTTTGAAATGTAACCCTAAATGTGCAATTTGTAGTTTTTATTTTAACCGCCCTTATATTAGATTTATCAATAACGATACTTGTTTAAAATATAAGAGACAACATATATAGCAGTGTATATAAGCTTTTTTTTATATAGTGATTTGTATATATTTTTTTCTGTATCTTAATATAGCGGATGTATCACGTACGTTTGTATAGGTAGGGTGAGTAATCAACTCTAGACGATGTTTTTGGAGGGTTTACATGTGCAAAAAGTTTTCATTTGTTGTACCTCGCTCATACGTTTTATAACGTGGAAAGTAACACTAAATGTGTATTTTATTTAGTCAACGACAAATTTGCAACGCCATAATGGCAGTAAGTAGCAAGTTTTAATTTTATTCTTTCAAAAATTGATTAGTATCGGAAGGTTAACCTTGCGATGGTAACAGGGGTTCAATACTTTTTTTATAATTTTTGATAACTGAAGGATAATCTCAACATTGAGTGAATGAAAGCATGCGACGGAATATGCATGATAGAAACATTACCAGGGTTTGTTGTTAAACATATTGAAATGATTTGGAATACACTATAGGTTAGGTTAGTTTAGGTTATCTGGCGGGGTGAGAATTCTGCAGATGAACGTTCGGCAGGGAGTGAAATCAGTGGGTGCACAATCGAAATTGCAGTGGTTGCATACCCATGGCACAGTATACCAGCCAGTAACTTTACTCTCGAACTACAGGGCGATGCGGGAAGAGAGTGTGAGGAATATGGGCAGAGGGGTACGTCCCGATGAACGCGAACGTTTAGGTTAAAGGCGTTTAGGCTAAAGAGTTCAGATATCTGCGTAGGCCGAGTAGCAGAACATCGAGTAGGCCGAGTAGCGGAACATCTGGCGACCATATCCGAGCCCTTACGACTCTTTGATTTCAATTTTGTTCTAAGAGAAGCTACTGTCGGGGGTATACTGTGCCCATGGTGACCCGACAACAGTCAGCCAACTGAACAGTCGTGTATCGACTATAGAAGAATGGGACTTTTTGCGCCTACCTAAATTTTTTTTTGTATTATAATTCCATATATGACAGCTCTTCTTAATTCGTTGTGGGTAAAAAAATATATACGGCAATAGATGTCGATAGTGGTTTGTTTTACTTGGTGAGACGGGTGAGAGATGCGAGACGAAGGGCTGCAATCGACTCATGCGCGGGGCACAGTATACCGACTAGTAGCTTTACTCTCGAGCTACAGGGCTTTACGGGAAGAGTGTGCGGGGAATGAGGGTAGAGGGGTACATCCCGACGAATGCTCTAGGTTAGCATTAAGCGCAGGTAAAGGCTGGCGACATTATCGAACGTTGTATATCTGCGTGGCCCGAGTAGCGGGACATCTGGTAGCTATATCCGAGCTCTAACGACTTGCCACGTATACGCTTTGATTTTAATTTTGTTCTAAGAAAAGCTACTGTTTGGTATACTGTGCCCAAAGGGTCCTCAACAGGACTTTTATAACTTAGATTAAAATGTAATCATAGATGAAGTAGCCAGGACTAGTAAAGAACTTAGGTTAGGACACTTAGGTTGTTAGGACACTTCTTGATTTAAACTGTAAACAATTAATTTCGACCAGTAAATAAAATACAAACGGAGCTGCCATGGAATTCACCGACCGAAGTCTATCATATAGTGTTATTACACTTCAGGGGGGTTGGGCGGTAGATTCCGGACTAACGACAGGTTGTGGTAGGTTTACGTAACTGCCTTGCCACATGTGAGCGTTCACCTTACCACCCATTCGCTCTCCCCTTCGAAGCCATAGAATTTGAGATGCGGAAATCGCAGTTTTAGATAATTTTTCTAAGGAGTTGATTATTTTCCTAAAGAGACCAAGATCTTTAAAAAGGTGAAACAGAGATTTAGCTGGCAGGCCACGAGCGCCAACTTCCACCGCGTGAAGGTGAACAGTGAAGCCGTTCCAGGTGACGGCATTTGCGAGATCATGGTATTTATTTAAACAGTTAATTCTAACGATACAGTTAATTCTACGATAATGGCCATCTTCCGAGATAGAGAGTAAAGAGTTATATGAGAGTTAGAGAGTAGAGTTCTTTTGATTATAAAAACATAATCGTAGTAAAAGACATTTTTTTTACATATGCTTTGCTTAATCATTAGCGTTTTCCTTAATTTAATATTTTTATTGACGTATTGCAGTAGGATTTAGATAATGGCTTTGACCCAGGTTGAGTGGCCTAAATTTAAAAATATTTCTCACCCTCACCTTCATATAAAATATTCTCGCCACAGTAATAAACCATTATATTATCTAGTATATATACCAAGTTTAGATACAATTAAAAAATATATATAAAAATATATATTGTAAGCGTAAGTTAACTACAAAATCATGCCTATACTCAAATACTTTTCAAAAGCCAAAATAGCGAAAAATTTAGTTTTCAGGCATGTAATTTTCAAAAAATTCCCGAGGGAGGGCCCCCGGACTTCCCTCTTCATAAAGGGGACCCTCTGCTTCCTCTAGCCGAGGCCCCCCAAAGTAGCCAGTCCGGACCTGACATTAGAGGTTAAATTTAGTTCTTAACCCCTCGCGGCCCGCGGTTTGAATTTTAATGTGTGCCTTACGGCCCGTAAGAAATTCGCGAGTCTCAAAAAAAAGATGGCATTTCAGAAAAAAAACGATTACTCCGAAACTGTCACACCGATCGTCTAAAAAAGACCTGTTTTATGTTCCTATTGAAATTTGCTATTAGATATTTGTAACGTCGTTATGTAAAGCAATAAAGATTATTCATAATTATTAGTCGATTAAATAATCCATAATTAGCGGTCGGCCTCGCCTGGCCATTTCGGGCCGTCTGGGGTTCGACGGTAAATATCAATTCTGGACGTTTCGGGCCGTCTGGTACGCGAGGGGTTAATATGACTAAATATATATGCACCCACAAATACAGTAGAACTCCAATTAACCGAATCAATTGGGACCGGACCCCATTGGGATAATAAAATCGGATAGTTGGATAATTTTCCGAACAAAGGGTCTGTTTCCATTAATTACTGTATGTATGTTGAAAATGGGAGAAAAAACTATTTTTAAAGAAAAAGAGATGATGGTCCTGTGCCTGCTTTAACATCGACATTAAGGTCAATCTTTCAAATTTATTTTTTTGTGGTTAGCCAACACCGTCTTCGTCTTCGCCCTCTACCAAAAGTTTTCTTAAAAGTTGCCTTCTGTAATGGCATTTTATGGTTTCGATAACAGACAAGTCCATTGTTTGCAACAAGCTTGCGCCGTTTGGCGGTAAAAAGATTGTTATAAACTGGCTTTTCATAATTCTTCGGTGGGATGAGTTGGTGTATTATCAACAATCTGTACGTTTCCCTTTTATTTAGTCTTTTCCGTTTTAATTTCGGATAATTAGCAATTTGGATAGTCGGAGTTCGGATAATCGGAGTTCTAATGTAGTAGCATTCTCCTTTAGTCATAGTAGAATTCTACTATAGGCAATATTTCGCATGCGTCGAAAGACCACCGGTGATTGATAGTTGTTAACTGTTGAATCAAGAGCTCATGGCTGATTTTTGATTGTTCTGCAATCATACAATCTTGTTAACAGTATCTACTCACATATAAATGATATTCCCTCTAGATCGACAACTAAATACCCTTATAGATCTGATGTTCAGGTTGATGTTTCTTTCGCAAAATACAGGATTTTTTAAATGCGGATTTGTAATATTCTTGCCCGGCTACCATTTATCACTCATCTCCAGTTGAACTCCGTAAGCTGCATTCTATTTTTCCGGCCTTCAATCCCGCGAAACGAAAGGCGCTAAAGGGAACGGAATGGTCATGGCCGCGTCGTAAAAAAAAAACAATCGAACAAAGGCCGCGCGGCCTTTCACCGCGAGAGAAGGGGAGGGTTTATTTAGCGTACCGTTTGATCCTGCTGTTGATGATGGTCGGCCAGGACGCCGGCGCCGCCGTACCACCAACCCTGGTCTGCGCGGCACTCGTATCCCGGCTGGCCCTCGCCGCCCTGGAAGCCCTGCGCGCCCGCCATCTTGTACGAGAAAAGATGATGAGCGGCCGCGCTGCGGACCTCGTCGCTCAGCAGCGCCTGCTGGTCGGCCGACGGCCACCAGGAAGCGTCCTCGCGCGAACCCCACGCGCCGCCTGAACCCGCACCTCCTCCACCGTCGCGCTGCTCGGACATTCCCTTCTCAAGTCGTACTGTTCCCTTCCGAAAGACCTCGGCGCATGTCACTCACGAAAACTGCTCTCGACCACCGCTCGATTCGAATTTACGCGCCTCCGATCATGCCGCCGCGAACGATAACAACAATACTGGCTTCCGCCGAAGAACAAAGCACTCGCGCGCTTTCAATACAAAACCGTTTGCGAACGCCGGATCGACTAGCAAACGCAAACGCGGAACTCCAATAGGGATGTTTCCTACTCGATAATATTAAGCAGTATCGATATTTTTCAGTGCGGCCTGTTGCAAGTGTCGGGCTGAGAAAACAACTAACGCTTATCAGCGCCCCCGAAGCACAGAGCTGTTCACCCTATTACAGTTTCTAGGAGGACGTTTTCTGATAAGGTTTAGCTGTATACGGTTTAAAAAATCCGCGCGTTCATATTAGGCCAGTCGCGCACTGCGGTGCGGTGTGTTGCGATACGTTTTTTTTACGCCGATCGGGAAAAAATCCCGGATTTTTGTAGTCCGCGCAGTACGGTGGAAATTTCGGACTTGTCATTGAAAGTCATTCGTTGTCTATGCAAGTCTCTGCCGTCGATCTGAGGAATAATTTCCGCAGTGCGCGGAATTCTATATAATTCCATAGCATGGAAAAACATGGTGACGCACTGCATACCCAAATATAAGTCCACTTTGAGGGTGATTGATAGAGCGCACTCACAAAATTGCCCCTTGTTTCAGGCGTTCGATCCCTAATAAACTCGCAATCTTGCTAAGCAGGCAGGATCCGTCAAGCGCAATATTCGCGCTTGACAGATCCTGCCGCAAATGCAAGCCAGTATAAAATTATAATAATACATTCGAATCCCTGTGCAAACTTAGCCAGATAGGGTACAGACACACTGGTTTCACGTTCGCAAAGTACGCAACGCATTATGACATCTGGACATCTCTCCAGACGATCAAGCATGCTGGGAGGGGATCGTAAACCGCAGGAAATATGTTATTTATTTATTTATTTTTTAATTTTTTTTTAAGGAAAACCAACAGCCATATAAAACATTAAATAACAACTTAAATAATAAATGATAGCCAATAACAGGTTCTCACATATAGAAACAGTTTAGAGAATATGGAATTGCCAGCAAAAACGCTTGGCAGGGTCCGGTACTATAAATTTAAAATACGCAAATAAAAATTAAACAAAAGGGACAAGAAGGCAAAAAACAATATCGAGAAATCGAATACAAAAAAAATAATAACAATAAAGAAAAGCAGAAGAGTAGGTACTAAAAGAAATTGTTGCTGAGGATACGTCTCGCTGATACAACACTAGTGCTAAATAGATCGATATCAACGTCGCCGCAAATCAGTTTATTGAGGTTGTTACTCGCACGCCACATATAGGTGTTTTGCATGTAATTAGATGTAACAACAGGTAGCCGAATTGGGATGGTGTGTCTCATGGATTTTACCGGGGCATTAAAAGATAGGTATGATAAAAGTTCGGTACAATCTAAAGAACCTTGGGCAATTTTTTGCAAAAAAGTGAGGTCACCGATTTCTCGCCGTTTTGCTAGTGGAAGCAGGTGGTGTTTTTTACATAATTTGACATAGTCGTCTGAACTGTATTTGTCTTTGGTACGGAAACATAAGTATTTAAGGAACTTCCTTTGGATGCCCTTTTTTTACTGGTTGTATATGTTTTTGTATATATACCATGTTTTTTGTATATATACCAAAAATGCCTAATTTTGTAGTTTATACCAGGAAGTCGCGTTAATATGACGTAATTGATTGATGGATGACGTAACTCCCTGGTATAAAACTACAAAATTAGGCATTTTTGATAAATATTTGGAAAAAAAGGAAATTTCCTGCGGTTTACGATTCCCACCCAGCCCGCGATTCGAGGCTTGACAAGCATGCCTGATCGTCTAGAGAGCACTTATGAATTGTCGTGCTTCGAGACGCACATCCTACGCAACGTCGCGTATGATGTGTGTCTCTAAGCATGCAAATCTAGGGTCCAGATGTCATATGCGTTGCGTACATTGTGTACGTAAGTAGGACAAGTGTGGCGCTGGCCTTATTTCACTATAAGGCCACTTGTCTACGGCGCGTTAGCCGCGCCGTAGAAAAACCCTGAGCTTTTGTAAACGGCACGGTTTTTTCACCGTACGACACGTTAGGTACAGCCATTTTGTAAACAATATTCAAGGTCGAAATAATTGCCCGCCGTGGAAACGTCCGGTGTCGTGAACAAACTCTCATAAGCTGCCATACGACAGTGATGCAAATTGCGCCGTACGTAAACACGGCGCGCCGAGGGACAGTTTTCCGCCGTGTTCGTCGACAAGCTTCCATAGTAATCCATACAACGCCCACGACGGTGCCTACACATGGCGAAAAACGGCACGTTGATTTTCACAACTTAACCGTAGGATTTCACGGCAAAAAAAACGTGTGTGTACAAAAGGCATAAAGGAGCACAAACTACGATTGTGTTTTTGTTATTCTCGTCGAATAACTACTTGCGGTGTCTTCTGCTGGATAATTTGATATGAAAACTTCTTAGAATATCGAGGAATCTAAAGTAACCCATCCCTAATTCTAGTCGATACAGTTGGCAGCGCGGCGGTGTCGGGACGCCAAACAAGTCTACCGAAGCGCCCCCCTCAGCACGCAGCGGTCGGCTGCGCACCATCCCGAAGGGGCCCGACGGCGGCCGAAGCGCTCCGAAGGGGCCCGTCGGGCCGGTCAATAGAAGATATGCGGGGTCGCGGGGGAGGGCCGCCGTGGGGGGGACGGGCGCCGCGCAACCCGTCGCCGCCGCGCGCCTTTTCTTCTGCTCGAGGCCGAATTTTATGGCCCCACGAAATACGATTTAAAAAAATGCAGAAAAAAAGCTTCATACCTCCGCGGCGTACAGTTCGATCATCTTGGACAGCTCGAAGCGAGCAGATTCGAGTAGGTTGTCAATTTTGGCGATTTTTTTTGATCCGGCTGCCTTCAGGCAGTCCAGATCATACTTTTATTGAAAAAAGCTTCTCCACTTTTCAAAGGCGCTGAAACAAAAATATTGAGACACTGAATAAACCATGAAATATTATTAATCTAATATATCCAATTATTTCCTTAATCAGTAGCCATTTCTCACCCTATTATGTCTAATGGAGGTAGGTACTGTGTATAGATATAGATAAAAATATGTTTAAAATACGATGGGTAGTATCGACTTCCGCGATTACCATCAGCCCCCCACCCCCGTCCCCTCTTCCGTTCTCCCGACGACCCTCTTATTTCGCCCCCTGACAGGTAAAATATAACGGAATAGTTTGGCTGGCCGATTGGACGCCACAAATTTTAAATATATATGTAGGCAGGTATACAGTGACGCAACTACAGCATGGAGGACCCCCAATGTCCTAATGGGGGGCCCATGTAGCTAAAATCGTATACAAAGCTTATACTATCCGCAGTACAAAGTGGCGACTGGGGCAATTAAAGACAGTTAACGTAAGAATGGTACCATGTCGATAAAATATTTATTATTTATATAATAATTTACCTGCTAAAATTAGATAGATAGATAAAATTTCTAGATTTAGCCAAATGCGGTGAGTAAATACCGTAAAAGGTGGTAAGTAGCTATCCGTTTTGGACTATTAATTGTGGTTACCGCAACAGTTCGATTTCGACATTTTATGACATTTTAACGACACTTTTGTCAAATTAGTTTTCGTCTACTATAATTATTGTACATAAGTATTATGTAGGTCATTAGGCATTATTGATAAAAAAATATTCTGCTATAAAAGGCTTAATGTCAAAGAGCATAACTCATTCGTTACACGAACTCTATTTGTGAATCTATGTACATCGTGATGATAGATTTTTGCAAAACCAATTTGACCAAGTTAAGAGGTGATGTTAACCAGCAAAGCCGGCAGGTCATTCTCAACATTTATAAGTGGTTGCATAAGTTGAAAGAAGACCCTGATGTCATAAGGAAAATAGATTTTCGACAACCAAGAAAGTTGGTAGCATTAGTTTGTGGAACGAACGAACGAACTCTAGATCGAATTCGGAATCGAATTCGAAAATCTCCAGAACGAAGACCTGGCCAAAGCACATATAATTGACACCCACCGTCTTGTTATTAATCTACAAGACGATAGTGTCAGTGAAGACGAATATTAATAGCTTGCTGACTTTCTTTGTTTAGTTTTATTATTTTTTTTGTAGAACAATTATTTTATTGTTACCTATTATAAAATTGATATTTTTATGTTAATAATTCAATATCAATATTTATATGTTTAACTTATTTAATATTTATCGTAATGAAACAATACTAAAATAATATTTATTTCACTCGTTTCATTACTTTATCGACATTCCTTTTGTATGCGTAAAACTACCTGCACTACGGTTGCGAGTACCGCTCCATAAGACCGTGCAAGTGCGAAAAAGATAGCACGATTTCGATGATAAATGACCTGACTCGCCACTTTGTAATGCGGATACTATAGTACTTAGCCTACTTAGTCCAAAATATGGTCTGAGTAGGCTATCAGAGTTCAGAAAACTTTTTGTGTTCAAGGTACCTACACCTGCTAAATCAAGAGGTATTAGGTACGCCAAAGAAGAAACCAATGTTTATTTAATATTTATATATTATTAAAATCAGTATATTATTGACAAATATGAGCCTGCTTAACTGAGCACAGGCGATCAAAATTTGAAGCAATCGTCGCTAAGGCTGCTCTCATCTCTTCATCGATCGTCCTCAGGTGTTCTTTTTGTTTTATTTAATCGTAGTGAGAGTTGAAAACCCCAATTCGCATAAGTAGCACGCTTTAAAAGCAGTGAATACTAATTTTTATATGCAGCCAAAAATGTGCTAGTTCTGTTTCGGAAAATTTTAGTTTTAATGTCCTATCAGTTTTTAGGTCCATGACTTCTTCCTACTCGTTTATTGTTAAATGTCCAAGGGAAATGCTATCTGAGAATGGATTCCGTACCCACTCTATAGGTTGCAGGTCTCTCTTAGGTAAATAAGAGTTCATTTTTCTCCTAATAGCTCAAAGTGTTTCACTATCAAAGCCTGCACATATTCACGAAACTTGTCATTTTTCCGCGGCACTGATACACCAGTGTGCCGCAGCATACACTTAGCGGAACACTGTTTTATGCGATCCCTTTTATTATAAATATATCAATATACGGCCCCTTTATATTATAAAGAATATATGGGGAGAGTCCTCAGACCTTTAGTATCGAATATTAGATTTATTAGCGGCTATCTACTTATATCGATTCCGTAATCGCAGGTTTTGTCCTTTGAATTTTACACAAATTTTGGTTTACCTTTAAAAATATATATTTTTTTTTATTTAGTTCCTTAAAACATACGTAACAAAAAAAAATAATTAAACATTTTCTTTTGTTGCCTAACTCGGAAAGAGGTTTAGATCAGATAGTTAGTGGTTTACCACCTGTATCGAGTGGTACCCACAGAAATTATTCATATTATTATTCATAATATTCATTCATAATATATTTTAATAATATTTTTTTTTTCACAGTAGCAAAGGCCCAATCAAAACAGTTGTAGATTTTGAACTCAGTTTGAAAAATCTATTCTAAACAAGTCTCATAAATAAATTGAAAAAAACAAACAAAAGTACAAAAAAGTTTTTATTGTTCATTTTAATATTTAAAAGTACTACTTGAATAAGATCACGACCGTTCACTGTACTTATAGTAAGCCCTTTGTTTGACTTTATGACTATTACCTTCAAGCTGGAAAACCTAAGACTCCTGACGCCCGTGTCGAAATTGAAAGAGTGAGTGGAGAAAGGTGTTATTCATATTCATGTTTTTTTTCTTACACTTTACTTTACAGGAAGCTCTTAAAAGGATGTCTACCACCAAAATAAATTTCATATTGCTTACTCAATTATTTGCAAATATTTTTTATAGAAGGTATTATCTGCATGATCAATTTATGTCGCTGTACTGATGAAGGTGTCGGTCAGTTGTTTACATTTTTTCTGCAGCATTTTTTATATTTTTACACGACTGCCCAACAAAAAAGGAGTGCAATGTGTTCAGAGTTCATTTTTGTATGTTTTCCGCTTCTTTATTCCACCATAACTTCTAAACGCTTGAACCGATTTAGAAGTGTGTGGTATTGTAAGAAATTTTATGTCATCCCAAGTGTCATAGGGTACCTTAACTGTCCAAAAATCAAGTAATTAGTAAATAATTGTCTAAATGTCAAAATGCTTGAGTACATTCCGACAATATGTCGGTATCGATATGGATATATATAGTACAGGATGAGTTTTTATTAACCAGCATCCTTTAAAGAGGTGAAGCAATACGAACAACTTAGCAACTTTAGAACAAAAAAATAGAAAAATAAATATGTTTTTTTTAAAGTTTTTTTTTATTTGAAAATTTGACGAACTTGACTGACAAATAAAAGTTTGACAAGCGTTTTAGTGTGCTGCGTCCTATATGGGTAGGTAAAATATTGCCAATAAACAATATTAGTGATATTTTACCTACCTCTAGACAGCGCATCGTAATCAGCGCTTTTTACACTACTTTTCAGTTTTTTTTTCAAATAAAAATAAACATATATTTTCCCACATTTTATTTCAAAAGTTGCTTCCTTGTTCGTGGTGATTCACCTCCTTCAAGGATGCCGGTTAATTAAAACTCACCCTGTGTATATAAACCACAAATATTTCATAAAAAAGTCGTAATAATATTAATTACAAATACAGTACACTTTTTGTAAAGGTGGTCGAGGTTTTTATTACTTTTAATATATTTACTTTTTGTACTGAATTGTTTTAACCTCCTTTTGTACTTACCGTTCTATTTATCTACCCACGGCGTTTTTTATTGAACCTGAAATATCAGGTTCCTAAGTAGCTAAGCCAATGACACACCGTGTAGGGGGGCGACCCCCCCCCCCCCCCCTTCAGAGAGACAACCATATCCGCAGCCTGCCTCTGCCAGCTACTGCGCTCTCAATTAGGTAGGTCGCCCATGGGTGGCAGCTTGATCAGTTTACCTCTGAGAACTTTGGAACCTTGATTAGCTCGCTTCAGAAATTATCTGACATCTTGAACCTCTGTCGTATTAATGAGTTTGGCTCTAAGGACTCTAGCACCTTGATTAGTTCGCTTCTGGGATTATTTGAGCCTCGAATTTCCGGCGCCCTAATTAATATCGCTCGCTATTAATATTGCCGCCAAGTTTAAGTCTAATATCGTTTGTCGCATCTGTTATGAAACGGTCGATAGGCAGATAATAAATTCTTAATCAGTGAAACCAATTCAAAACAGAAAATAATCTTATTGGCTGAAAAGAGGCAGGTCGCTTGAAGTGCCCCTCTACCAAAGGACTGGCCACTTGCGATAGCCTGACATTTACCCATATGATTCTTTATTTTCACTTGTAGTATTTCAAGGAGTTAGACCATAAAATTAGTAAAGGGATATTTATAATCAATAGTTCCGTGTACGTATATTTACATATTTGATTTACTTACACTATTATTATTTTGGTTTCAATAAAATCTTTTCAAGTTCATAAAAATGTATAAAGAAAAAGTAAATTGTCATTTAACTACATTTTTGCCAGTGGGGTCTATCACTGTCCTTAGATTAGTTTTTATATCGTTTTTTTGCATTTTTTAAATGGAAAATTTGAAAAAATAAAAGTTTGACAAGCTTTGAGCGCAGCTTGGTCTACTTGGTCTATCTTCTTCGAAGTTAAAGCACTCTAAATAAGGCGGCATTTGAACTCACAGAATAAGAAGTATATAGGAAGAAGAACAATAATTTCTTCCGAAGCGAATAAGGAACTGCGCAATACCTGATCAAAAATAGCACCTACCATTCAAATGCAGCTATTATTCGGGCGTGGCATTGTTTGTGGTATTTCCGTGGTGTTAAAGTGGCATTTTCCAACAATTATTCAGTATTTTCTAAAATACGGCGGTATTTAAAAAAATGTGAGTCGCTCAATCAAAATTTCACAATGTAATTTCGGTCCAACAAGGCATCTGTGTACCTACCGAATTCTAAGTATCAACTGCAACATTTCGAGGTTGAAGTATGACTAGCGCGCCCTCTGGTGGACCGATTTCAACTACAATCTTTTCAACTCTTGCCATGACCGAATGATGTCTGCATGCCGATTTCAGTTCAATCAGATGAAGCGTTTGGTCGCTATCGTGGCTTAATAGGTTAATAGGTACATACATACTGACGCACAGACACACAGAAGTGCGTCCACAATACTTTCCTTGCCAGAAAAGTAAAATAATAAAATATTTGCATATTTCCTGCGGTTTACGATCCCTTCCCAGCCCGCGACGCAATGCTTGACAAGCATGCTTGATCGTCTAGAGCCCCTTACACATTTATCATACGCAACGTTGCGAATAATAAATGTGTCTAACCATACAAATTCCAGGGTCCATTCTCGAAAAAAATGCATGCTAAATTTTTCTATGGTCCAACTGACACAAGAGCCATATGTGGCCGCCTCGCTGTTTCCAAACATTTTTTGACGTCAGTGGTGGCGACTCGCTATATTGGCACGTGTGGAGCGGGCCTAACCTGAGTAAAGTAAAACCTGCCTAAAGTAAACTCTCAGTATGTTTTATCTAACTCATATACCTATCTATCCCATTTTATTTTTTTATCCAACAACATACTCCCTGCAGACAAATATGTCTCGTTTTTAATTAGTACACTTGCTTACTGTAAAATGATACTCATCATGATTAAACATTATTTTAATAGAAGCTTATAATATTACATTTGTATTGTAAAATGTAAAAAAATGTTTTTTTGTAGGGAGGGGCGTAGGGCGCTCGGGTTAGACGGCGGGATCGTCTCCCTTGGTGGCCCTCGTGTAGATGACCTGTCCGTGGTGTTGGACGACCTGCTTGATGAGGCCCTTGTCGCGCAGCTCGACCAGCGCCCGGCGCGCCAGCGAGCCCCTGATCTTCAGCCGCTCGGAGATCACGGCTGGCGTGATCAGCTTGTACTGCGGCACCTCCTTGTACAGCTTCTCGTACGTGCCCTTGTCGAACAGCACCTGGTTGTTGAGCTTGTCGCGGACCTTTCCCTTGCTCCACTTCTTCTTCTTGGCCTTGCCGCCGCCCGAGCCCTCCTTCTTCTTCTGCGTCTTCTGCGGCTGCTTCGCCGACGATTTCGCGTCCTTCTTCGGCGGCATTATGGTGTCCTTACTCTGTGTGGTCGGGAAAAGGCATTCGGTTTATTCCAACACAATAAAAAATAATATCACACCATACGACAATCGATATACAGGAATCGATATCGATAATCGTATGTTTGACGTTGAATTAATCACTCCCATACACTTTTTGCGAACGAACGCGCACTTTCAAAAAATTTTGAAATTCAAATCTGATTCAGAGTCCGTCCCTGCCAATATCGCATAAAGTGTGCGTACGTATCTGCGATAAGTACTCAAATTTCGATTCTGCGCGCTTCAAATATCGCAACAGACGCCATAAAACATGCCAATCAATACAGACAAATATATAATTCTATGAAAAACTATGCAATTTGCAGTAATAATCACGTCGAGGGACCCACGTGCTTCGCAACGTGAGATACACAAATGGCAGCCATTTCCCCGCTTTTAGAGCAGTAAATCGGGGTAATGCCTCATTATATGTCCAAAATCTACAAGAATATCAATTTTCCTAGTGAAATACAGCGTAATTGCATTGGATTACCTTAATTTTACAGCAAAATAGTTAAAATCCTCACCTCGGCACTAAATTATCAATCGCCAGATGACGTACGGAAACTGAAAAGAAAGAGAAAAAAATGTTTATGGGTGATTATAATTCAACCATAGACTAAATTCACTGAAAAAATAAAATATGTTTAAAATAAAAAAGACGAATTTTATAAATAAATACAAATGTAGAAATATAATTGTTATAAAAATACATTTGTTGTGTTTTTGTTTGCATGGCAATGAGAAATCAGGCCGCCAATAGAAGGCAGCTTAGATGGCGAGATTAATTGTGTCACTTCGTCGCTTTTCGACGTTTCCGCCGTTTCTCCGGTTGGTTCGTTTGTGATTCGTTTACCAAATCGTAAATAAGCTAGTCGGTTTCTCGCCGACACTTTATTGTGTTTTATCTATCGCGCGCTCATCGTTTGCGGTTTTAAAACGAAGATTATCTCATCATTCTTTCGTCGAACGCCATTGCTCGTTGTTTCCGTGTGAAATACTTCGAAAATCTATATTGTTGTGAGCGGTGATTGCAGCTGACTGCTTCGTTAGATAATCGTCGCCGTGCAGTGTGTTTCGGGTTTTGAAAACATACATATTTGTGGTATAAATTGTTACTCGGACGACGCGACCATGGCTTTGTGCGATATAAATGTTCACTGACCGCCGTTTAACAATCTGAATTTGTTCCTAGATCCATTTTATATCATATTTAATATATGATTCAAAGAGACAGCGAAATGAATGGGTTTAGTACTGGTGAGGAAGACTCGAGAGGTCCTTCTGATCAAACCTGCTGTTTGGTTGAGGATGTCGAACGGTGCAGGAGGCCAGCGGGCAATGCTTCTTACAGCAAGAGAGTCCAAAAGATTGTCACGCAGCGCAGACTGAAGCTGAGCATAGATAGTCAGGTATGTTATATATTATTAACGTGTGAAAGTAGGTGCTTTAATCCTTTTCACGATGAGAAAAAAAAAATGTAAACAATGTCGCCCAGCATTATTTTGGAATTTACGTATTATAGGAACCTTGGACTATATGCATTATAGAAACCTTTCTCAAAAATAAAATAAATAAAACTACTAGATTTGATCGTTGTAATGCTAATTATGATAGAAAAAAGCCTCGAGACACGCAATATTTCAATTAAAAAAAACATTTTTTTTACTTTATTATTAACCCGTTGAGTATGATACGACCAAATCTGGTTGTGAAACAATTATCCGTTGAGTATGATACGACCAGATCTGGTTCCGCGTTTTTTTCACTTCTTTGACGTTCTCATATTTATTCATAATTATCTAATTGTTTTACAAAATGATATTTCAATATTCTATATTCGAAATTTCAATGCAATCATTGTGCAGTTGTTCTTTTTATGATTGGTTTAGTAGTTTCGTAGTTATAGTACTTTAAGTCGATGTCGCCGAAAATCCTGCAAAAGAGACAGATGCATCCATGAAAATACCCATTTACTCCAAGGGTTAAGATTGTTTTTTAAAAAACTAACAACATACCGCCATATACTTAAGTGTTTTGTATTATTTACCTACCAAAATTACCTACCGAATCGTATGGGTTTTACGGTTCTTTGAATGCCTATGTGGCAAGACAGCTGTCCTAAACCTACCACAGCCGGTCTTTAGTCCGGAATACACCGCTCACCCCTCAGAAGTGTTGAAAAAATGTTTTATGACTGGTCGGTGAGCTCCATGGCAGCTCTGTTTCTATTTTATTTTTATTTACTTATTTATTGAGGCCGAATAAAGATTATTGCAGATTCGGAAACAGCCCAGGTGAATATAGTCGGGTGATGTTAATAAATCAACAATATAGAACAGGTTCCTATAATGCATTAATACCTTTAAAAAACACTACTAGATTCTATTATTGTAATGCTTCTATTATTGAAAACAGCCTCAGACATACAATATTTAAAGACAAAAAAAATAATTTAAAAAAGTTTTTTTTACTTAGTTTTAAGATTGTTAAAAAAAACTAACTAAATCTACCGAAATGTAAGTGTTTTGTGCTTCTATAAATGCCTATTGAGGCCGAGTAAAGATTATTGCCGTTTTAAAAGCAGCATGGTGAATATAGTCGGGTGAAGAAATCAACAATGTAGAATACGTTCCTGTTATACATTAATTCCAATGAATAACCTGTTCAATGAATAAAATGTCCATATAATCATTCGATCAGCTTCTTAACTTTTCTCTTGATCAAACATTTTGGTGGAAATCTTGCGATCGCGCGTGATTTCGCATGAAAGATTGATCTTGCAAAATCATTGCGAGATCTTGATATTTCGAGATCTCGGTATACCGAGATTGCATTCCCTAGTGTTAAACCCCCGCAACCGTAAAATAATTTTTAGTTATTAACTACAACTTTCCTATTTTCTAGGCCCGCCACACTTATATTTGCGATCACCACAAAGCAATGATCCAATGTGCGCGGACAAAGCAGCGAAGACGGAAGGACTCGGAAGAGGATAGCAATGAAGCAGAAGGCGATTACCCCGAAATCGACTGGTATCAGCTTCAGGTCAACACCTTGAGGAGATATAAGAGGCACTTCAAAGTGACCACAAGGCCCGGCCTCAATAAGGTCCAATTGGCAGAAGTAAGTAACTCAAGCAAATTCTCTATATGTTTGTTTGTTTCCACTCGTTATTGTGAATTTTCACAATGGGCAGGTTTATTAGAATACGACGATCCCTTACAACTTTTATTACCAGTAGTCCCAAGCAGCTTTACCTGCTATTACAGAAAGTTAATAGATGAATGCGTGGTAAGGTAAGGTGAACGCTCACATGTGGCAAGACAGCTGTCGTTAGTCCGTAATAAAACCTAATTTAAAATTTAACAATAGTATTATAATTAATTATAATTATAATAATTATAATTAATTATAACAATAACTTAATGAACCTAATTTTAAACCTACCACAGCTGGTCGTTAGTCCGGAATCCACCACTCACTTTGTATTTTATTTTTATTTACTACTAGCGGAACCTGGCGAACTTCGTCTCGCCAAAATCTGAAACTAAGTGATTTTTTTTCAAATCGAATGGAATGTATTTTAATGTAGTGCTCTATGATACACGATGTTTTTCGTTTTGTTTTCTAGCGCAAATATATAAAGAGATGACGGTTTTCCCACTCGCGAACAGGCGACATATAATTGGCCGTGCGTGGAGCATGGATTTTCCAAATTTATTCCACACACAGCCAGTGATTGTCCTTGCGATTTGTTGACCGTCATCGCGAATGCAAGTCGTACGGGAAACTGCAGTCGTTTAAAGTCTCTTTGTCGTCTCGCTCGAGCGGTCACCTTGCTGAGATTGGAGCGTCTGGGCAAGGGCATAACTGTGAAAAATGATTGCAAAACCTGGAAAAACATTCACGAATTACACAAATTCACTTAATTCAGTTGATTTACCTTCAGAATCACGAAAACACGAAAACGCTATGAAAAATTCGTAAAATTCAACTTAACTGTCAAATGTCAGTTTTCACGCCGTGCCGCCATCTTGATTTTCGAATTTTCGTATTTTTATTCTTGTCAAACCGCGCCATCTATTGGCCGAACTCGGTACTAAAAAACTGTACTAAAATAATTTTTGGTTTTTCTCATTTTTCTCACTTTTCCGAGAGATTTTCCAACTTTTTTATATCCTATAGCAACACCGAAATGATTACGAACAAAACAAAAAGAGAATCGTTCAAATCGGGCCAGGCGCTCGTGAGTTATTAGGTAACATACATAAAACCCGACTCATTTTTATTATATAGATAAAGTGTATATATGTATGTGTGCAAGTAATATGTGTGTAAGTGTGTGTCTTGTTATTGCATTCGATTGACAGAATTGAAAATGCAATTCCATTAATTTTATCCCAACGGTAAATAGTGACCTAGCCGGGAATTGAACCCGGGACCTTACAATCTAAGATCAGGCGACCTAACGACTATGCCATACCTGGTCGTGTTTGACATGTGGTTGAGATTTTGTTGTGTTTCTTACATTTTATGTTGATATATAAGTAGTATATTGCACAAAGAAGATATTAGGTAAGGCACAGAATATATTTAAGTAACGATTATCAGTAGATTTTAATATAGGCAGCTCAGATTTTTCCTAGATTTTTTTGCTATATGAACTAGAAATTCTGCAAATTTTCTCACTTAAAAAAGCGTAATTGTTGTCCACTGTTATACAACCGAAGCCGTAGAATTACTACAATATAATTTGTTATTTTTTTGTTTTCAGGCGATACAGAAACATTTCAAAACGATTCCGGTGAATGAAAAGGAGATAGTCACATTCTTCATCTACGCAATTAAAACGAGTAGCAATAAGTTGGATCAGCGGAACGGAATGAACTCAGACGGTTACTAGAAGAACGACCTTCCTTGATCGATTAATTAGATATTTGTTTCAAATTCACGTTTAATACATTCATTGCCAATCGGTAAAATTGGTAGTTCATTGCAATACGCATGATTATCATGTTGGTAAGTACTGCACTGGTCAGCGTTTGGCCACACTCAAGATTCTGCCGCCTTAAATTTACTTTGCCAAGAAGATAATTTGATGTAACTAAGAAAATCAGTCCTGAAAAAATTCACTAGCTCCCCGACTATTATCTCTGTTTTAACTGCCGGGCATCTCTCATGTGCACAGATTAAAAATGGGTGTATGTGTGAAACGTTGATTGGGGGGCGCTTTGTTTGCGGGTGATAGATTCGCACAAATATCACTTTGACAGCGTCAGGTTTGTAGGCGCCAAAATTATACAATTCACCATGCGAAATATTTGCAGGTGATAGATTTGCAAGTCATTCCAGCAGGCGCCATATTATCATGTGTCACATTTAGTTAGTTAACAGTGTTTGAAGGATGGAGCGTTAGGATATGATTAGCCGAAAATAATATGTTGATATAATTACATAAATGAAAATAAAGCGACATTATCTTATTTATTGCTAATATAAAAAATACGGAAGGGATTCCGATTTGCACCTGCAAAAATGTCTGCAAATCTATCACATGCCAATCTGGCACCTGCAAATATGTCTGGCTGCAAATCTGTGGGGACCTGTTAATTCAGATGTCTTGGCTCAATAATGTTTAACTGAATTATACTTTTATATCATATAATACCTAATGCAACTTTCAGAATTAATATAATTGAAATACATCTAAAGGGTTACAAGGAAGAATGATCAATGTCAATTTTTAGAAATGTTTGGTAGTTCCATTTTATAAAGGACAATGGGCAAAAATGTATGGGTGCTGGGCCCACCTCTCTAATAACAATAACGTATTTACCATTAGAAAGATATATTTATCTAGAATATTTATGACTACTACAACTTATCTCAATTACAAGCCGTTTCGTAGTTTTAAAGTTCGGAATCTTCTTAAATATGGCTAATTACACGACAACTCTAATGCTAATTATTTATTTAAAATATATTATTTGGAATATAAAATCCATAAAAGATAGTATATTATGATGTACGGTCACTGGGCACACCATGTTGGACAGATGACCTTAGCATATTACATACTTCAGTAAACAGAGCAGCAATGAAATCATGAGACACATTACAGAGTTCGAGCAACATATTCCGGTATTTCCCCTCTATATACTGCTGACAAACGCGAGCATTCTTAGGAATATATAGTTTGTACTCACACAGCGTATGTACTTTATCGTTTTGGGTATTCTGCAATGGTTTTCGTTTAAACAGTTATTGAAAATACAATGCCTGTATGTGTTAGGTGCCCTAGGGGATATCAAGCAATTAGCAATATTTAATAGGATATAAATTAGAAACGCCTCATAATTGAGATCAGTCGTTCTAGTAATTAATGTTCTACATAAAGATATCTTTTCATTGGTATATGATTTACAGCTATTGGAAAAAGGGCCCAAAATTTTCTTTTACTAACTTAAAATACGACATTTTATGCAGGGTTTGATTGAGAACAAAAAATATCTTGTCTGTAAACCAAATATAGTTGAGTTTAAAAAAAAAAATACATTTTACCTAAATTTAAACCCCATAAAAAAGTATCTCATCTTAAAATATCAAATTGACTGATCATTCTTACCCGTAACCCTTCATTTACAAACTTTGAGTACTGACGTACTGACTAACCTTTGTGTACTGACGTGTTTTAGCCAGGTCATAGATGCTCACATGCGGTCTCTCAGATGGCTGCGAAATAGTCAATAAATAGTGTTATTATGTTCTAATAACAACATAACTTGTTTAACCGACCTATTATCGCCTAAACGCAAAAAAAAATATCCTGTAAGTTTAGGTACAAAATAAAAAAAAAAAAAAAGAAGCTTGAAAACCCACAAAGCGTGCGTGATAAGTGAAATGGTTCTTACGATTCTAAATACAAAAAAAGTCAGAAATGGGTCTATTGTGTAAAAAAGTTTTCTGGTATATTGTAAACATATTGTTATTAGAAAATCTATTTTTTTTAAAAAACAACAATTTTTTGCCTACTTTTTCAATAATAACCCAAAGGTTGGGTAGTTAACCGCTACACCTACACGAACGTACGTGATACTTCCGCTACATTATCGCCCAAACGAAACAAGCCGTATTCCGTACGTACAAATAAAAAAAAAAAACAAAAAGAAACCCACAAAGCGTATGTGATGCGTCAAATTGTTCCTATGATTCTAAATAGAAAAAAGGGTCATAAATGGGTCTATTGTGGGAAAAGGTTTTCTGGTATATTGTAAACAAGTATTGTTATTAAGAAATGTAATGAAAAAAACCCAACAATTTAGTTAACTACTTTTTGAATAATAACCCAAAGATAGGGTGGTTAAAATATGTACCAACTTTTAATTATCTATTTAAAAAATATATAAAAAACATCACTTTTATGTGGAATCAACATATATTTGGCACTTGAGACAACATTAATTAAAGTCTTACATTATCAATTCCTATAAACTAGCTCTACTGAATTATTTGGATTCTATTTTGGCAAATTTGTGCTACTAGAACATTAATCATTATTATAATACTAGTGTCACGAACATTAATACTGACCTTTAACCCGTCGGCCATTGTATCTATATCCACTCGGATAGCAAGGCAGCTCTTATGGCACTAGCCTCGAATACCATTAATTCAAAGCTGGTGTAAAATTGAGTATCACTACTGAATTCCCTGGGCGAAAAGAACAGGGTAATTCTTAGATGGGTTTCCGGCCATGCAGGAATCGAGGGAAATGAAAAAGCCAACGAACTTGCTAAGGCGGGAGCAAAGGGAACGTTATACGGCCATGAACCTTGCTGTGGCGTACCAGTTAGGGAGTTAATGGGCCCTTGCTGAGTTGGCGTCGAAGACCCATTCTGTTCAGGGTTGGTCACACTCACGGGTCAACACCTATCCGACGGCCTCCACGCATGAAGTGCGAGCCTGGGTAGGACTCTGGCCTTATGGTTAGTTTCCCCTGGGAATCAACCTTCTGGCGCTCCTGGACAGTCTGCGCACCGTGCGGCGTAAGCCAATCGACTGTGCACTCTGACTAACAGTCGGGGGAGTCTGGAAGCAGTACTGTTTCCTATAGAGCGGGGATGGTTGCGGACCTTACGGCGACTGCTCTTGAAACGACCATCGGCTACCCGATCCTATGTGAACAGCCGGGCAAAGGATGCTGTGGTCCGCGATAGATTCGGTAAACACCGTTTCACCACTTCGTAAGGGAGAGGACCGCACAAGCGACTTCAAACTTGTAACCAATCGAGAGACCGGAGTAATCTGGTCACAATTGGAAGTAAGGGCGTGATTGTAGGCCCGCCGGGTAACACTCCTGGCTATCTCGCGGTTAAGGCGTTGGCCTCTTATGGGCTTGTGGCGTAGCTAGACGGTGGACTGTTTTGTCCTCAAGTCTTCTGCGCTCACTCCAGGGAGATAGAACGACTAATCGTTAAAACTTCCAGAGGTGACGGGCTCGCCCGCTGCAGTCGACAACCCTAGTTATGGCCTACCAAAAAGCCTTGCAAACCCAATGCTCAAAAAAATATGTTTAGAACAATCCGTCAACCACTGGAACAACACGCCAGGGTTGAATCATTCCAAAGCGCTAATCAATGCTTACGACCTAAGACTGCCCGTGAGGCATTATCGCTAAATAGGAACAATCTACGCATACTGGTGAGGGCGCTCGCGGGGCATTGTGGTCTGAACGAACACATGAACAACCTCAAGCTCCGGGACACGAAAATGTGCAGGTTCTGCCAAGGGAGAGGAAACTCCCCTGCACCTCATGTGCGAGTGTGGCCCGCTGATGCGTAAAAGATACACCCACTTGGGTGGGCATTACCTCCAACCTGAGGAGGTAAAACAATCTGGCGCCAAAAGCATGTTGAGGTTCTTAAATGACACGAGCCTTAGCGCAGAACTATAGTAGATGGCGAACACAATAGATCAGCAATGGTCGCAATGTTCCAAGCTCATAAAGACCTTAGAAAAGCCCCACACAAAAAATTAAAAAAAAAAAAAACTGTTGGACGCCAACAGTACCTATAGGCATTTTGCGTCATTTGACAGATCCGCGCGTAACCATTTTGGCCGTCCCATATATATAATATACATGACTAACAAGATAATAATTACTAGGTAACAAGAGGGAAGATAACAATTACTAGGTAACAAGAGGGAATGCACGAAAAAACAATATTTTATTATTTATTCACAAATTCGTTAAAAAGTTGCGGCGCAGTTTTTTTGCACGTGAAGACTGGCTTCCGAGCGGTTAATACATTAATACTGACCTTTAATAATTAACGGATCACGAACAGTAATATTGACCTTGACCTGGTGACCTGACCACCGTCTGTAAGACACCCAGGTCAGTACTTTAAGATTATTGTTATTTTATGCAAAACAGAATCTCCCATATGCCCTATAACTATGTATTAGATTTAAAAGAGACGATTTCGACTAGCTCGGTTGTAATTAAATAAAAATAAAATTATTTATTATTATGTAATATTTTACATTAAGTTCTTAGTACCTAAAAGAAGACTTCTTTAATTTTAGAATCTTATTCTTGATTTTGTAAATATGCCCTCATTGACTTTACATGTAGCATAACGCCGACAGGTATTATAGAATTATATTTAGCAGTATCAATAAATTTCAATTCGAATGGAAAATGTTTTTTTTTATAGAATTACTAAAAAAACTATATTGATAAAGTTTACATTTTACTTTCCTTGCAGAGGGAAAGTATTGTGAACACACTTCTGTGTGTCTGTGTGTGTGTATTCCTCCACAATAGCACTATAATAACACCCAGTAAGTTCACTCAAGAGCTACAAGGCAATGCGAGAAGAGGGAGCGACGGAAGAGGGGCGAGGGGTAAGTCATGTGGCATCTTGAGCCCATAGTTACGGCGCTGTGGGCTGTGACGCGCTGTGGGCGCAGTTTGTGTCCGCTCTTTGTGTTATTACTTTTTTGTGCAGATTTACGAGTCGACGCCATATGGTATTCTCAGAGCAAATCGGTAGCATAATAGCATCTGCGTCGCCGGGGCACCGTAAATGTGGCCGGGACGATGCTTCAAGAAGAAGACGAGTAATCATATTACGATTTGTGGTAGCCTTTAAGATTCCTGACGTCACTTGCTTCGATTTCAATTTTGTTCTAAGAGAAGCTACCGTCTGGTATTCTGTGACGATAGCGCCCAAACGTTTTATTCGATTGAGCTGAAATTTGGCATGCAGGCATCATTTGATCATGTCAAGAGTTCAAAAGATTGTGATGGATTTGGTTATGCTTCAATCTTGAAATATTGGAATTACAGTCTTCAAATTCGATACACAGGTGCGTCGTTGGGCCGAAACCACATTGTGAATTTTTGGTTAGAATATCTCTTATACAAGCGACACAAATTGGAAAATAGCCATTTTAATACCACGGAAATATTACAAAAATACTACAAATATTATATGCGATCATAATCACTTGATACAATCACTATCAGAGGGGTGGAGGGGAGTTAGAGTTTTAACGCGGGCGGGGTGGGGGCTTGTCTGCATTCCGGGAAAGTTGGGAGGACAAGCGATTTTTTATATATTACATAGAAGTTGGTACGACTGCCTGTAATAGCCCGCCCCACCTTGGTCTGTAATTGATGACATCAGTCTCGTTTCAAACCGTCTTTGAAATATAAATATCTTCCTAACTAAAAATCTAAGAGAAAAGAGAAGAACGTTTCAAAAAAAATAATGGTATAATCATATGGGAGCATAGCGAATACCTCCCGCGAAACCGCAATGGCTATTTAGTTAGACCATTGATTATAAAGCATATTAGATTGCCCAAAGGCTAACTACGATATGGAAACAAGTATTTTACTATGAAACGCAAAATATAGATATCACTCATGTTCTTAAAATAGATTCTTATGTTCAATTTAGCATTTTTCATGTAGATGTATACCACGAAAGTTGTAGTAGTAAGTTGTACTGTAGATGGCGCTATAAAAATGCCTATACGGTATAAATAAATAAAATACAAACGGAGCTGCCATGGAATTCACCGACCAAAAATCGGGCCCATCATATATAATTATTACACTTCTGGGAGGTGAAGGGTGGATTCCGGACTTACGACCGGCGGTGGTAGGTTTAGGACAGCTGTCATGCCACATGTGAGCGTTCACCTTACCACCCATTCACTCCCCCTTCGAAGCCAAAATAATAAAATCTTATTTTAGTAATATTTACATAAGGATGTAATTTTTTTATTTGCTATACAGGTTTCAATACGTAATGATTATGCACTTTATTCTATGCTATGCCGAGGATAGTTCATGTCCCCCTATGTAGCAACACCCTTTGCACAGCTAGACATTCTAGCTGGCTGCAAGGTGGCCTTGGATCAAGGACGGTACACTTATCGCCACGACAAAGTCCTTGCTGTTATTCGCGAGGTACTTAGCCTCTCAGTGGCTCGTGCCAACAAGGGTTCCACAGTATCCTCCAAACCCCCAATACAGTTTGTGCGGGTTGGCTCTAAAGGCAAAAAACATCTCACTGCAAAACCTTTTTCAATAATCGAGAAAGCTTCAGATTGGATTATGGAGGTCGATTCGGTCTCTAAGCAGTATAAATTCCCTGAAAGTCTCGGATGCACAGCCCTGCGTCCAAATATAACTCTTTGCTCTCTATCGCGGAAGATGGTTCTTATCGTAGAATTAACTGTTCCATGGGAATCAAATATCCCAAAAGACCACGAGTACAAATTAAATAAATACCATGACCTCGCAAATGCCGTCACCCGGAACGGCTTCACTGTTCACCTTCACGCGGTGGAAGTAGGCGCTCGTGGCCTGCCAGCTAAATCTTTGTTTCACCTTTTTAAAGATCTTGGTCTCTCCAGGAAAATAATCAACTCCTTTCTAGAAAAATTATCTAAAACTGCGATTTCTGCATCTCAAATTCTATGGCTTCGAAGGGGGAGTGAATGGGTGGTAAGGTGGACCCTCGCATGTGGCAAGACAGCTGTCCTAAACCTACCACAGCCGGTCGTAAGTCCGGAATCCACCGTTCACCTCCCAGAAGCGTAATAATTATATATGATGGGCCTGATTTTTGGTCGGTGAATTCCATGGCAGCTCCGTTTGTCTTTTATTTTATTTTAAGATAGATTTATTAGTCTATAGATTATGCCATCTAACCTATATAAAAAATGGTGGCATTCTAACCTATATAAAAAATGTGATAGATGGCAATAATAATTAAATGTTATAATTGTTATCGCGGGTTAAATTATTGGGTGTTTAAAATCAATCGGTCTTTTATAAAAAAACATTCATTATCAATGTTGTTATAGATGACCAAATAAATTGCTATTACTTTCGACGTCAATGCTAACTGCATGTCGATGGCAAAAAAATAGTTTCCGAACTAATACACTACATAATCAATGGTTACACCAATAACATAGCAAAGAAATTTCATTAATTTATGCCAAAAACACGGTCAATCCATTTCAGATACAACCGTTGTCTCCTGTAAAATTTTGAAAGAAAAGTTCCCTTCTGCAGTTAGCGAGTCATATATACTAAAATAAAACACCTTTTAAAAAAATGGTAATATTATTTTAATTCACTGATCATTTTCGGAATCTGACGATACGTCCAACCAGGGGCTTTCCTTCTTCACTTTAATATCTTCTATCAATAATGCTGCAGTGCCTTTACTGATTGCCACAACTGTCTCTACAGATTCCTGTTCTAATTTAATGTTCACTTCATGCTTTTTCTCATCTAATTCACCTTCCATGTCGACTTCATTCAAGTTGGCGTGTTTATTTAGCGAAATGTATAGATCTTTCTGTAGCAAAGTTAACCGATGGTCCGTGGATATGATTTCAGTGAAGCCCTTTGAAGATTTTGCTTGTCTGTAAAAAAAAAAACAAGACAGTTTTAAGGCATGGCATGGACAAGTGTGTTTTTATTGAAGCGGTCTAAAATACCCTGAAGCTAGACAAAACAAGGAAAATTTATATGATAGTGGTAAGTTACAAGATAGTCAGTAAAAACCGATATACACACATACGGATATTGGTAATTATTTGGTCAGCCAGAATGGCACTGGTCTGGGGTATGGCAGTACAACCATGAGCGATGTGGACTTGAAGAAGTCTCTCTTGCGGGGAGATTACGACAGCAATAGTATGGCTCACGCTATTGGCCTTCAATGCCAGAATGATTGGACAACAATTGGAGACTTTTGCATTCCTCTTCCAATGCACTGGAAAGTAATGTTGTATAACTGGACGCCAGAGATGCTGAAATTTTATTTAAATGCCTTTCAGCATACACTTCCAGACCCAAGTAACCTCGCTCCGTTGGAGCTATGCCGAGGATAGGTCATGTCCCCTTTGTAGCAACACCCCTTGCACAGCTAGACATATTCTAGCTGGCTGCAAGGTGGCCTTGGATCAAGGACGGTACACTTACCGCCATGACAAAGTTCTCGCTGTTATGCGCGAGGTAATTAGTCTCTCAGTGGCTCGTGCCAACAAGGGTTTGACAGTATCCTCCAAACCCCCAATACAGTTTGTGCGGGATGGCTCTAAAGGCAAAAAACGTCTCACTGCAAAACCTTTCTCAATAATCGAGAAAGCTTCAGATTGGATTATGGAGGTCGATTCGGTCTCTAAGCAGTATAAATTCCCTGAAAGTCTCGGATGCACAGCCCTGCGTCCAGATATAACTCTTTACTCTCTATCTCGGAAGATGGTCCTTATCGTAGAATTAACTTCCATGGGAATCAAATATCCCAAAAGACCACGAGTACAAATTAAATAAATACCATAACCTCGCAAATGCCATCACCCGGAACGGCTTCACTGTTCACCTTCACGCAGTGGAAGTAGGCGCTCGTGGCCTGCCAGCTAAATCTTTGTTTCACCTTTTTAAAGATCTTGGTCTCTCCAGGAAAATAATCAACTCCTTTCTAGAAAAATTATCTAAAACCGCAATTTCTGCATCTCAAATTCTATGGCTTCGGAGGGGGAGTGAATGGGTGGTAAGGTGAACGCTCACATGTGGCAAGACAGCTGTCCTAAACCTACCACCGCCGGTCGTAAGTCCGGAATCCACCCTTCACCTCCCAGAAGTGTAATAATTATATATGATGGGCCCAATTTTTGGTCGGTGAATTCCATGGCAGCTCCGTTTGTATTTTATTTTTTTACCTACTCAGGGATACATGTCTACGTTTTCACAGCTTTAATACTACTAAGAATAGTAGCACAAATTGCCGGTAGAAATAGAGCTCTTGTAGATGTCCGTTTTTTTCAATGGACAACAAACCGGTAAAAAACAGCTTTTGTAGACGTCCATTTTTCTCAACAGACAATGGACCGGCAATAAACGTACGATCTTGTATACATGCACTATTTTTTGATATTAGAGATATTTCAATATTATATTTTTTGATATTGAAGATTACATGTGAATTACATTCATATTAATTTAACCCATCAGGCCCCGCGACTGCGATATCGCAGTCAAACTGAGGGTTAACCGCGAGTCGCGAGGCCTGAAGGGTTAAATGAAAATCACAGGAAGACAGCAAGCGATTCGCAGAAAACCGGCGAAATGTTCGGTAACGTCAACATACATCAATCTACTGGCTAAGTTAACTGGGCTTTCTGACTCCGGACATGCGTCTGTCGCGCCGAGGGGAGGCGGACTGGCGATGGCGATCCGGCGGTAATTATTCTCCGGACTGGCATATGGTGCCTGTACACACTTCCATATAAACTAAACAACACCGCCAGTCTGGTGAAAAACACGGTCCGTTGTCCGTTAAAAAAAAAAAGGGACGTCTACAAGAGGCCTTAGTGTTATTAATTTGGTTAGGTATTTTAGATATAACACCCAGTGTATGATGCCTAACTTTTATGGTGTGTTTGGACGCGTCTGGTGCCTACCTAAGCTAGGTGGAGGCTGGATACGTTTGCGAGCTTGGCAGTCCCAAAAAAAATTGTTCGAAATCTATTGACTGTAAACTTATTATTTATTCTAAGTGTAGAGTTTTTTTTTGATATCACAGACAAACCAGATCTAGTTTTAGTGATATGATTAGTGCATTAATTGTGTATTTTTTAATGTAATAAAAAAAAGTATACATAAAATAAAAAAAGTGCATCCGAGACTTTCAGGAAATTTATACTGCTTAGAGACCGAATCGACCTCCAGAATCCAATCGCGAGCTTTCTCGATTATTGAGAAAGGTTTTGTAGTGATTTTTTTTTGCCTTTAGAGCCATCTCATGCCATCCCAGCCATGAAGATGTAAAATAGTTTCCGTAAGAACACAGAAATATTGAGGATAATAAAACTCCAATACTTTGCTTAATTCTTGCATCATTCTGAAAGACGCAACATTGTGCATATAATAATTCAAGGAACAATAGCCAGAAGAAGAGAACCGGGATAAAGAACAACATCTTAGCTTCGTAATCTACGGAACTGGTGTCATAAATCTACCACAACCTTATTTCGAGTAGCGGCCAATAAAGTTGTTATAGCCAGAAAGTTACATTACAGGAACTGTCAATTTGACAACTCTGTGAGATTTACTTGAAAATCGTACAATTGGAAGGGTTCTGTGTCGTAGGAAGATTTACAAGAAAGGATAACATTATAATCCACAGCGTATTCGAGTTTGCATCTCCGATCTGGAATCTGCAATATCACGTAGACAAGGATAGACTTGAAAGCGTCCAAAAACGTTTTATGAGACGACTTAACTACCGCCAATGCTTGGGACAGAAAACGTAGGAGGACAGACTGAGTCACTTTAATATAGCTTCACTGGAGACCCACCGTACCACGGCAGATATGGTAATATTACATAAAATTATCCACAACAAAGTGGACAACCCGTATTTCACACAGTACCTATCTTTTTACGTACCACCACACGTGGCTCGCTCTCCCCATTCGTTTGAAGTCCCTCACATCTGTACTAGGTGTGCCCAAAATTCCATCATATACCTACTGCTTAATGCTAAGTTTTTTTTTTGTATGGGGCTTTTTTAAGGTCTTTATGAGCCTTGTAACACTGCGACCATTGTTGATCTATTGTGTTCGCCACCTACTATAATTCTGCGCTAAGACTCGTGTCATTTAAGAATCGCAACAGGCTTTTGGCGCCAGATTGTTTTACCTCCTTAGGTTGGAGGTAATGACCACCTAAGTGGGCGTATCTTTTACGCATCAGCGGGCCACACTCGCACATGATGTGCAGGGGAGTTTCCTCTGCCCCTTGGCAGAACCTGCATATTTTTGTGTCTCAGAGCTTGAGGTTGTACATATGTTTGTTCAGACCACAATGCCCCGTGAGCTCCCTCACCAGTATGCGTAAATTGTTTCTATTTAGCGATAATGCCTTACGGGCAGTTTTACGGTCGTAAGCTTCAATTAGCGCTTTGAAATGATTCAACCCTGGAGTGTTGTTTCAGTGGTTGACGGATTGTTCTAAACATATTTGTTTGAGCATTAGGTTTGCAAGGCTTTTTGGTACGCCACAGCAAGGTTCAGGGCCATATAATGTTCCCTTTGCTCCCGTTTTAGCAAGTTCGTCGGCTTTTTCATTTCCCTCGATTGCTGCATGGCCGGGAACCCATCTTAGAATTACCCTGTTCTTTTCGCCCAGGGAATTCAGTAGTAATATGCAGTTTTGCACTAGCTTTGAATTAATGGTATTCGAGGCTAGTGCCATAAGAGCTGCCTTGCTATCCGAGTGAATAATGCTAAGTTACAATAATCAATTATTATACATATAATTGCGACATAGACATTCCATTGTTTTATTGACAACTAATTAATTAATTTTGATTTATGACTTAGGGACCTTGATTTTGATTTTTGTTTGGATTTTTCTTTTTCCTTTGATTGAATATGATAAAGGGAAAAAGATGAAAGGAAAAATAAAATAAAAAAAAAAAAATATATATTTTTAATCTATTGAAGTTACATTTTTTACCTTTTTTGTACTGCACATTAATATACAAAGTGTTTTTACTGCACGGGCATTTTTTTAGGGGATGAATCAGTACAACAAAATAAGCAACTTTTAATAATTTTTTATTTAAAATTTTGGAAGTTGACTGGTAAATAAAGGTTTGAGAAGCGTTTGGGCGCATTGCGCCATATAGCGGCAGGTAATATAGCGTATATAAACAATATTAGCACCATTTTACCTACCGCTAGATAGCGCTCGTGATCAAAGCTTTTTATACTAATAAATAAAATTGAAATAAAAAAACAAAAAAAAGTAAATAAAAAAAAGTTTATTTTTTATATTTTTTTTTATTAAAAGTTGCCTACTTTGTTGTACTGAGTCACCCACTAAAAAAATGCCAGTGCAGTAAAAACACCCCATATATAAAATCATCAACACCTATTCCTTTCTTTTCCATCTCCCAACCGTAAGCACTGTGTGTTTTGAAGACTTAAATTATTGAAACTATTGTTAAAAACATGCCATCGGCCAGAAATATTGTAATTAATGTAATTGTATTATATTTTGTAGCACTGTGTGTTTCCTTCATAAATAAATAAATAAACACATGCATCAATTCCAGTGTTTTTTTAAATATATTACAATGCAATAAAGATTTAATTTATCTCTCTATTTAGGTATTTTGATCAATTCAATTGCAGTTAAAACAATAAATGAAGTTTTTGTGATAAGTAATGAGTAACGTTTTTAAATTATATAATTCAGAGCTTTTTATGTATGCTTATATTTTTAGGTACGTTGTAAGCATTCTCGAGTACTGTTCGTATTGAATCGTACAATCTAGCGTAAACTATATGGAAGTGGATTCTATACCTGGATTTCTCGTCGAGGATGAGAGCTGTTTTGATCAGCTCCACTTGCTGCTTGCATCTTTCCTTGCTTTTGCTCACGACTTTGTGAATGAGACTTTGAGTTACGGGGGCCGATCCAGTGAGACTTATGAGACACAGCTCTTCGTACTGGTTCATGCCAATGATGAATATTCCGCCGATGTCTCCTTCAATGTTGCACACTTGCTCTTCTATGAAGGTGGGATCTGCTACAATCGTACTGAAATAAAATATTAAGAATTTATTAGAATAGCCCAGGTCGTCGATATGGACTTCAACGGCATGTCCAAAAAGTGGGAGTACCGAGCCTCTGACGCTCAAAGGGATTTTTTCTCTAAAAAGATGGCAACACTGTTCAAACTCAACGTGTTGGCAGTAGCATGTGCTCATTTGTCTCAGTTGGTCGAAAAGTCTTGAGATTTCACTAACTGCCATCCTAATGTACTGTATTATATGATTATTATACTATAACATACTATTGTATTATATCATATTATGTATAATAAATATTATTATCCAATTACTCATACTTCTATTTTGCTCTATCCAAATAACCTTATTAACACTAATTTAATTATTACTTTTCTTACCCTTATATTATTATTAGCTTTATTATATTTTTTTTCTACTATCAGCGTGTTCATGTTATTTCTGTTAATTTGTAATGCAAGCATTGCAAACATTCATAGGATAGTAAATTTGTTTCGTTTAAATATGTTTTTAAAATACTAGTATCATATATTTACTATCTGTAAGTTTGCTATAAAATAAAATAAAATAAAAAATAAACATTTGTTGTAATGCCGTGTTGAAGTGAGCGTCTCGATTCTAAATCCTGCCAGCTCCGAGTTGAGGATGTGGAGCGTAATTCGGTTTCTTCTCGCGAAGGGAATTGGTCCGTTTCAGATTATGAACGAAATAAAACTTTTATAAGGATGGTGACATAAACTCTCACTAATGTGTACAAGAACGTACGTGATAGGGCTGCTATATTATCGCCCGAACGTAACAAGCCGTATCCCGTACATTCAATAAAAAAACTTTTTGACAAAAACTTTTTTGGAATTGGTTTGTATGTGGAAGGTATTGATAAGTCATAATTCACGATCCTTTTCATATTTAGCAGTTTATTTGCAGAAGGTGTAGAGATTAGGTTGATGTACATTCAATACAAAATATATCTGAAAAAGAGAAATGTAATAAAAAAAAAGCCAAGGATTTTTTACCTACTTTTTGAATAAGCAAAAGGTAAACCTATAAAAAAATTAAAACCGTTGTTTCAGCCTAAAAATTCATGGCCCCAGTCTTATAGGACTTTGAAGGGATTCTACTCATTGAATTTTGACCCCAGGGGGAAACAATAATAATTAATGCCATGCGATACAGTCAAACCCTAAAAAAACTATTGAATTTATTATTTTATGCTTATTGTATTATTATTAAACTTTCATTTAATTTCATGATCAAACATTAAAGTCCTTATCAAAGACCTAGCAAGGGGTACTGGCCATTCTCCCCCTCATCATTATTATCAGTAGTAAAGAATGCTGTACAATACGAAATCTAAGACTATCCCGGTTGTTTGACATTATAAATTAGAAAAAACGAATTTCGCACAGTAGCACCCAACGTTTCGGTAATGTTGCAACCGACGTTGCCTACCTTGCCTACTCTCAATAACGACGGTTGCAACATCGCCGAAATATCGGGTTCTACAAAATGCACTCGGTAAATTAGTTTTATCTTAATGATGTATAATACAGTACTGTGCGAATTAATTAAAACAAACAGTATTTTTCTTCAAAAATTGCTTTACTGGACATAAACATAGGTAGTTATAGATTGTTGGTTTTAATATAAAATGTGTCCTCCTTTTGCATTGATAACACCTATCACTCTTTTAAGCATAGACATTGGCAGGTTTTGACAGCTTCCTTTCAGTTCATCATCGTGAAACCAGACTTGAATTTCTGCACTGATCATCATGACTTTCGTTGTACAATCCATCTTAGAGAGCCGTTTTTTGTAAATAGTCCAGAGGTTTTAGATCGGATTGAGATCGGGGGGTTTCCCGGGCCATTCAAGTATAGTTATTTGGTTTTGGTCTAAAACCCAACCTGAGTTATTACCAAAAAAACGGTTCAAAAAAATTGCGACGCGGTGACCAAAGTTGATTACGTAATCAGGATGGGCACCCCCCACCCCCACGTAATCAGGCGTAAGCCTCGGCTCCAACCCCCCTCCCCCTAGGTGATTACGTAATATGTGGATGGCCCCTAATTGAGGTAAGTTGTGGTAGTCATAAATATTCTAGATAAATAGATCTTTTCAATGGTAAATACGTTATTGTTAATGGAGAGGTGGACCCAGCGCCCAAACATTTTTGCCCATTCGTCAATAAAAAAATGAAAATAGAGATACTAACTCGTCTTCATAAATCCCGTATGACATGCAAATAGGATGGTGGTGGACGACAGTAGGGACTGGATCCCTCTCCGTTAGCGGATGGATGATTACTTGATCTCCATCTTTTGTGACGTCAGGTCTCTTAAAATGCATGAGAGCGGCTATAGCAGCCATGCTGGTACACTCGATTAAGTTTCCTTCGTGGTTCAAAACATGGATATCCACTCTCAAGGCCCAAACCTATGGGAAAATTAACGCATACAGTGTTTTAGAGTAGTGTGAAGTTATGAGTTATACAGTAATGTACATACACTACAGGTCGAAAAACGAGCTGTCTAATACCAATACAAATAGCGACAGCAATTAAAGCAGAGACAGACTGGTCCCACGATTGCAATACATACAACTTATTATAACATCTTGACCTGTGAATTTTCATGAAAAACAGATGACTTAGAAACACACTTATCATACACAATGTTGCGTATGATAAGTGTGTTTCTAAGTCATCTGTTTTCATGCAAATTTAAGGGTCCAGATGCCATAATGCATTGCGTATATTGCGTACGTGGGACAAGTCTGGCTCTGCCTGAAGTATCTGTGAAGTAAATGTGAATTGACAGACGATAACGATTGGTTGCTATAAACATTCATTGTTCCCGCATTCACCACCACGTCAGGCAGCTCGTTCCATTAGTCGACCACTTTGTTGCTAAGGAAAAAACTTGGGGTTCGAGGCAAATCTCTCCTTGTCGAGCTTGAAGGAATGTCCACATAGATTATGATTTTGGTTGAAGACTTTTTAGATGATAAGTGATTCACAGCTGTATTGTATTTTAAAGGTCTCAATGAGATCTCCTCGCTCACATCTCTCCTCCAGTTTTGCTAGATTTAGCCGCTCGAGCCTTTCTTCACAGATATATTGGTGGAATTCTTATATTATTTTAATGGCTCTTCTTTGCACACTCAAGAAGTGTTTCGGGAAAATCATGTGAATCTTCTGTACTGGCCAGCCCAGTCTCCTGATCTCAATGTAATAGAACGCTTGTGGGGTATTTTTAGTGTAAGGCTAACAGCACACTGGGCCACCGGCGGCGGCCACTAAACGCGACCACTAGTGGCTCAGTCAAGCCACTAGAAACGGCTACCAATCGCAGCTACTAATGTCTGACTAGAGCCACCAATCGCCGCGCTCGGCCATCACTTTTGGCTAGACTCCGTTTATTTCGTTAGTATATTCGCAGGGGTCGAACGTGTTTGTAAAATGGAAAATCTCTTGACACGTACGACGTAGGAGACGTCGCCGAATTCAAAACCATCGACATCCGATTCATCGCCGTTACTGGGTTCATCCAATTCTAACTTCTTTCAATGAACATGGACAGCAAAAAATGTCTTTTGAAGAATTTAAAATGTCATCCAGATAAATTCTTCAACTATTTTAGAATGAGCGTGAACTCTAGTGCGAGTGTGGCCCGCTGATGCGTAAAAGATACACCCACTTGGGGGGTCATTACCTCCAACCTGAGGAGGTAAAACAATCTGGCGCCAAAAGCCTGTTGCGGTTCTTAAATGACACGAGGCTTAGCGCAAAACTATAGTAGGTGGAGAACACAATAGATCAGCAATGGTCGCAGTGTTACAAGGCTCATAAAGACCTTAGAAAAGCCCCACACAACAAATAAAACAAAAAAATGCACAGTATACCGAGTTAGAACAGTAAGCGTACTCTTAACCCCTCAAATGTGAGGCGTCCCTTAAGGGATGCCTTGGCAAAATGTATACAAAATGTATATAAATTTATATAAATGTAAATATAAATGTAAATGTGCGCCGCTTTATAGTAATCCGCTCTATAGTAATGCTATAGCTCTATAGTAAACCCCGCTCTATGTAAATGTAAATGTAAATGTAAATATAAATTTATAAACATTTTGCCGTAGGCAACCTGAGCTAATCGCCATTCATTTGAGGGGTTAAGCAGCAAGACATAGCGGGGATAGGGTGCGAGGGAAGTGAGCAGAGAGAAAACTTTAGGGCAAACGCCAGTGGTTGGCGTTACGCGGGTGGGAGTTTGTCATATTTCTCAAACTTTGAATATCTGCACCAGCGGGGATGGCCACATGTCGACTCGCTTGCTTTGATGAACTTCGTTCTACGGCTCCACAGTCGGTAATCGTATTACGATTTGTGGTAGCCCTTAGGACTCGTGACATCCCTCAGTTTGATTTCAATTTTGTTCTAAGAGAAGCTACTGTCTGTATACTGCGGTATTAGTATAACTACAGAGAGAAGATATGAATTATTCGCTGAATGCACCAGCAAGGGTACTCAAATCTAGAAGTGTATGCATTTAAATAAAATGTTAGCATCTCTGCTTTTCCAATCGGTTTAATTCTGACAAATGCTTTGGCGATACTTAACCCTTGGAGTAAATGGGTATTTTCATGGATGCATCTGTCTCTTTTGCAGGATTTTCGGCGACATCGACCTCTATAACTACGAAACTACTACACCAATCATAAAAAGAACAACTGCACAATGATTGCATTGAAATTTCGAATATAGAATATTGAAATATTATTTTGTAAAACAATTAGATAATTATGAATAAATATGAGAACGTCAAAGAAGTGAAAAAAACGCGGAACCAGATCTGGTCGTATCATACTCAACGGATAATTGTTTCAGAACCAGATTTGGTCGTATCATACTCAAGGGGTTAAGTGGAAAATTTTAGGATACGATTTTTTTTTAATTTATTTATTTATTTATTTTATTTTTTTTATTTAATTTAACAATTTATTTACAGTGCATAAGTATCACTAATAATCATATCAATAAATATATATATATATAATTAAAATTAAAATTAAATTGAACACGGCCGATATGAGCATTAGCATTTAAGTACTGCTGCTGCCCAACTAAGTGCCAGGACTTGTTCCAGGGCAGCTAGCTCTCTAGTTTTTAGATCACATATATTCGGTAATTTGAATAAAAAATAAAAAGGAAAAGAAACATATATATATATATATATATATATATATATATATATATATATATATATATATATATATATATATATATATATATATATATATATATATATATATATTTAATTGTAAGGTTAGTGAAGGTTGTACCTTTGCCGGACGTTTCGGAGCCCGTGGCTCCTTCTTCAGCGGCAAGAAGAATACTGAAGAGAAGAAGAGAAGAGAATATTCTTCTTGCCGCTGAAGAAGGAGCCACGGGCTCCGAAACGTCCGGCAAAGGTACAACCTTCACTAACCTTACAATTAAATAAAAATGTTTTAAAAGTTTTCATTTAAAAATTATATATATATATATATATATATATATATTTATATATATATATATATATATATATATATATATATATATATATATATATATATATATATATATATATATATATATATATATATATATATATATATATATATATATATATATATATATATATATATATATATATATATATATATATATATATATATATATATATATATTCCCGTCACCATTACAAATTATAACTAATAATCACTAACTAATGATCACAATAGGAAATAAAACACAAAAAATAAATGATCGTGTTAATAAAATAAAAATAAAATAAAATGTCAAATAATATAAAACAAGAGTCACGAAAATTAATGAATAAGTAATAGTAATAATAAAACAAAAAAAGTCAACGAAAATAATAATAATAATAGGAATTGTCAGGGATAAGATTTAATGATGGGAACTGTCTCGGTATATTAATTTGTGGATATTTTGCCGGGAGTCATGTTTTAGCCAGGAATCAATTTTGGCTTTAAAAGAAGAAGACTGAGGCACATACATTTTTAAATCTTCATCCAGCAGATTAAAGATCCTGGGGGCTATGTACACAAAATGCCTCTGCCCAAAAGTGGTCTGCATTCGAGGGACGTCGAAATGTATAGTTCGAGATTGCCGCATGCAGATTGTTTGCTGAGTTCTTATTGCGGTCTCTAAATTAGTTTGATACTCACAGAGCGCCGTTTTCACATATAGTTGTGGTATAATAAATACAAACGGAGCTGCCATGGAATTCACCGACCGGAGTCGGGCCCATCATAATACTATTTTTTACACTTCTGGGGGGTGAGCAGTGGATTCCGGACTTACGAACCGGCTGTGGTAGGTTTAGGACAGCTGTCTTGCCACATGTGAGCGTTCACCTTGCCACCCATTCACTCCCCCTTCGAAGCCATAGAATTTGAGATGCGCAAATCGCAGTTTTAGATAATTTTTCTAAGAAAGAGTTGATTATTTTTCTGGAAAGGCCAAGATCTTTAAAGAGGTGAAATAGAGATTTAGCTGGCAGGCCACGAGCGCCAACTTCCACCGCGTGAAGGTGAACAGTGAAGCCGTTCCGGGTTACGGCATTTGCAAGATCATGGTATTTATTTAATTTGTACTCGTGGTCTTTTGGGATATTTGATTCCCATGGAACAGTTAATTCTACAATAAGAGCCACCTTCCGAGATAGAGAGTAAAGAGTTATATCTGGACGGAGGGCTGTGCATCCGAGACTTTCAGGGAATTTATACTGCTTAGAGACCGAATCAACCTCCAGAATCCAATCTGTAGCTTTCTCGATTATTGAGAAAGGTTTTGTAGTTAAATGTTTTTTGCCTTTAGAGCCATCCCGCACAAACTGTATTGGGGGTTTGGAGGATACTGTCAAACCCTTGTTGGCACGAGCCACTGAGAGACTAATTACCTCGCGAATAACAGCGAGAACTTTGTCATGGCGGTAAGTGTACCGTCCTTGATCTAAGGCCACCTTGCAGCCAGCTAGAATGTGTCTAGCTGTGCAAGGGGTATTGCTACAGAGGGGACAAGAACTATCCTCGGCAAAGCTCCAACGAGCGAGGTTACTGGGGTCTGGAAGTGTATGCTGAAAGGCATTCAAATAAAATTTCAGCATCTCTGGCGTCCAGTCATAGAGCATTACCTTCCAGTGCATTGGAGGCGGAATGCAAAAGTCCCCAATTGTTGTCCAATCATTCTGGCATTGAAGGCCAATAGCATGAGCCATACTCTTGCTGTCGTAATCTCCCCGCAAAAGAGACTTCTTCAAGTCCACGCTCGTGGTTGTACTGCCATACCCCAGACCAGTGCCATTCTGGCTGATTCCAGTAAGGAACTTTTTGTGGAAGTCTACGCGGGCTTGTAGGTCATTTGAATCACTACGGCCACTTATTACGTGCTTCGATATTGCCGGATCTTTGGAATTGCACAGAATCGAATTTTTGGTTATTCTGGAGTTGGCGTAGAGCAGAGAGGGCAGTTTAAGCGCTAGCCCAAAATTTTGTTTGGACCTGAAGAGAGTCGAGGGGTCAGCTGGTTTGGCTAAGGACAGCCAGGATTTTAAACTAGCTGTCACCAGCGCATCTAGACGGGACAGTTGGGTTGTGGTAAAATCGTAAATAAGAAAGGGCCATGACAAATGTGACGTTAGATAATTGTCATAGATCCAGGCCTTACGAGGGCCAGAAATTAGCAAGGCATCTATTTTCGCCAGGCAACTTTTGAAATGCTCTATAACATGATCGCCCGAGACGTCTTTTCCCTGATGGGTGATTTTTCTGCCGAGGAATTTGAAATGATTGTTTGGGTCTATAAGGGAGATATTAGAGCCCTTATAAACCAATTTGGGGTCATAGGATGTAAATTTTGTGCCCATGCGGGCGAGTCCAAGGCAAAAACATTTGGAGGGCTTCACTTTTATTCTCTTATATTTATTCACTTATATCTAGCACTTTATATTCTCCGTAGAGATCATCTGAAGAGTATCTCCAAGGTTTTCTCTTTATAATTTTAAGTATTAGCTTTTGAGCTCTAATCAAGGGCTCCATATGAATTTTCGCTGCACCTCCCCACCCTATGATCCCATAGGTTAGGATAGATGATGATGAAATGAGACTTACCTTTTCCTCAACGACGATACAAAGCGATTCAAGATCAATACACCGGGAATCTTTGATGCACTTTTCGAGGAGCCTGTTGATGATGACCGAGGCATTGGAAGGTTTGCCGCTTTCATAGTTAGGTCCTAGCATAGGTCCCAACTCGACATTTATGAATAGTATTCCTTCGCTCGGCTTTGTCTGTTTTGGTTGGGTAACTTCGCAAGAGACTTGGGCCAGGACCCTGGAACAGATAAAGGAAAATGCCTAGTACAGTAGGACCGCGGTTACCCGAGCCCCGATTAACCAAGTTCCGGGTTAACCCTTTGCCTGCCAATATTTTTTATGCAGGTTAGATTGAACTGTACATAGTACAAAAAAGTATGCCCGAGAATACTCGGGCCCGACAGTGGGACAGAAAAACCTATTCACTATGCCAAACCAGATTATACTCGGCGTCCCTTTGCGTCGGGAATTGTTTCTGAATTCATCATTTATAAAGTTGCAACTGGAAGTAGGGGGTGTCAGCCCGCGCGAGTGTCGGCCCGCGGGTTGATTAACCTGGTTATCTCGCGGTAAGGCGTCAGCTTCTTACGGGCATGTGGGGTAACGAAACGGTAGACTGTTTTGTCCTAAGTCTTCTGCGTCTCATATGCAGCTATCTCTTTCTATTCGTCGAACGCATTCACTCACAGTCCACCTTCACTCTCCCGCGCTCTATTATATACATTTGTGAGCTGTATGTCTGTAAAGGGACCAGAAAGGCTATACATTGTAAAAGGAACAACGATGCATCAAGACCAGTATATAAAAGTACTCCAAGAATAACTTTTGCCCCAAATGGATGAGTGTTTCCCTGAAAAAGATGGAACTTTCATACACGACGGCGCTCTGTGCTACAAACCTAAGAAAGTCGCCATTTTTTTGGCTGATACCGAGTTTCTGTGCTATCCTAGGCAGGGAACAGCCCGGATATGAATCCCATTGAGAATTAGGGGTCAATTGTCAAAAAAAGTTTAAAAACCAGACAAATAACAACCAAGACTCAGCTTATCGAATTACTCATCTGTATATGGCACCGTGATAAAGAAGTCAAAAACATGTTCCAAACCTTGGTCTCTATTCATGACAACACATCAAAACTCTAATACAAGCTAAAGGAATGTTTACTAAATACTAACTTTTATTACTGTCTTATAAATTTAGAATTGCTTAGAAATAAAGCTTGAAAACCACAACTTTTTTGGAGTCTAATGAATTGGCCAAGTGCTGTATAACTACTGTGCCGGGGTCGGGCTTAGTGCTTTGAGCTAAGGACAGTTCTGATCGCGTCCTTTATTTATTAAATCAAATATCTTTATTTCTCGGTGCTATATTCAAATTTCAATCGTCTTGCGTGGGAATAGTTGGTAATTTATTGTTAGTTACCGACTGAAAAGGCACTAGCCGTAGTGGGGAACCAAGACATGTAATTTGTATCTTTTTTTTAGTAAATAAAGACTACTACAAGGCAAAAAAAATGCTGAATGAGGAATTTTACTGCCATTTCCCAGCTATCCCATAACAACGACATGCAGACGACACCTCATGTGCTGCCGTCTGTCGTACCCTTGCTTCTAACGATTATAGGGCTGTCAAATCTCTTCCAGAATCGCAAACATCTTCGAGTGACGACAATCGTGTATCGTATTGTCGCTTTAGAACCCGGGGGCAGGAGCCATATTCTTCAAAAAATTTGCACGCCAAATTTGTCTACGGCCCGTTTGATTTACATGGGCCATAGATAAATTTAGCATACTAAATTTTTCAAGAATAGACCCCCTGGCAAAACTGTCTGCATAGCAATCTTCGGTGAATTTCGAAGATAGTCTGTAATTGTCACAAATGTATATAATAGAGCGCGGGAAAGTGAAGGTGGACTGTGAGTGAATGCGTTCGACGAATAGAAAGAGATAGCTGCATATGAGACTCCCTCTATCCTTGTCTAGTTGCGCATTTATCCATAGCACAGCATGTGCATTTATCCATAGCATAGCACTTATGGAGTTAAATTGTTGCCATAGGATATAGTAATACAGGGAGTACCATATGCTGCTGCCTCTCTATTCGGCAGACGCATTCTCAGGCTGGTCGCGCGGTCTAGTACTTATAGGCCCCTGGTAATTGTCTACCTTATGTATCTGCCTTCTTTAAAATGGAAGAAAAATTACTCACTTTGTGGCGCCCAAATTTACAAACACGCTGCCCCAGTCCGATCCAAATTTGATATCCAATTTTCGGCATTCATTGAAGGCGCGTCCATCCAATCGCTGAAAAGCAAGCATTTAGCAACACATTTAGAGTGAGAACGATTTAAAAACAAAGTTTATGAAATAAACATCACCTTTCCTTCTGAAATAGTTTTTCTTATGAAGCTCTTCTCGCTTATTGATAGCGACATTTCAAAGCTTTGCCTATAAAAACGAATTATCCAGCAGGATTGTATGTAAAACCGTAAAAGTGGGGTTATGTTTTATGTAAAACAAAAAAAACAAACTGTCAAAACTAATAAAGATGGACAGTGTCTGCACCTTGTTTAATCGCATATAAAAATTGAATTGAAATATTTAATACCGTATTACTTAAATTACACAATATTCGAAATGAAAAAAAATATATTATTATTTTGCAGATGTAGATTTTATATTAAAACTGGCTGATACGATTAAAATCCAAAGCCGATTCTAGACGTTTTCTCGTTCCCACCACTAGAGAAAATCAATAATCTACATTCTACACTATTTAAAATAAGAACAAGAGAGTTTATTTCCTTGCAAACGGTTACGCCACCATTTTATTTTTTAAAACTGTTTCATTGTTGTGATGATGCTCAATTGTATTCTAATAAATAATATCTACACGGAGCGGGGCTAACGGTCGTCGCAGGGTTTTCTATTGGTGAGAATAATTGATTTTCTTCAGCCTCTTCGCCATTTTCACTCGCATTGTCCTTGCGCGCGATGCGACAGTTATATTTTCCGAAAACTGTTCGTCGTTTTTCATTTTTGAATTTGCCGCTCGTACGCAGGTAATTTGCCCGCACTAGTTTTTTTTGTGTCGTCGCCATTTAATTTGCTTACTGTCGCTGCAGCCGTCACGAAAATGGTAAGTTTACGATTTGCAAAATATTTTGATCGATTGGTTGCATTTCGCTGAGGGTTTATTGAATGCCCATCTGTATAATGCAATTAAAAGTGTCGTAAATGCCCTTTTCAAAGTTTCTTTCATCGTTTTGCATTGATTTATTTTCGTACGCGCACAATGGACGTTTAGGGGCGATATTTTCGCAAGGGGCTGAATTTCGCTATTCGGCTTGCAAAAAAGAAAGGGTTTTCTTGACATTTTAAACTGTGTTTTAGGTCTTTTCCAATTGTGAAATGCACAATTCTTATAGGAATTCTCGTTTTCAATGATATTCCAATAAGGGTTTTTGACACATTATTATTGTTATTGTGGTTAATTTTGAAATTCCATATTATTGGTTTCTTGGCGGCCATTTTTCGGAAACAAACAACTTATTCCCAAGTAGTAATATTTTTATGTAGTATTTTAGTACCTATGTCTCCTAACTCAGTGCTAAAAGAGTGCGCAAACGTAATTATCAAACATTCTACATTAAAGAACTACATTATACGTATTTGGCAGTATCCTCTGGGGGCGCATTTTCTAGGGAGGCGCAAAAATCACAATGTTGGGACATTACTGAAATTAGGTAACTATATTGCACTGATAATTGCTTCTATTCTGTAGTGCAAAACAGGCAAATTAGTATGAAATGGAAGACTGTTACAGTCATTTGCCATTTTATATAGATTAAAAACGAATTTACCGCGTGAAGTTTGTAGCTCCCGACGTTTCGGCGATGTTGCAACCGACGTCCAGTGAATACTGACAACGGCGATGTCTACGACTGACAACGGCAGTTGCAACATTGCCGAAACATTGGGTGCTACAAACTTCACTCGGCAAATTCGTTTTTACACGACTCCCCTGTTTCTTTATTCCACCATAACTTTTAAACGCTTGGACTGATTTAGAAGTGTGTGGTATTGTTAGAACCGTTATGCCATTCCGACTGCCATAGAGTACCTTTATTGTCCAAATATCAAGTAAGTTGTCGTCTAAATGTCCAAATGTTAATAAATTAACATAAATATATTGTGTTTAGTGTCAAATAAAAGGTCTGATTGGGTACATTCCGGAAATATATATCTATCTATATGGATAAATACATAAACCACAAATATTTCATAAGAAGCCAATGATAATAATTATAATACAATAGTCCACTTTCTGTAACTGCAGTCATGTTTTTTATTCTTTTTAATGTATTTACTTATTATCCTATTTGTAAGAGGCAAATTGTTTTCTTTCCGATTCTTAATGCTGGTCAAATCAGCGTAATATCACAGTATACTAGACAGTATTTTTTCTTATGCATGTGAGGCCGTTTTTTCTTGACTTCTACGCGCAATCGGTCCAATAACGCTATGTAATATTCGCTATTGATAGTTTTACCTTTCCCAATATAGTCGATGAACAAAATACCATGCGCGTCCCAGAATATTTTTGGTCGCTTTGGATGAATTTCACCGGCTACTGTCCATATATTTTTTATTCAAAAGTGTAGTAATAGATCCATGTTTCATCTATTGTTACAAACCGAGGCAAGAAATCATTTTTATCTCGCTTGAACAGCTCCAAACAGCGCTCTGAATTGTGGACGCGTTGTTGTTTTTGGTCCTGTGTGAGCAAACGCGGCACCCACTTCAAAAGTAATTTACGCATGCTCAAATTTTCGTGTAAAATTGTATACACACTGCCTTTTGATATCTTTAAGATGTCCACTATCTCACGCAAATTCACTTTACGGCCTTTCAAAACTATTTTGTGGACTTTTTTTATGTTTTCCGGAACAACTTCCGATTTTAGGCGACCAGATCGTTCAGCATCATCGGTGTTCATACGACCCCGTTTAAATTTAGCATACTAGTTATCCCTGGTGTGGGGTCTCCATAAGCTTGCTTATCAAGCCACAGTTTAGCTTCAACTGTATTTTTCTCCATAAAAAAACAATGTTTAATCAACCCATGATATTCTTTTTTATCTATTGTTTTAAAAAACAAAACTGTGGTCACTAAAACCACTGTAACCTGTAAACTAATTGTCAGAATGTTATGAAATGTTGACACGTATCGTTTGAAGGTTGGTACTATTCAGAAATGATATGGGTCCGTCAACAGTGTTGTCGTATATGTGTCAGACCGGAGACTTATTGAGTCATGTGTTACGTCGATATGGTTTCAAGGGCGTATCTAGATGTGCATAAAATTCAGTCGCGTAGATAAGGCCTCGAAAACTAATAGGAAAATTGCGAAAATTACAATTTTGTATGATTTTTTCTTAATTTTGGATGATTGAATGGCGAATTTTAAAAAAAGCGTCATTCCCTCCAGCTGAATTCAGAAAAAGGTTTCTTGGGAAGTGAAGGGTTTCTTGGGTGGGAAGGATTTCTTGGGTCTCATGTGAACGAAGATCACCAATTGTATTTGGCGTCTTGAGGGTGATGTTCGTAAGATTAAAATCGTAAGAATCCTGGAAATCCTATAATGACTATCCGATCTCTTGTAAAGAACCTAGTCGCCATGCCGAAATACCTGTTCGTTTCATCTTAATGTAAATAAAATACAAACGGAGCTGCCATTAGGGGCTCTCTAGACGATCAAGCATGCTTGACAAGCTTCGCGTCGCGGGCAGGGAGGGGATCGTAAATGCAAATATTTTTTTGGAATATTTACCAACAATGCCTAATTTTGTAGTTTATACCAGGGAGTCACGTTAATTAGACGTAATTGATTGATGAATGGTTGACTGACTCCCTGGTATAAAACTACATAATTAGGCATTTTTCGTAAATATTAAAAAAAAATATTTGCATATTTCCTGCGGTTTATGATTCCCTCCCAGCCCGGGACGCGATGCTTGACAAGCATGTTTGATCGTCTAGAGAGCCCTTTAGATTCACAGACCGGAGTATCCCACCATATTACTTATATTACATTTCCATCACCAAAACCCCGGTTAACTAAACTAAAGGGAGGAAGCCGTTTTGTTTAACATTTTGTTGGTTAAGCTTCAAACATCTTATACTAAGTATTTTGTATTGTAATTACAGTATTTTTGAAAGGTTCTAAAGTTCAAAGAATTAAAAAATCTCTTTATAGGCTACACGTGTGTTCTTTAATAAAGTTAAAATAACATTTTCAAAATTACACTTATACTGTACTTTAGGATTACACTTATACACTTTTTAGGATTACATTTAAACAGTTTACGTACTTAAAAATACGTTGTATAATGTACGTAACAGTTTGTAGCATATACATAAATAAATAGAATATAAAAGGAGCTGCCATGGAATTCGGGCTGACCGGAGTCGGGCTCATCATAATACTATTATTACACTTCTAGGGGGTAAGTGGTGGATTCCGGAGTAATGACCGGCTGTGGTAGGTTTAGGACAGCTGTCTTGCCACATGTGAGCATTCACCTTACCACCCATTTACTCCCCCTTCGAAGCCATAGAATTTGAGATGCGAAAATTGGAAATTTTTAACTCAAAATGTAATTAAATGAAGGTGATAAGCAATATTTTGCGAGTTCTGAGAAAACTGAATTCATAGTTTGACATTGGCACATTTTTTGGAGGTGTTCTGGATAACTCGGTTTTCGGATGACTCGAGTTTGGTTAACGAGGGTTTTACTGTAGTTTTTTGAAGTATGTAAGGTAATATTTACATGTAATTTAGTTTTGATTTTTAATTATTAATTATTTACTAGTGTATTTTTATTGCATAGAAAAATTATTTTATTGAATAAGTACCTGGGAATATATTTTTTATTCTTTATATTGAGACAAAAGAGAAAAGCAGCGCTCAGGTCTTAAGTTAATAAATAATACACATAAATATTGCATTCACTTAAATATTCATTCACATAAAAAGTGCAAATATTTAATTCACATAAATATCTCATTCATTTAAATGTTATAATATCTCATACAAAATGTCTGCTGTCGTGGTGATCCCTTTCCGAGAAACACCCATATAATTTTATTTTATAGTCTGGGGCTTGCATAAACAGAAAGAAAATATTTTGATCACAAAATTTGTCCAATCGTCCGATTAAAGTCTAGACCCTCCTCCTAGAGTCACCCTCTTGTCTCACAATTTCCAAAAGTCTCACAGTCTCACAGGATCCAAAACTGTGGGACAAGGTACTCTTATCGCACAGTTTTAGAACCTGAAGAAATTATTGAGGTTGATGACAGCTTATTCTTTAACATGGTGCTCGTTTATGGCAATGGGAAGTGGAACATAATAGGGACTTATCCGGTTACTTAACTTACTGGTACTTACGATCAGCAGCTAAGGAAATTCTGTTCAAAGAGCGTCATCCCCACTTTTTCTAACCTGTCAATTTGAATTTTTTAGATGAGCGTGAAATAAACGGAGGCGAGTTCCCGATAAGAAGAAGCGACGGAAGAAGCGATGGACGCGCCGGCGGGAACGGCGGCGACGGACTCGGAGGAGCTGAACGGGGAGACGTTCGGGGAGACGTTCGGGGAAACGTTCGGGGAGGCGTTCGGGGAGACGTTCGGGGAGACGTTTGGGGAGAAGTTCAATGAGACGTTCGGAGAGAAGTTCGGAGAGAAGTTCGGGGAGACTTTCGGGGAGACGGTCAACGGCGAGTCGGGCGGCTCGCGGGGCTCGCGGGGCTCCGGGGGCTCGGGGGGCTCCGGGGGCGCGGGCGGCCTCGGGGGGCTGGGTTCCCTGGGGGGCTTCGGGGACCTCGGGGGCCTCTGCGACGACGGCGGGGCCCTGGAGCCCGGCGATGCGGGCGACCAGCGTGAGGATTGCGCCATTTGCGGGTTGGTAACTGCTCTTTCTTCTTAGCCCCGCTTGCACCGAATCATCTTGACGATTGGTTCTTCCGTCCGTTTCAGCAATAAGCTACGAGACCCGCGCTTGCTGTCCTGTCTGCATGTCTTCTGCGAGATGTGCATCCATCAGAAGATGCTGAGCGACTCCGGCGACGCTTTGAAATACGACGCGGTAGTCGTTTGCCCGTCGTGCAAGCAGGAGACCAAGGTAACATTCAATGTTCTCAATTTTGTCTAAATCGTTTATGTATTATTATTATTATTGTTATTACTTTTACAAACAGGCAGCATAATTGCTGATATATCTGAATATAAAACTGAGTACAATTACAATTTCTGTTTAATATGTCCGTCTAATCTATTTTTGAATATATTGACACTACTCGCTTCAACCACTTCAGCAGGTAAACTCTTCCACTGGTCCACAATCCGGTTGGTCAGGAAATGTTTCCTGGGATTTATGTGGAATTGTGTTTTCTCCAGCTTAAAGTTGTGTCCTCGCAGATGATGCTTGTAGTTTTTCTCGAAGATAGACAATTTGAGGCAATTGTAGCATCCGTTGAGGATCTTATATGAGTCAATGAGGTCACCACTGATCCGACGATCCTTGAGTGTAGGCAGCTGCAATCTGCGGAGTCGTTCTGCATATTCCAGATTCCTGAACCCCATTGGCATCTCGGTCGCTCGGCGCTGGACTTTCTCGAGATCCTCATCTTTCACAAGGTACGAATTCCATATCTGGAATTAAACTCTAGCATTGGTCTGATGTAAATTTTGTTTAGTGACACAAATAAGGGTGGTGTGATTAGAAACGACTTGCGGATGAGGTACATAATTGAGTTTGCTTTTTTCACAATCTGTGTAATATTGTTGGGAGTCAGCAAGTTTTAGTCCGCTTCTCTTCTCGTTCGAAGTGGTTTCTCCATCGATCGAGTGCGTTTTGTTGCAATTATAAACGCAGGTAAAACTGCTGGTAAATTTCAATCATCTTCCCTTGCATCTATTGATAGTTCAATATTCGAGTTGTGCTTTTTATTCTGCCGGATTTCAGTGAATAATTCCATTTATTTCCAATTCATTTAAGATGTACCATCGTCGTAGCGTCGTCCGACTCATCCGTCATCCTTCTGCGTAGACCAACTAAGTAGGTTTTGAACGTGGTTGTCAAAGTTCGTTACAATTGGGTTAACCAGAAGAGTGCACGTGAACGTCCCAATATGTCAAAATATGGCTAGTTTTTAACAATTTCTATAATGCATATTTTATGTTTGATTTTTTGAATATATAATATCTTAAAAGTATAGATACAATCTTTAAAAGTAATTCTTGTTTTTTTTTTTTACATTTTATTTAAACTAGCTTCTACCCGCAGCTTCGCCTGCGTTAAAGATAATTTTTGCCAGCGGTTTAATAATTTCAATCGAAACCCTAAAAGATATAGCTTATATAAAGAGTTAAATTCAGATAAAAGTAAGTATTGAGAGTTATATTTCAAGGTCAAACTATATTAATTTGTTGTTGTTTTACTTAGGCATGTAATAAAAACTTAAGCGGAAAGGTTTAGGGTTTTATGGTGTTTTAAATGTTAGGTTGTACAAACCTGATAATAAAAATAAAAAAAATAATAATTTACTTAAGGACCTCTTTGTAGAAAATATTGCTGTTTCTCCCCTCGGTGCTAGTATAACCAGACTGCTAGGTGAGCTCACTCTGGTGGAGCAGGCCACATATAACTGCCCATGTGAGAAGCAGTTGTCCCTCAAATCGATTCCTGCCGCCTTCAGTGACTACCGTTGGAACTTATTGATGCAATGCATCATTGGTTTGTACCACCGAGTCTACAGACCTACTCCATTTCTGCCCCTTCGAATGATTTAAGTATAGTGTCCGATGACTGCAGCCTTGTTGTCTTTGGGGGGTCAGAATGGCTCGCTTGCACAGTCAGTCCATAGATTTCTACTTAATATCAGCGATATCAGAGTATATTCTGGCTGTAAGGTCTGCGAGGATCATCCTTACTGCCCTTGCCCTGCAGGGATGGTTATTTTTCCCTCGCAATCGTGATATTCTCCATATCCTATTGTGAGTGGAAGTTCAGATAATTGTCCAGCTAAAACATTACCCTTCAAATGGACCCTCATGTTATTCGTGAGGGAAAGTTTCACAATGAGAGGCCAAAAAAGAATTATGCAAATATCTTCTCATTATTTTAAAGTTATTTTTTTTCTCTGATTCACTTTTCTAATTTAAAGATATCAATCAGGTCAGTCCATAAGTTCTCGCACATTTTTGTGATTTTTTAAAAAGATGTAGGTATATAAAACACACTTTATTATTTTAAACAATGATTTATTTTTCTTTATTATCTACAGTAAATCAGCATTATATACATAGCTTTTTTATGCCGCTACCATAGAATAACTCAGGTTTTAATGTAACAAAAACTTTAGTTGCATTTGTAGTTCCTGTAGAATTATTTTTTTCCCCAATATTTTTTTTGTAAAGAACGAAAAATGGTAATCACTCGGGGAAATGTCTGAGGAGTAACAAATATGTGGCAAAAAGCTTTCAATCGAATTCACATTTTTTTGTAGCGTTTTCCGAGCTGTGTACGGCCTAGCATGCATTATCGTGGTGAAATAAAACTTTCTTGATATTCACCAATTGCATGCATTTTTTATTCAATTTTGAGTATTTGACTACAAAGTTTGTTCTCTGTAAACATCTGCATTAATGGTTTGATTTGGTTCTAACTGTTTATAATGAATAACACCATGCATATCCTGCCAAACACTAAGTGTCTTTTTAGGGTGCAAAGATACTTTTGCTGTTGCAGAAGGCTGCTCATCTTTATCTGTCCACTATCTTCTTCTTGTGACATGCTGATAAAGAATCTATTTTTAAGAGATATTAGGACAACCGCAAAAAAACATTTCATCCCTTTTCGATCCCGTAGGAGTTGAATTTCGCTAAACTCCTCAGCGAGCGCCTACCACCTTAAAGGAACCTCTGTGGAAAAACTCTAGAGTTATTTCAAATACTGAAAGTTTTTCATTCATTCGTCCGGAACGCACTCGGGGCGTCGTATAGCCCGAGAGACGCACGCGCATCCGAGTCGAATAGTCCCAACCGCGGTGCAAATTTAACGGCTATCGGGCGCGCAGGTGGGCGTCGGCGGAGCGGCCGGTCTGCCGGTGGACTACCTGGCGGGCGAGGCGGAGGCGGGCGGCGAGGGCGGCGCGGCGGACTGCGGCTCCTGCAAGAGCCGCGAGCGCGCCGTGGCCCGCTGCGCCGACTGCCGCCACTTCCTCTGCGCCAACTGCACGGCGGCCCACGAGCTCATGCGCTGCTTCGAGCGCCACCGCGTGGCCGCCTTGGCCGCCCCCCGCGCGCGCCCCGCGCCCCTCTGCGCGCGCCACGGCCAGCCGCTCGAGCGCTACTGCCGCGCCTGCGAGGCGGCCGCCTGCGCCGACTGCGCCGCGCGCGACCACGACGGCCACCGCCACGAGCGCCTGCTCGACGCCGAGCCCGCCCTGCGCGCCGAGCTGCGGCGCCGCCTCGACGCCTGCCGCGCGCGCGACGCCCGGCGCGAGGACGCGGCCGCGCGCCTCGACGGCGCGCTCGACGAGCTGCAGCGGCGGCGCGACGACGCGCGCCTCGGCGTCGCCGACGCCTTCGCCGCCTTCCGCGCGGCGCTCGAGCGCTGCCGCGAGCGCGCCCTGCGAACGCTCGACCGCCTGCACGAGGAGCGCGAGCTGCGCGTGATGGACCGCCTGGACGCGCTCGACAAGGCGGCGCGCCGCTCGGAGCGCGCGCGCGCCTACGCCGAGCGGCTGCTGCGCTGCGGCGACGCGGCCGAGGTGGCGGCGCTGGCGCGCGCGGCGGCCGCGCAGCTGGCGCGCCTCGCCGAGGCGCCGCTCGACGCGGAGCCGCGCCCCTCCATCGAGTTCGCGGCGGACGCGGACGCGTTCGAGGGCCTCGTGCTGGAGCGCTTCTGCAAGTTCGAGACGGAGGCGTCGGAGGCGCGCTCGTGCGCCGACGGCTCGGGCGCGGCCGCCTCCTCCTACGAGGACTTCTCGCTGTCGCCGGGCTCGCCGGGCCGCGAGTCGCCCTCGCCGCAGCCCGGGCTGCCGCCCATCGTGGAGTACAACCTGCAGCAGCTGGCCAGCATCGCGGGCAAGGAGGCGCCGCCGCGCGCCGCCGCCGCCTCGCCCTTCGTGCTGGCCGACCTGTTCGCCGGCGACCTGAGCTCGCCGCACGCCTTCAACAACCTGCAGGCGCTGGCCAAGCTGGGACTCAATACCGGTCACTATTTTTCTGCTCTATCGCCCCTCGCCCCGACCCTGCCGCCGGTCCGCGGCCCCCCCCGATCCCTCGTCCCTCGCCCTCTACTGTCGCCTTTCGCCCTTAATTAACATAGATTAAAAATCCTCAAACTGACAATTCTGGAGCAACGGAGACACAGAGGAGATCTCATAGAGACATACAAAATACTGAGGCAACACTACGACTACCCAGAGTTGGAAAGCATATTTGTGTTCAATTCAAACCATCACTTAAGAGGTCACAGCCTGAAACTCAACGTTACAAGCTTTTCAACTGAAGCAAGAAAGCACTTCCTGACAAACAGAATCGTGAACAGCTGGAATAAACTGCCCGAGGATAAACGCATTCAAAAATAGGCTTGATATCTATTTAAAACATGATATATGAAAGAAAAAAAAAAGGAAACAGCAACACCAGTGAATTTCATAGATATGAACACATCAGCGTTAAGCTGCTAGTTCATCAACAAATAATAATAATAATAATAATAATTCTCCTTCCTTGCCCTCGTCCCTTTTTTCTCATCCTCGTCGCTCTTCACCTTCGTCCCTTCGTCCCGTCCACGGACTCCTCGCCTTTTACCCGATGTCTCACCCCACCTTTTAAATTCCGCCATAAATTTTAATCAAATATTAACCCCCGGCCGTCCGAGGCGGCTAGCCGAGAAACGAATCGCACCACCCGTGACGGTGGTGATGTAGGAACATGAATATAGGAACCCGAATTTGTTCATCCGCCGACCGAGAGAGATCGCTCGTCGATTTCATTTATGAAAGTAATATTCAAATGAAATCAGTCCTCGGGTACTCGCCGAGAAAGTCTCGGGGCGACACAATCGATTTTTTCATTTATATAAATGGTCTTATCTTTTTTCATACAATCGAGATTGGCGATTATTTCTAATGCCTGATTAATTATAATTGTCCATTAATGTCACGATTATTTCACGATTACCGTATTTGTACAGATATTAAAATTGCTATCGACTGAATATTGATAAATCACAATTGCAGATTTTGGTTTGTAGAATGAAAGTAAAGATTCGCTCGTAGTAGACTGCTCTTTTGATGTTCGCTCGTCGTTCTCTATGCGATCCGCAGTCTGTGTATTTTTTTAAAAGTATTTTTATACTGGTCGATCGGCGGGATAAAAATTGGTACTAATTGTAAAATTTTAGTAATTCTCAATTCGGCTACGATTCCATCGTGCGATTCGATCTTTGCGATGCGATTTCATTCGATAATCGTCGCCGGGATTTCGGTCCAAAATATCCATTGAGGACTTTATATTTCTGCTTAGTAGGTCGGTAGAGTTTCGTTTCGCATTCATGGGAGAACTATTAGAGCTCGCAGCCAATTATGTATTACCGAATTTAATATTATTATTCTTTGAATTATTCCGTAAATGCATATTCCGAGAGAATTTTAAGCTCCTACGACGACATTTTTTCCTAAATTGTTTTCGTTTAATTTTTTCCGTTTTCGAAAGCCGGTAAAGCGACTATTCATACATAACCAAGATATCACTATTCGAACATAACCATGCTAACTTAAGATGATGGAATTGTTTTGCGGAAAGTTGTCGAGTATCTATATTTCCGTTGTACAGGGTGCGGCAGTGAGGACGGATGGTTTTAAAAAAATCATAAAATAGTTAGTTTTTACTCAAAAATATATTTATTGATGGAATCAGGTTCGCAGGGAAATAGCATTTGAGACAGTCAAGTGTGGAAAATCACATCAGGCATGTGGTGGCCGAAATCGTTGATGCAGTGCTGGAGGCGTTCTTGGAAATTTGCGTAGACTCTCTCCAACATCGCTCTTTCAACTTGGGCGACTTCCACGCGAATTGCGTGGAATGATTTTTTCTAATGGGGACACCTCAAGGCTAAAGTATACGATAACAAGCCCCGAACTCTGGACGAATCGAAGGACGCAATTCGCGTGGAAGTCGCCCAAGTTGAAAGAGCGATGTTGGAACGCCTCCAGCACTGCATCGACGATTTCGGCCACCACATGCCTGATGTGATTTTCCACACTTGACTGTCTCAAATGCTATTTCCTTGCGAACCTGATTCCATCAATAAATATGTTTTTGAGTAAAAATTAACTATTTTATGATTTTTTTTAAAACCGTCCGTCCTCACTGCCGCACCCTGTATTAAAATGCGGTCGAGCGGTAGGATGCGAAAGTAAAGCGGTTTGGCCGTCCGCAGAGGTGAACGGGTGCGGGCGCGCGCTGTCGGCGGCGTCGGGGGCGTCGGCCGCGGGCGCGGGGGCGGGGGGGGCGGCGGCCTTCGCGCGCGCCAGCAAGGCCACGCCCATGCACATCCGCTACAAGTTCGGGCAGCTGGGCTCCGGCAAGGGCCAGTTCAACTCGCCGCACGGCTTCTGCCTGGGCAGCGACGAGGACATCGTGGTCGCCGACACCAACAACCACCGCATCAGCGTGAGTACCCTCCCCTCCGTAACCATACTGAACGAAAATAACTGACCGTCGATAGATTCCTTCGTTTGCGAGAGATCGTTCCGCGCGGACCGAGCTCCGAACCAAAAAATTTTTACATTAAAAAAAAAAAAAAAAACCAATTGAGAAGCCTTAAAACGAAAAAGTATAATTTTACTATTTTTTTTTTAATGTTTCATCTGTGTGTTTATGTGTGATTCATGACTGATTATGATTAAATTATGAATGAAAGTAGTTCATGTCGATGCTGTAATTCCAAAAGCTTATAACGGGTATCCGCCTTTTTAAAACAAAAGTGACTTTTTCAAAATCAAACAAAAGTCATAAATTGAGTATGCTTACAGTACAAAATAAATAAAGGAGACGGAATAACTGCAGTATAGGAACCTCTCTCCGAAAAAAAAAATTTTTTTGACTAATAGATTGTTTCATTTTAATGCTAAATCTGGAAGAAAATTGCGTCAGTCGCTATAAAGAGGCGAGATATAGGCATTCAAAGTTTAAATTTTATATTTTAACAAACGGGTCAAAATAAAAAATAAGAAAAACCACCATGCTCATTCCGAATCTTCCATAATCTTTATTCAATCTCAATAAATAAGTGAGATATAGGCGTTCAAAATTTTCATTCCAATGTCGAGAAAGTTGAGGCTTTTTTGTTTGTACATACAGTGTGGGACACATTCAAGTATATCGTAATATAGATTTTTATTTGCGATATTACAGAAATTATTACAATTTACAGAGTTGTTAGATTAAACGAAATATTTTAAAAAACCGATCGAAAAAATACATATTTTTGTGAAACTTTAAAAAAAGGCATTATTTTTGATGTTTTTTTCATTGACTGCATATCGATGACGGAAGATGTTTTTTCACGAGCATGTGAAAAAACATCTCGGCAAACGGGTCCGTCTGGTCCGCAGGTGTTCGACAAGTCGGGCGTGTACAAGTTCCACTTCGGCGCGGCCGGCAAGGAGGAGGGGCAGCTGTGGTACCCGCGCAAGGTGGCCGTGATGCGCGCCTCGGGCAAGTTCGTGGTGTGCGACCGCGGCAACGAGCGCTCGCGCATGCAGATCTTCACCAAGAACGGCCACTTCCTCAAGAAGATCGCCGTGCGCTACATCGACATCGTGGCCGGGCTGGCCGTCACGGCGGCCGGCCACATCGTGGCGGTCGACTCGGTCACGCCCACGGTCTTCGTCATCTCGGAGGCCGGCGACCTGCTGTCCTGGTTCGACTGCTCCGAGTGCATGCGCGAGCCCTCCGACATCGCCATCTCGCAGGGCGAGTTCTACGTCTGCGACTTCAAGGTGAGTCCACCGCTCCTCCTTTTTGGACTTTCTAAGTAAAATAAGAACGGAGACGCGCGAGCGGCCGAAACCGCTCCGTCGGCCGCGAATTCGGCCGGCGAGTGGCGAATGCCCCCGTTTCTTTTGAATTTCGGCGATAATTAAACGACTGGGAAATTTCGAGGCGGCTTCTATATTGCACCCGCTCTTCGCCGTTCGGTATTTCTACAGACTGCGACCGATCGAAATCGCATTAACCGGCCGAGATCGTTTCCGCGATCGGATCTGCCAATTTTCACCGCTTTCGATTTATTTAACTTTTGCTATTTGACCCTTCGTCGGAGGATTCCCGAGCGATATCTCTGGCTTTATTCTATACGAAAATAATAGAATAACCTACGTTTCGAAGGCTGCATTTCGAACTGCCCGTTACGAATGTATTTTGCCGGCTTTTGTAAACTATTTAGCTTATTTTGCATATTCACTGAAAGTCTCCGACCGCCACAGTCTCCGAACATATGTAGTCTAGAGTCCGGCGATAGCATTATATAGTCAGTGATTTAACTCTAATCCGTCTACGAACCCATAAGGTTATATGGATTCCAAATTAGTTTATTATCTAAAATTACCCTTAGATAATTAATCTCCTTAGGGTAGGGTATGTTATTATTTTATTCGAAGATGGAGATGTTGAATTGTCCTAATTTCCATTTCATCGAGTACTATCTTAGTGCTCAATATCTACTGACAGAATTCTCTGCACCAGCAGACTACCTCATTCAGTGACATCTGCAGGACATCAATTATTTGAATATTTTCGCTTCTTAGTACGATGGCTTATGCCTTATTTTCAGGTTATCTTCCTTTTCTTAACAAAAAAAAAATCTCCGTCTCTCATTGACTCTTTCAAAGTATTCAATATTGGCAATGTTTTTAAGAGATTGTTTATACTCATGCTTTGCAATCTTCTCGACGCACTCCTCGTATATCCTATACGGATTCGCTGGCGAAATTCCGTTTCTGATTAAACTTAAGGTTATAAGCGTTCAATTTTTAATTGCTTAACAGTTTTACATCAAAAGGTTATGGATTTATAGGGGGATTATATTATTATTATTATATTATATTATATTATACGGGACTAAATTCAGTCAATGTGCTTTTTTTTTAAAAAAACTGGGACAATTATTGTCCAATGGTCACTATGTATGTGGCGTTGTATGAATGCATGCTGATAACCGATTAAGTCAATGAACAACTGTGCATTTGACTTAGGGCTGAATATATTTGCATGTAAGGATTGCATTTGAGTTTCATAATTATTTGCTCTGCAACTTAACTTTTATTTATAAGTAATTTGTATTTGCGTATGAGAAAACTCTTTTACCGGTGTTTTAAATAAAATTTCTGACTTGAAAAAGTATTGCAGAGTGTCGATTGAACGGTCGAGTATAACCTAAACCGTTCAATCTTAAAACTAAACGGTTAGGTCGCCGTAAAACCTCTGAACCTATACGTCTCGAATGAACAGTTTAGTCGTAAAATTGCAGAAATTACACAACTCGGTTAGAAAGTTTAGTCATAGTGAAATTTAAAATAGTTTTAAAATCGCAGAATGCACACGGCTCAAGCGAACGTTTGTAGTTAGTTAGTTAGTTTGACTGGGCTTTTTCCCGCACTTGGCCTCTTGATTGGGCCGTTGTGCGTGGCTCATGTTTCCATTTATGTTACTCCAGCCAACCCAGGCTGTGCCAGAAGGTTAGCAGCCTGTTTGGGTTGCTACAGGCCTCCGGGAGAGATGCTGGAGATTGTAGTATTCTTGCCCGTTGCTCTGCCACGCTCCTGCATTCCATGAGCACATGCTGTGGCGTTTCTTCTTCCTCCATGCATCCTCTGCATAGAGGGCTGTCTGTCACACCTATGGTAAACAGGTGTTTGTTTAGGGGACAGTGGCCTGTCATAGTACCTATGACTTTACGGATTTTGTCCCTTTTTAATCTGGTGAGGTTGCGGGCAAGTTTTTTTGGACGCTTCCGGAACCGCGTTCTTTGTTTGCCTGCATCCTGCGTTTTTTTTCCATTCTGTAAGGTGGGTTTCTTCGGTGTTCCTGCGTAGCCATGTTTTTATTTGGGCCTGGGGAATGGGCATCAAGGGTTCCGGTCCATATACTATTTCCTTTAATCCCCTTTTGGCCAGTTCGTCCGCCGCGTCATTGCCCAGTGAGTCACTGTGCCCTTTAATCCATTGCAGGGTCACTTTATTTGACCCTGCAATGGATTGAAGCGCATTGTGGCATTCCAGTACGAGGACTGAGGTTATCGTATTTTTTGCTAGCGCTTGTAGCACGGAGGCACTGTCGGAGACAAATTTCAAACTTACGTCTCCGACATCTTTGGCTGCGACTGCCTGTGCTGCTCTGGTGATGCCAATGCATTCTGCTTGGAAGATCGTATTTAAGTTGCCTAGGGTAGTTGATATTTTGATGTTTAGATCATTTGAGAAGACGCCGGCTCCTGTACCTTGAGTGGTTTTGGAGCCGTCTGTGTATATCCTTACTTCATTTGTACCAGAGTGATCTGCTGGTTCTGCAATGAGTTGGATATTGTATCTACGATCAAAGACATGATGGCATATTATTCTGTCCATGGGTGCGTCCAGAAGAGGAATTTCTTCTAAAACCCGTTTCAGAATTTTTGAGTGTGGTGTTTCTGTGTTTTGTTTCCACAGTCCATTTGCTCTTAGTCTTAGAGCGGCTGCCCTAGCCTCCTCTCGGATGACAAGATCCAGAGGTCTCATGTTTAGGAGGTACTCTAGTGCGGCCGATGGTGCGGTTCTCATACATCCAGTGGCCGCTACGCACGCTAAGCGTTGTAGGCTCTGGAGTCTCGCTTTTACTGCGGTCAGTTGTGTTCTGAGCCACCATACGACTGATCCATAAGTCAGCGAGGGCCCGGGCGAACGGTTGTAATCATCGTAAAATCTCAGAATCTACAATACTCGACCGAACGGTTCTAATCATTGTAAAATCCCAGAATCTACAATACTCGACCGAACGGTTCGTTCGAGGCGTACGATCGCCTAACTTATACGACTCCGGCGGTTTAGCGATCGTAATATTGCAGAACCTACCGTACTCGATTGAACGGTTTAGTCGTTTAAAATTCCCAGAACGTTCACGACCCGATGGAACGGTTTAGTCGTTTTGAAACGGCAGTATCTACGCGAGTCGAGCGAACGGTTCAGTCGAGCGGTGAGATGGGAGTAACGGGAATGCTTGCAGGGCCACTGCGTGGTGGTGTTCACGGAGGAGGGCAAGTTCGTGCGCCGCATCGGCTGCGAGAGCGTCACCAACTTCCCCAACGGCATCGACGTGTCGGACGCGGGCGACGTGCTCATCGGCGACTCGCACGGCAACAAGTTCCACGTGGCCGTCTTCGCGCGCGACGGCGGCCTGGTCTCCGAGTTCGAGTGCCCCTACGTCAAGGTCAGCCGCTGCTGCGGCCTCAAGATCACCTCCGAGGGCTACGTCGTCACGCTGGCCAAGAACAACCACCACGTGCTGGTGCTCAACACGCTCTACATCACCTAGCCGCCCCGCCCCGCCGCCCCCGCCCCCTCGTGCCATTCCCCCCGCCCCCGCGCTCCTCTTTTGGGAGCGCACCCGCCCCTCCCGTCGATCTCGCCCTCTCCCGCTCCTCGTCCGTTCCGATCCTGAATTCGCATCGGAAGATTTTATTCTCTTTGAAAGTTTCTTTTCATCCTACGAGAACGCCGAAGCGAGCCGAGACGCCCGTAAACTTTCTTTCGGGCTATTTTAAATGTAACTTTTATTAGTCGATAAGTCGAAACGAACGATTAGCAATATCGCGTCGGCCGGGCGACCGCCGACGCGCCGATCGATCTCGCCGATCGGTCTCGATACCGAAGCCGCTGAATTTTCAAAAAAATATTTATACATTTTTTCGAAATTATTTCGTCGACGATTCGTCTGGCGTAGGACTCAAAGTAGCGATAGCTCCGCGGTCGAGTTAGAGTAGCGTCGCGAGTGGCGTTTTACGCCCGTCTTCGCCGGAATCGGAGTCTGCGATCGACCCGGCCGACCGATCCCGTTTCGCTCGTTTCGCCGGTCTGAAGTTTATATCTTTCGGTGCCTAAATCCTCGATATACTGTATTATTTCCTTTCGCGTCGAGCCCGGGAGCGAAACGGCTCGTCGGCGGGTCGACGGGGCGATCGAGTCCGATCGAGTATTCGGCGAGTCGGCGGCGGACCGTCGGATCAACGAGCCTGTGATAATATTATCTTCGGGATAAGTCGCGACCTTAGTCTTGTTATTGGATGTTTAAAATGTTTAGCAGCGGCTACTTTGAAATTTCGTGTTAAAAATGTTGTTAAAAATACCAAAACAAAAAAGTGCACATATACAATACTTTCTTATACTTATATACGTAGAGTAGAGTAGGAATCGGGGGCTCGTACTGAGTTTATCGAAGAAACGTCGCTTATAATCGGTGTAATTATCGATGGGGAAAACGAAGCAATAGTCACTACCTAAACTTTCCTATTATTATCTATCCGTACGGCTTACGCTGTCCGTCGATTCTAACCGATGGAAAAGCTCGTTGTTTGCGGCTGGCTGATTTTACTATTTTTAGAAGATATCGATTTGTACTAACTTATTCCACTGTTTTATTCGTTTTACGTAGTGATAATTCTGAGAGTTTGCACAAATTAAGTAATAACACGACCGGACCTTCCTGTATGTATATTTTAGCTCGTCGTTCGGACTCGATTATTTCTCGATATCCGTAGGAGGTCGGTCCAAAATCCTAGTCAAATAACCTGCCGACGGTCACCGTAGAATCCTTGCCTTTTATTCTCAAAAAATTGTATTTTATCGAGTGTTCATTGTTTTTATCTATAAGGTCAGAATATTTTTAAAAATTGGCTGCACGTGCCTCCGATCGGGGGAGAAGCATTGTTTTTTTTTTAGTTTTAACACGAGTACTGGTTAGGCATATAACATTTTAAAAATACTCTTTATCTCCATTTTTATTCCTATAAACGCACCTCATTGTTGATATATTGTTGGTCTTAATACTTTATCGATCGTAGGCTTAATAATATTTATTTTATGATTTAGGATGACTGAAACATATATTTCGGACCTTTTGGCCTATTTAGGTATTACGAAGTCAGTGTCAGTGTCGTTGAATTGGCCTTATAATTTAGGCCTTTCACTCTTTTACGAATTTTACTGCCAAATTTTCTCCTTATTTCTCGTATTCATTCGTTAGAAATTCGTCTGTAGGTGTATTTGAGTCATTCGTATTCCGGTGATTATACCAACGTTCAGGGTTTTTTTTTTAAATATTACTTTGAGTATAGAAAATTATTGTTTATTAATGTTAAAAATATTTTCATCTATATCCATATTTAGCGTTTACATTTTACAATGAATAACGATTATCGTTAGTGAGGTAAAATTTGGAAGAGCCCACGCTTTTGCGTAATATCCGTGAATGAAAATTTTATTGCATTTGTGTGATAATTTTTTGACGATTTTACAAGCATGCAATTGGAATGGGTGTCGAAAGTTAACTAAAGTGAGATGAGCTCAACGGCCAAGAATTGGGAGCCACTGTGGCTCGATCAACTTTCAAATTTTTCTGAAGCGAGTATGTTCCATCGTAGTATAAATACTCATAAGTAAGCACTCGCAATCGAATATTAACACTTTCCTCGGCACTACATTTTTAACTTTAATTCTGGTAATTCTCATATATATTATTTTGCTAATAATATATGTATAATTAACATTCAAATGATTTGTTGATGTTACGTTGATATTCAAATGATTCGTTGATGTAACATTCAAATGATTCGTTGATGTAACATTCAAATGACTCATGATTAACATTCAAATGACTCAATACGACAAACAGATCTTTCTTACCTGAATTGAAGTTGAATATTTTGCTGTTTTAGTGGATACGGTGATGATGTTGAAATACTCGGGCGTTCCACAACCACTATTCGTATACATCCGGGTATTGATATTGAAAATAATGTGCCCTGCGTACTGCATAGTAATAATGGCAATACTAAATTATAACAGTGCCCCCTCCAATATTTTTGTATATTTTTTTCTACATTAAAATGTGATATTTTGTAGTAATTTAGTAGATGGTTTAGACGATTCTTATTAAAAAAGTCTATTCAACAGGTGAATTTCAAAAAGCTTCATCGGATATTCAATTCTAAATTTTTTGTCATTGTAATGACTTATTTCTTACACGGAATATAAGAGATATTGTTTACGCACAGAGACATTTGGGCAAATGGCAGTATTTTCCCTGTTTAATAATTAGAACGAAAAGTATAATTCTCCAGTATTGTCTTAAAATAATAGTTCATATATTCAAAATTGTAATGTGAAATTAGCACTAGCCGCTTTAAGTAAATGGCAATCAGATTATATGCATCTCGCTATATTTACAGTAGTGTCTCGGATATAATATTTTCAGCATGTACGATTTTAAATTTACAATAGATATGGATTTACGATTATTACAATAGATATACGATTTTAAATATACAATAGTGGTTAATATTTAAACGGTATTCTTGTTGGTATACAAAGTTGAATAGCTCTTATTGAATGTTAACCTGTCGTTTTGAGTCTGAAGTGTCGAAGATCTATCTAATTGAAACGAGTTACCCTTATTTTGTGGAGGCTAACGGTGCGATGAGTCAGTGGTCAATTGACAAACCCATATCCAGCAATAAATTATACAAGTGTTTTAATGGTATATTTGAGGGTTTTTGGCCCGTTTAGTATTGTCCGTTCCTCAGTGGGGCGATGGCATCGACGATAGAGTAAGAAAACGATTTGCCTTAAGGGAAGTGCGCTCGCTCGGCTGCACTGCTTCCAGCGCATTCACATTTTTCCACTTTACTAAGTGCACTCAACAAAAACATCGTCAATATAATAATCAAATGCTTGTGCATAACGATATATGAATGGCTCAAGTCAATGTCTTCAGTCATCTGTAGTCTGCATTTAGTTGGAATAGCAATAATGTACATTTTATTACTAAAGCGGAGGGTCGTATTGAACTGAGCCATCGATATATGGGAGGTGCGACCGTTTGCTTTAGCGGCGTGTGAATTAAAAAGGGATCAATCTTGCCTGGAGCATTTGTTTAATGAGCAGTAGATGACGCTCGCGGTTTTTACGGTGATTGGAAGTAACCATTTTTCAGTATTTATTCCATGTTTCTATTTACAGATAGTATTTTAAAGTAGACGTGCGTACCTAGAGTATAAGAACCCTTCGTAGAGAAAGAAAGGGAGAGCCAAGCTCTCGGCGGGTGTGAAAAATCTCTGAAAATGTCGGCGCGATGCTGAGGTGCATCGACGGTTACTCGAACAATGTAGTCGTTCCGGTTTCCACAACAGCCTTCGTCTCGTTCGGTGGCAAATGTGAAATGTTTTTTTTGGACGATCTAGGGTTGACAATATCTTATTTAAATATCAATAATGATTTTCAGATTTACTTTCGTGAAAATATAATGGTTGTGAGCTGTTCCCCGACTGGTTTCGTTGAAGCGATGTGCTTGTGCAATAATATCACAGTTCAGATTTTAGGCTTTTAAATTATAATATATACATTGTTGATCTAATACAAAAATTTAATATATAACTTATAGTAATGTTATTAAATTCGTATTGCATTCCACGAGAGCATCGAGGCAAACTCCACTCTGTCCTTTGTTTTCGAGACATTCATTACAACTGAATTATTTTACATTTAAGATTATATTAGCCGTTGCCAACATCTTTTCCTTTAGTCAGTAAAAGTACAAATATTTTAATATACAAGTCTTACATTGATATTTACTTATTGACGTAGAAACGTTTCAAATGTGTATTTTAATTTTATTTTCACTTAACGTATTTTAAGCATAATTAATTTTCTGTACACCGGAGGAGTCAATTTCTTTGTGTATTAGTGGTATCATTGCCGCACGTTTGTTTGTTCCTATCTTCAAGCTTCGATGTGCATTTGTGTTTTCACAAATTGTCATCCAGTTTTATCTTCCTTAAGCGTGTGTCCAGAGGAGCAGAGCACCCTCAGTCAGTCCTTCTGGCCGCACATAATGTATTATTATTATTATTATTTTTATTATACATTATTTTACCAAACCAAAATTTACATATCACCGGCCACGTCATACGTTGTATACATTCAATTATTACTTAACCAAACTGTTATACACGCGAAGGTTATTTTAATGGTATATTTATTGTGAACATAATTTTTTATTTTCCATTTCAAATTTAGTCATTAAGATTATCATTATGTATATATATGTATATACACGGAGTCCCAGAACTGGACCAAAAGACTTAAGACGGTGATAGCTTTGGTCAAGACCTACCTAATTAACATAACATGTGTTCAGTAAAATCTCATAGCTATAATCTCATAAAAAAAAAACAAAAATCATTTCTCGCATCATTCTTTTGGTTCTCTTGATTATAAATAATCCTTTTATTGGTGACTTTTTATTGAAATATTCTTTTAAGTAATTACACTATCTGTATATACCTTTAACCCTTTGAAGACCAGCCATTCTGGTGCAAAATTTGCAAGGAAAAATTGCCTTGTATTTTTTGGTTAATTTAAATACTAACAATATGTTACCTAATAATTTATCTTGTTAGTCTTGTATATTATATATTTATATAAGCGACTTGTACCGCTGTGGAGGGTGAAATAGAGCCGAAAATTACATGAATACGGAGATCGCCCGCTGTGAATTGTCTTAATAGAAAAACCACCAAATGGTGGTTATGGCGTCCCAGAGGTTAATTCTCCAAAAAAAAAAAAGATGTAGGAAAAATTCATTATTATTTCACTTGCCTCGAACACTTTTGAGATATTTTTGAAAACTGAGATTTTATATTAAGACATAAGATATTGCTGAACACATGTTTTGTTACTTAGGTAGGTTTCGAACAAAGCTATCACCACCAAAAGTCTGTCGGTCCAGTTCTGGGACTCCCTGTATAAGGAATGTCATGTGCTTTTACATGTCATCTATTTTTTGTGTCAAAACTATTATTGGAGAATGGTAAATTTACGGTGTCTTAGTCTGTTATACAAAAAAAAAATATAGATATCAAAGATATGCATTTTTATAAAATTTACATAAATTTTGTTCCCAAAGATTTCGTTTAAATTAATTGTAAGATGAGGCGGGCGTATGTTAATTTGGGGGTGAGACTGTCATTGCTGGCTTCAATTACTCACCCCCGCTCTTAACTTTTACATTGTAAGTTTGCATTCTCTCAGTTACACTGACAAACCGATTTTCATTAATTTCACCCACAGTTTCCTTTCTTCGATTGCAAGTCTCGGGATGCCATTTTGTTTAATATTTCGCTCGGACAGAGGGACGCAAAGCTCGTTTGTCAGTGCGATGGAGACGTCTCGCAAAGAGTCTAGCAGACAAATACTCAGCGGGGTAGATTTAACATCAACGAATACAACTTGTAACAATCTATACAGGAATCTCAGCTGCATTGTGCCTAGATACATAGTCATTAAACAGTTTGTAGAATTTATCTCAATATTTTGGCTCCCTTTGATATTAAAATTTCATAATAGTGATAAACATTTCTTTTGAATGAAAATATTTCACTGTGCTCGGTATGTGTATTGTTAGTATTAGTATTATACAAAAATTACAATAATATTGAGAGGTATTTGGAGTAGCACATTGCAGTATTTTTCTCTCAGAGCCTACCTAAAAGTATCGTTTATTTTTGTCATTGTTTTTATTTAGGTGTTCTTATTCAATTCGATTATTTTTTCTCTATATATAGCTGTATTTTAATTAAGGATTAAACATATTAATACATTTGCGGGATTATAGGCCTGCACCTTAAATATTTTTGGAAACTATTGACCTTAAATTGTACTGACTTTATAAATATATTTACTTCAATAAAGATATTTCCATGCCAGTAATGCTTGTTAATGCTGATTTTCACTTATTCCTACCCTCTACAGTTCCTGTCAATCAAGAGGAGTTTTTTTTTTAAAAACTGTATAATTACTACCATTGTTTTTTCCTGCATGTGTGTAATTTTGTGTTTTAATTTTAGTTTAATATTAAAAATGTTCCATGAAACGGATGTTGCTGATTTTAAAAATGTGTTTTTATTTAATAATTTTTTGAAAATATTTTAAAGTATCGCAATGTTCAATGGAGATGTTAGATTTTCAATGAATAAATTCATGCAATTTTATAATGGAAAGGTTCCGGGTTAAATCTACAAAAAATAACATACTGAAATTTCGCCCCCTGTCTGGGGCTATAGATTTGCAAAGCTTTCCTTAGCAAAGGGATTGCTAAGGGAATTGATGGGGACAAAGGGATTGCTAAGGGACCAGGTGATTGGCGTGATCTGTGACTGACAAGGGTTGGTTTGCTCTGGCCTGGACGGAAACCCGACTAATAAATGATTAACCTGTTAACTGAGCATGACATATATACAAACATAAACAGTATCGAGTATGGGTAGGACGTATAGAAACGTCCTCGAAATATATCTTGTAACCTTGAACGGGAGGTACTTGTTTTTTTATTTAATGGATGTGTGAGTCATCGGTACGTGTATTGACTAGAATTTAAGGTCAGGTGCGCATTGCGGTGCATATTATTTCTGGAGAATCTGCGGACTATAGACGCACATGGAACCGCGCACTTTGAAAAAAAAAATCGGGCTGGATTTAAATTCTGTGGATTGCTGACGAAAAAATATATGTCTCATTGTTTTTTAAATAATTTTAAGCATTGATAAAAAAAATATTATAAATAAATACAAACGGAGCTGCCATGGAATTCACCGACCGGAGTCGGGCCCATCATAATACAATTTTTTTTACACTTCTGGGGGGTGAGCAGTGGATTCCGGACTTACGAACCGGCTGTGGTAGGTTTAGGACAGCTGTCTTGCCACATGTGAGCGTTCACCTTACCACCCATTCACTCCCCCTTCGAAGCCATAGAATTTGAGATGCGCAAATCGCAGTTTTAGATAATTTTTCTAAGAAAGAGTTGATTATTTTTCTGGAAAGGCCAAGATCTTTAAAGAGGTGAAATAGAGATTTAGCTGGCAGGCCACGAGCGCCAACTTCCACCGCGTGAAGGTGAACAGTGGAGCCGTTCCAGGTTACGGCATTTGCAAGATCATGGTATTTATTTAATTTGTACTCGTGGTCTTTTGGGATATTTGATTCCCATGGAACAGTTAATTCTACAATAAGAGCCACCTTCCGAGATAGAGAGTAAAGAGTTGTGTAAATGTTTTTTGCCTTTAGAGCCATCCCGCACAAACTGTATTGGGGGTTTGGAGGATACTGTCAAACCCTTGTTGGCACGAGCCACTGAGAGACTAATTACCTCGCGAATAACAGCGAGAACTTTGTCATGGCGGTAAGTGTACCGTCCTTGATCTAAGGCCACCTTGCAGCCAGCTAGAATGTGTCTAGCTGTGCAAGGGGTATTGCTACAGAGGGGACAAGAACTATCCTCGGCAAAGCTCCAACGAGCGAGGTTACTGGGGTCTGGAAGTGTATGCTGAAAGGCATTCAAATAAAATTTCAGCATCTCTGGCGTCCAGTCATAGAGCATTACCTTCCAGTGCAATAATAGTCACGCGAGTGTGACGTAATAAAAGTCTATACGAAAAAGTGTGCGCCCATCGTATGTTGCGTAATTAAAAAGAAACTTCCTCGGTTATCAGGTTAAGTAACCCATGGGTACTTAAAAACGAGTTAGTTTGAGTATCACTAATACATTCCTTGACCTTAGAGAAAACTGGCAAGACATAAATAGGACTTTGGCCGATATAGAAGACAAATTCTTCGAAAGTGGTATAATAAACGTTGCTTCCAAATGTTATTTCTACGTGAGAATGTACAACGTTCAAATCAATGTTGGATCCTTATAAGTGACTAGTTTTCTCACAACAATAGAATTGGGAGATTTCCTGTGTTTCTGGGATCTGATGTTTCTAGGTTTTGACGAATGTAGGACCTTTAGCGTTGCGGCATAATCGATTGCAAAATTCCTCAACTTTTTGTAAGCATCCCAAAGCTCAGCAGTAGGCTTGTACTTATATTTCGATTTGACCTGATCTTGTTTCGCCATATGGTATGTTATGGAAATCCTTAAGAAAGCAAACCCTTACGTTATAATTATGTATCGTATTTACCCTCGTTTATACCTGTACTGACATCCGAAGGATGAATCTCTTGAAGACGTCATTTTTAATGGAGAAGATGAAGGATGGCCGTCATCGTGATTTCTTAAGTCCACAGTTACTGGTAGGTAGTAGTAGTAAACGGAGTGAGGGGGTTGTTTCCAGCCCTTGATCTCACCTGGGTCTATAAGATCTTTTGTAACTACCCACTTAGCGGTTGGTTCAGTGGTCTGGTAAGAGCCCGGTTCTGCTTACCAGTCCATGCAGATCACTGACCTTCAAGTTGGGCAGATCGCTGGGTTCGAGAAAGGTACTGGTAGGTATATCACAATAATAATTCTTAATGGTTCTCTATGTACAAATATGTACAAAGTATATACTTAAGAAGTATATACTTTGATATATACTTATATACAAAGTATATACGAAAGATACTTATGTACAAAGTCCCGCTGTTCATCCGGGGCTCCTAAGTTGACATAGTTGTCGACTTAAATAAATACCACGATCTCGCAAATACCGTCACCCTGAATGGCTTCACTGTCCACCTTCACATGGTGGAAGTTAGCGCTCGTTGGCCTGCCAGTCAGATCTGTTACACCTCTTTAAATATCTCGGTCTCTCCAGGAAAATAATGAACTCCTTCCTGGCAAAAATATCTAAAACTTCAATTTCCGCATCCCAAATCCACTGGCTTCGAAGGATAGTTAATGGGTGGTAAGGTGAACTCTCACATGTGGCAAGAAAACTGTTCTAAACCTACCACAGCCAGTGGTTAGTCCGGATTCCACCGCTCACCCCAGAAGAAGTATAATAATAATATGATGGGCCCTTAGAGTATAAGGATGGGCCCGATTCCGGTCAGTCAAATTCATAGCAGCTCTGTTTGTATTTACTATCTACGTGGGGGGACCCAAAAGTAACAGGAAATCCGTCATAAAGTCTTTATTTCTTAATATTTTTACACCAAATTTTGATCACCTTCAAAGTAATCTCCATTGACCACAACGCACTTCTTCAAACGATCATTCCATTGTTCAAAACAGTTTTTGAAATATTTATCGCGATGTTCTTTATGCCTTTCGGCGATTTTTGTTTTACGTCCTCCACAGTGGCAAAACGCTTTCCTTTCATGTCCCTTTGGAGTCTGGGGAACAAAAAGAAATCACAGGGGGCTAGATCCGGTGAGTAGGGGGGGGGGGGGTGGACAATCGGTGTCATGCCGTTTTTGGTCAAAAACTGCTTTACGGAGAGGGCGGTGTGGGCCGGAACGTTGTCATGTACGCCAAAGATCTCCCCTTTTTTCCTGATACACTCCATCAATCTTCTCAAAACCTCCAAGTAGAACTCCTGGTTGACAGTTAGATCGGGGGGAACAAACTCCATGTGCAAAACACCTCTGCAACGAAGAAACAAATGAGCATTGTCTTGATGTTTGACTTCACTTGGCGAGCTTTTTTGGGACGAGGAGAGCCACTTGTCTTCCACTGGCTTAATTGCAGCGTTGTTTCGGGGTCGTATCCATAGCACCACGATTCATCACCAGTAATCACCCTGGAAAAAAAATCAGGGTCCTCTTTGAACTGATTTTGAAACTCAAAACATTTCTGAAGTCGACGCTCCTTTTGCTCGTCTGTGAGAAGGCGAGGGACAAATTTGGCTGCAACCCTTCTTGTGTGCAAATCTTCGGATAAAATCCTCTGAATGATATTCCATGATATTCTAGACATCTCATAGAGTTGATCAATGGTTTTGCGGCAATCTTCACAAATGAGGGCATTGATTTTGTCGATGTTTTCGTCACTTCTTGCCGTTGAGGGGCGTCCTGAGCGGGGTTGGTCTTCAATTGACATTTCTCCATTTTTAAAATGCGAAAACCACTCATAGACTCTGGTTTTACTTAAGGCAGCATCTTCCGTGGCCGATTTCCCCAACAAGAAACAAAATTTCACAGCCGCGCGCTGCTCTCGACAATCTGCCATCACTTTTTCGCCGAAATTGAAAAAGTTGTTTTACGAAAAAAACTCTCACAGGCGAACCGATGCACTCACAGCGACACAATTTTGCACACTTACTCAGGTGGAGTGACCGTAACGGACACCTAATCGAACAATGGGTTCCACCACTCTTCCTCCCCGCTGCAGTCCAATTCCCGTTACTTTTGGGTCCCCCCACGTATATTTATACATAGAAATCTACACACACAATTTTTTAATGCATAGGTACGTTACACATTTTTAAATTAGAAATAATTAAGAAATTTTCAAATAAAGATCTACCTGACTAAAATAATGGCCAAACAAGGATACAGTTCTGACCAGATGTGTTAATTCCGAAATGTAAAATGTCATTACCAACTATAAGTCTGGCAGTAGGTATTATTTACGCTGCATCTTTGCACTAAACTGACTGTCTTTACGTAGTTATTGTAATGCCACTGGTGCTGCAGTGAGATGAATCCTGCAAATACTTTTGAATGCCACAATGCCATTCATTACCGCAATGTCGTTTCACCATTAAGTTTGTGAAAGTAATGAGTAGTACCCTTGCGATAACTGAATATTGCCTGGCAATCGGCACGCTACGATTTGTGCAAAAGTACCGTATTTATGCAAAACTACTAGTACTGTAATAATGTGTCACCACGCAAGACGTGCAATGATCCCTCCATTATCAGTCATTCTAATGTGAAGAGAGCGACTAGGGATTTGTTCTGTGGGTTCTTGAAGAGCTGCCCTTGTGTCAACTATGTCATTAAAGATTGGGCAGAATGGAGGTGCGAAATTGTTTGCAAACCCTTCCAATACATTCTCTTCTATGATGTGTGTTTTTGCTTAGGTTTTGTTTGTTTATACTCTTTATTGTGAAATGTCACAACGGGTGGGTTTATTGTCATATGACAATCTCTTACAACCAACCCTACTATGACGTGTTATATGTATGTGTGCGTGTAACATGTGTGTAAGTGTGTGTCTTGTTGTTGCATTCGATCGACAGAATTGAAAATGCAATTCCGTTAATTTGATCCCAACGGAAAATGGTGACCCAGCCGGGAATCGAACCCGGGACCTTAAAATTTAAGATCAGGCGACCTAACCACTATGCCACCGGGCCGTGTAACGATTAGGTGTAACGCCTTGGCGGAATCTCCGAACCTAGCTTACACCATTGTAAAATCAATGCTTACACCAACGGTGCTGGGAGTATCAGGCGAAAAATTCTTATCAAAGTTCCTCCAACTGTTTCTTTTATTATTTTTCAGGAGTCTGTGTTAGACGTTGCACTTAGGTAGGTGTATCATGGGCAATGATTTATATTCTTCAAATAGGCTTGGAGAGTATTTTTATTTTATCAACAGCCTCTTTGCATTTATCTTTTCACCATGGCGGGGGGCCGTTTAGGGATATTTTCTGAGCTCTTTAGTAGATGTTTATTCGCTGCTGAAATAAACAGTTTGTAAATGCATTAATATAGCTATCGTCCACCGAGGCTATAAAGCGAGCTATGCAGCGATATGACATACGCGATATGTACGGTATATGTGTCTCTCCAACAATAAAATACAGAGAACAGTATAGATCTTTATTGTGTAACAAATATAGGTAGGTTTTATTAGAAAATGAACTATTGTTAAAAATCCTCCGATCAATGGGATAGCCGGTTACATTTCTTCAGATTAACCATTTCATTATATCCATAAAAATAAGCTTTAGTATAATATGGAAAATTAGTCATTTTCGTATTATAATATATACCTACATCCTGAAAATAAATATTTACCCTTCTTTCGTATTTATCCACAATTCACTCATCCATTCCCATAAAGGTTATCAATAACCGGTTATTTTGTAAATTACTGACCATCGCTACCATACCACCAATCCATGCAAAAAAAGTGTGATAACCATAGAGGGTAATGGAAATAGAGAACGGAAGTGCGAAGGCGGGCTGTGAGTGAATGCGTTCACCGAATAGAAAGAGATAGCTGCATAGAAGGCCCCCTCCATCTTTGTCTAGTTGCGCATGCGCGTTTATCCAAAAACATAGCAGACTTATGGCGTCGAAGCGTTGCCATGGTGATATATAAGCATTGCCATAGTGATATATGTATGTGGCTCCGTGCATGCGCGAATAGAAAAGGATGGAGGGGGTACTATATATGCTGCTGTCTCTTTCTATTCGGCTGACGCATTTTCAGGCTGGTCACGCGATCTAGTTACTTTTATATCTGTGGTAATAACAATAATTCCATTAACAATGGGCTAATAACTAGTTCAATAAAACAAAACTTTACAGAAAACAATATAGGTGATTGTGTGAGAAATATAGGTTAGAAATTTTGTTGAAAAATAAACTATCCTCAAAAATCTTTAGAATAATAGGAGAGCCGGTTATACTTCTACAGGTTAACCGGTTAATTACACCAAAAAAAAATAGCTTGAATATATGGATAATTAGTTTAGCCGATTATATATTAAACATACAAAAAATAACTGTTTGTTCTCTCATACTCATCCATACATTGTATAATTCACCCGTTCCCTTAAACGGTTATCAATAACCGGTTATTTTTGAATTACTGACCGCTACCATACCACCAAGCCACGCGAAACCGCGTCGTGTGAAACGGAATGAGAAATCGTCTCTCTTTTTATGTTACTCCTACCAAAAGTTTATATGAGAATAGTAGGTACAACAGGATTTCGTCATAAAATGACAAAAAATAAATTCCTTAAACTAATTAATTAAGAATGAACACATGAATGATATTACGTTCCACGTTCCTTGTGGAAAACCAATCCCTCCGGTATAACCGTCATCCAACCCTATTCATTTGCGCGCAGCAGATATTAATGATTTAAACAAAAAACTCACAAAACAAATATACTGGGTGGGTCTTCTAATCTTCTGACCGGAAAAGTAGAAACCCTTAAATAAATTTGCACTCTTTGTTTCCTATTTGCTAATTATAACCTTTACTTATGTGTGACGTTAAATAGAATACATAAACCAGTGTAAGCAACGCACAAGGCAGACTGTACACGCACCTTCAATCTCTTGGTTTCAAATTTTACTATCTAATCTTGCTACAGCATTACATATCGAGCTTTCCTCTTCGCGAAAAAGTCTAATACCACATCGACTATAATTGTAGTGACACGTTTGAAAGAGTAGTTGTTAACAAAGTACACCAGCGCTAATTACTCGCACACCGAATCAGATACATAAAAACCAACGGTCGCTTGACGTTCGGCGGTTCAGGTTTATTCGAATCCGCTCGTATAGCCCGTACCCTTCTATCTCTGGCAGAGACACACACTGCGCACACGTTCAAAAATCAACTTAGGATGCGTTCCAAAATCAAATACTTGATAGTACGACCCCTCGGATGCTAGGCGCTTTAGTAAAACAAGTTTTACAAAGACATGAGTTTGGCGCCCCTTAAATTGCCACACGTGGCGAATACCCCAGTTTGTCCTCTCCCCCCTCCCTTGTACCGGGGATGCCTCCCATCTCGATTCATGTACATAAACATCGAGTTTCCAGTGCCGAAGAAACACTCGGCCTGTTTGTTACATAGGACTAGTGGTATTATACGGCATTGTCCGTGTTATAGGTATCCGTGCTGAAATGCCTAGATATGTATGTAGGTATACCAATTTTCATGGCGATCGGTTGAACGATATAGAAGCCGATGTGCTGCAGCGCCATCTAGTGGCGACTTACAACAAAGTGGATTTCTTCGTAAGGGAGAGAACCGCGCAAGCGACCTCGAACTCGTAACCAATCGAGAGACTGGAGTAATCTGGTCGCAATTGGAAGTAAGGGCGTGAATGTAAGCCCGCTGGGTAACACTCCTGGCTGTCTCGCGGTTAAGGCGTTGGCCTCTTACGGGTTTGTGGCGGAGCTTGACGGTGGACTGTTTTGTCCAAGTCTTCTGCGCTCACTCCAGGGAGATAGAACGACGTATCGTTAAAACTTCCTGAGGTGACGGGCTCGCCCGCTGTAGCCGACAATTCTAGTTGCTGTCATCCAGCGCCGGCTCGAGGAAACTTGGCGCCCTAGGCAAAAGACTAGTATGGCGCCCATTTAAAAAATCACAAAACATTAATTGTGAAATTTTTAATCAAAAGAGCACAGATATGACTTACCTACTTATATATAATTAGAATACAAACTTTTAAAAAAAAATACAACCGACTTTTTTGCACCTATTTTCCAGTTATTTTGATTTTAACCCCTCCTATGGCGGGGTAAAATTTCTGCCCGGGATAGTTTTGCGCATAACTTTTAAACTACTATACGGATCGTAAAAAGAATAACTGCAAAATGATCACATTGAAATTTGAAATATTATAACGTTACAACATTATCTCGTAAAACAATTAAGATAATAATGAATAAATATTACAGTTAGCACAGCGCGGAAAGCGTCTAACCAAAAATGGTTAGCTCACATAGGAAGGGTTAAAACCAAACTACTGAACCAATTATGATTAAATTTCTATGGGACCAATCTGAAAGTATATTCTTTCAAATACAAAAAGAATTTTCCAGATCGCTTCATAAATGACGGAGATCTAAGGTAACAAACATTAAAAGGTGACATTGATTGCGCTGTTGACATTTTTTATAACATTCTTTTTGAACTAATCGATCGTCACATACCCACTAAGCTCGTACATGCGAGCAAATATCCGCAATGGTACTCCTCGGCGCTTATCAAGGTTGCACGGGAAAAAGAGAAGTATTTCCACAAATTCAAACGCTTCAAGAATCCTCTCGATCAATCGTCCTACAAATTGTTACGTATCCGATTTAAAAAAATGCACAAATCCTGTTTTAATGACTACATATATCGCGTTGAAAATAGCATATCAAGTAATCCTAAAGTATTCTGGTCCTTCATTAAAGCGTTGAAAAACTCGTCTACTCTTCCGGAGAGGACCACCTATCACGGCGTGGTCTCAGACTCAAAGCAAGACATCGTAAACTCATTCTCCACCTATTTCAAAGCTGTATTTGAAACACCGGTTGACTCAGATTTACCTGATGAAATCGGACCCGCTGATATCTCTTTTATTACTATCAACGCTGAGATTATTCACCAGATCATCAAACAACTGGACTTAAGGAAAGGTGCAGGTCCCGACAGAATCTCACCCATTTTTGTCAATCGTTGTGGCAAAAGCTTAGTATACCCTCTGAGCATCTTATTTAAAAGATCATTAGACGAAGGCATATTTCCGCATGAATGGAAGACGGCCCACATCACTCCGGTTTACAAATCCGGTCCTAAACATGACATTGAAAACTATCGGCCTATCTCCAAACTGCATCTTCAGTAAAATTCTAGAGAAATTGGTATATGCTCAGTTACATGCAGCAGTGAAAACATATATCAGCGACTCCCAACACGGCTTCCAATCAGGACGATCAACCACATCCAACCTGATTCTGTTCACTGAGACCTTGCTGACAAATATGGATACACGTTACCAGACAGACGCCATCTACACAGACTTTAGTAAGGCCTTCGATAAAGTAAACCATCCTACTCTAATATCGAAATTATTAAAGATAGGTATACATGGCGACTTACTGAGGTGGTTGAAATCATATATCAGTAAAAGAAGTCAAATTGTAGTGGCAGCAGGCTTCAAGTCAAATAGAGAATTAGTAACCTCTGGTGTGCCGCAAGGTAGGTAGATTCTTGGGCCTTTATTATACACATTATATATAAATGATATCGACGAATGTTTTAAGCATTCTAAAATCCTTCTATTCGCGGACGATATGAAAGCCTTTATGCGTATTAGCTCGATACACGATTGTTTAAACTTCCAAGAAGACCTCAATCGCTTTTCTATATATACCTATTGCAAACTGAACCACCTACAGCTCAACGTACACAAATGCCACTTGGTTCGATTTACCAGGAAAAGAGATATGATTAAACACCAATACCAACTCTTTAATATTGACATCCATTCTAAATCCGTAACCAAAGACCTAGGTATTCTATTGGACGACAAACTGCAGTTTATTGATCATATCGACACAATAACGAATAAAGCATTTGGAATGTTGGGTTTCATTCTAAGGACTTCTAAATCACTCTTTAATATACACACTATTAAAACGCTTTACTATGCCTACGTCCGCCCGCATCTTGAATACTGCTCGCAAGTGTGGAACCCCTCATATGCCATCCATAATAACAGAATCGAGCGCATCCAGACTAAATTCTTGAAATACTTAAACTATAGATTTTACTTCACACTTGACAATTCTTACGGCATCAACGTTCACCACTCGTACAACTTTACTTCTTTGGCTGATCGAAGGATGTACCATGATCTAGTCTTCCTACATAAAATCTTAAACAACAAATTAAACTGCATGGACTTGGTCCAACTAATACATTTCCGGACCCCATCAAGAACGACAAGACCGTCCTCATTGTCACATTAGCCGTTGCAATAACAACTACCGTAAGAACTCTTTCTTAAACCGTGTGTGTAGGGTTTACGATGATCGATACGCATCAATAGATATCTTCGCTGAATCGAACATTGGATTCAGAAATTTGTTAAAGAGGGCGATATTTAACACTTAATATTTAAAATTTAATAATTATTATTATTTAAAATTTATTACTTATTATCTACTGTTTGCACTTGTACTTAGTCATACCAACGTACCTGTCTCAACAAATATCGTACGGGTAAACTTGTTAAATACGTGGACACCCATCAACATAATGTATTTTTTTTCCTATGTTCCTCCTTCCCTTCCTGGTCCCTCCCTTCCTATCCTCTTTCTTTTCTCGTTTTTTTTCTGTCTCTTATCATTTAGATAATCTTGATGTTAACATTTAGTGGAAAATTGTCTATGGTGTAATTTTTATATCTATCTTGTTTGGCTACTTACTTTATACACTGTTATTTTCCTGAATAAAAGAAAATAAAATAAAATAAAAAATAAAAAAAAAAAAACATTCAACCGAATTGAGAACCTCCTCCTTTTATTGAAGTCGGTTAAAAAGAGAATATATCCACCTTCTTTAGCTGCATGGAGTGAAATATAAGAATTTAAAAAAAAGACTAATTAGAGATTAAATCAAGCAAGTTTTATTTTCCTTGCCTTTATTTTAGCAAAAGTGGAAACGATCTCCTTTAAATCTATTGTTTGAGCTATTTCTTGATTTATAGATAAAGTCGACAACTCCACAAGTCTTTCTTGGGTCCTTGTGGAGCGCAGATACGTTTTAATTTAGAAAAACTGCGCTCACCACTGGCCACAGACACGGGATGTGTCAGCAACATCGGGCGCGCGTTCGAACCGTTCATCGATTCGCGTGGTCGTGTCGCAGATATGCTCCGATACATACGCTACCAGATCGCCTCGCCGCGCCGCCCCCCAAAATACGAGCGCCCTAGGCAATTGTCTAGTTTGCCTAAATGGACGGGCCGGCCCTGCTGTCATCATGTTCGCCTGCGATCATGCGTTCAGGATCTGTGAAAAAAATGTTTTAATAGGATTTTTTACAACATTTCGAGGTATCTTACTTGCGTTTACTCTATTTATGTGTTATTTATGTTATTATTACAACCCATTCGATATTGACTGTTTATCTGGTTGTGATTTGCTTGTACCTATTTACTTTTACTTGTCTCAAACTTTTGAGGTTAGTTCTTGATGGCAACTACTTAGTTTCGAAATAAACACGTGCCCGCTTTAGCCCCCCCCCCCTCCTGTGGGCAAAGCGGGCATTCGTGGGAGTTCAGTAATTACTAGTAATTAGCCTTATATTGTTTTTAGTGTTTTGGCATTTTTTACCAAACATTATTCTAAAGCCTCAACTCAAGTTTCTCAAGATAGAAATAAGTTTCTATAGGTATATCATTCATATGAAAATAATATTACCTTTCTCTTAAGGGACTTAAGGCGCGTATGAACGCCAATGACCTTGGACGATGAGGCGTGGCCTATTGCTTTCCGTTTCCCCCGCCCGCGCTAAAAAAATCACGCGACTGTTGCCGAAATATTGTATGAAATTCATACGATGATTGCGAAGCGATAATATGTATGATGCAAAGGGATAATATTTTATATATAGGTATATATTTTTACCTGCGTTAATGATGATCCACAATCAGGTATATTATTAGGCACTCGGTGCACTTCTGAGAAGTTACAAATATTTAGAGAGTAGTTAAGAAACGTATTGTCGTTGCAGCGCAATTTTATGACTGAAATATTCAAAACTTTAAAACAATTTAAATCAGCCCGTTTGAAACAATTTGTTTTTATGAGGATACTTTCATGTAGAAATAAAAATAATATAAGCGACTTACTAAAAAACACGACTGCCGTTACAGAAAATGAACTATTGTATTTATAATTATTTTCATTACAGTTTTTTTTATGAAAAATTTGTGGTTTGTGTATTTATCCATAAAGATAGATGTATATTTCCGGAATGTACCCAATTTACTTAAATTTAAATTTGGACGTTTGGACATTTAGACACTGCCTTCTTGATATTTGGACAGTACCACATGACACTCGGAATGACAATACCACACACTACTAAATCGGTGGAAGCGTTTAGAAGATATGGTAGAATAAAGAAACTGAAAACATAAATAAATGTAAGATTCCATTTTTGCTTATTTTATAAAATGGTAACTTTCCGCTTTTGATGGCTTCCTGAAATGCAGTGACAGGACATTTGATTTCGACGATCAAGTCGTCTTCTACAACACCGTCGGGAGAAGCTCCGAGGAAGGGTATCTATCTCTTTATTTATAAACAACCGCATGGTTTTATTACCAGCAATATTTCTTGCAGCATGTCTGGTTTTTCACACTTTTTTGCATAATTTGCTTCATTTCCTTTTGAAAATAGTAATCTGTTTTTCTTTCGACTGAATTTTCTCATACTGACCATCGTTTGGAATCGCTGCTTTTCCAAATGTTTTATTTTGCCTGTGGGACTACGACCTATGACATTTTTGTAAAGAGAAGACATCAATTTATGCGAGTTAAATGAAACCAAAGCGGCTTGGTACCTTGTCTGGTAGGAACCTTTGAGGTTCAAATTTGTTCTTTTACCACCAACAAGCTTCGCCACTATACTGTTAAACCGTTCTACTAAGTTACTGTCTACAGCATGAATTAAACTTGGAGCATATGAAGCAACATTTGACATAAGGAAACAAATTCTACCCCAGAGAGTACTTTTAAAAAAAAAATTTCGTCTGCTTCCGATATCATATCTGATTTATTCATCTCAGTACAAAAGCTTGCTTTGCACCGACTATGATCGCCAAAAGCGTGCAAATGGGTCAACAGAATATCATTATAGAATGGCTCAATATTGCACCTTCTATCTGATTCAGAATCAGTTTTATAAATCTTTATGATCTTGCGAATTGTTTTTCTTAGGATCATGATTTTTTCTGTGTCAAATGCTTTCTGAATCGCAATAGATATTTTGTGTCCGTTTGTAGCTGGACTAATTTATTGCATAAGTTTCTAAGTACATGGTTTCTGCACTCAGTTTTTTCTACCGTGTGGTGGTCATACGGGTGACTTTCAATATTTTGGCGTATGTGTTAGAATCGCTATCAGAAACCATTCTGCCGTATATGAGGCCATGCATTTCAATTGAGCATTTAAAACCCTCTAGAATATCGGATTCCATGCCAGTAGACGGACCGTTATAATTTTTATAGCACACGTGTGTTTTGTGCTCGATCTTTCTTTTTTCTGCTCTTGCACAGATACAGCAGTATTTGTTTCGTACGCCCAAAAATAGCACTTCACCAGTCCTTTTACTTTTTATGGTTGCTGCCCCAGACAAAGCGGAATATTTTTTTTGTAATTTATCTTACTCCAACAGCCATCTACAATCACATCAATTATGGGAATCTCATTTTTGTCTACTCTTCCTTCAGCACTCGCCATCTGTCTTTCTTTTATCGCAACCAGATTTATCGAGTAAATCGATTTTTTTTCAATCTCTTTTGTTATGATTGCATGGCACTTTTGGTATATTTTAGACGTCATCAGAGGAAGGTCTAAAACGGCGGAAAGTTCTTAAAGTTGCCAGTGTCCACCGCCAAGAGCGACCATTCCAGCTACAGCAGAATGATTTACATATAAATCGTCTGGAGAATCGGATTCAATGAAAAAAAAATCATTAATGTTTATAATTCGTCTACCTTCAATACTTGGACCATTTTTCCGAAGTTGATGAAATGTTGAGCTGAAACAATCCTACTACTATTATAAACGCGAAAGTTTGTAAGAATGTATGTATGGATGTTTGTTACTCTTTCACGCAAAAACTACATAATGGATTTTGATGAAACTTTACAATAATATAGCTTACACATCAGAATAACACATAGGCTATAATTTATAAAGATATATAGTTTTCTATCATCATTATCACAATTTTCCATCACCACGCGGGTGAAACCGCGGGGCGCAGCTAGTATATTATAAACAAAGTATGAACATTAAATTATAACTTTTATGATATTATCAATAAATAATAAATATTAGGTTGACTTGAAATAGGTAGATTACACTGTTTTCTACACTAACTGAACTAATTTGGTCCTATCGTTTGTTTCGTTGACACATATAATTTTCGGTGACAGTATGCCACAATGGTCCTAAGGACGTGGTTGATTTGGCGGAATATTGCAAGTGTAAAGTTATCTTTGATAAATTTGATATATGACTGAATAATAGCATAAAGATGCAAACTAGTTTCTCTCTTAGTGACACTACAATCCACACACATTGTTTCTTCAATTTGTATTTTGCTTGACGTCCTAAAAAAATGAGTAGATTAAATAAAGTACCTACTTACAAATGATTTACATAATCCATTAGTAGGTGTAGGTAACTAGGTGTTGTAGGTTTTAATAATTATCTATTGGCAGGTATCTGGATAGGTATAGAAAAGGGAACGCGAGAAACACCTACTAAGCAAAAAAAATCGGTTGTGTCACCCCAAACTTTCGATTGGCGGCAGAAATTTAAAAATAATATGCAACTGGACTATTCACACTGACCCCAACTATATTGCGAAAGAAATAAAAAAAAAACGGGGACAATTTGTAATCCAGGTACCCCATATTTGTATGGCAGGTACCCCAGTCGTTGGTCCTAAAAAACTAATAGGTTCCACCGACGGTTAACAGGAGCTTATATACCAAATTTCAGCTCAATCAGATTAAGCGTCTGGGCGCTATCGTGGAAGAATACACACATACATACACACATACATACATATATACACATACATACACACAAAAAGAGATCGGTCTGAAAATGGTCACAATCGTCTTAGGGGGTCTCAAAATGTATATTTCCGACATCATCTCGAATTTTTTTTAGCGCGATCACAATACTTTCCTTTTCGGGAAAGTAAAATTGTAGGTAGGTACCTACCTACCTACAATTTTTCGCTTTCTTACGTACACTTTGACTCTTTGTAGGAATAGGTATTTTGTATTTTACTTAAAATACTTCGTTCATTTTCATGGCCTTTTTAGCCCAACTTTTTGCAGCTTTCCTTATCGGCGGCATTTTCGATTATTTCAAAGTCGCAAAACAGCAAACATATTACAGTTTCGCGGACGCGGATTGCAGCGCAGCAACACCCTCCTCGTCAGACTGTTCGCGGAACACTGCCGGCCGTCGCCAAAAACAATCACATTTATAGTGTATATAGTTTAAATTACTTTTTGTCAAAACAATTTATTATTTTAGAATAAAAAACGATCAGTTTAAAGATAAATGAGTTACCAATATTTTACTATAAGTCCCTTGAAAATATCACTTGCAGTTTAGAAGTAGTTACGTAATTAAAGTTGAAAACAGCTTCATTTCAATATTTTTTTTTTGTATAGTATTTTATGTTTTACATTTTTTTAAAACGAACAGATTGAAGTTTATATATTAATGCTTAAGATATATTTTTTCAGGAATTGTCAGTAGGCTGATTTAAAAGTTATCGGCCTTCAAATATGATCGTTTCACGACTCCACGCGCCTTAAGGGGTCCGCTTTGGGCCCCCTTACCCTATAGGTACCAATTTTTATGGCGATCAGTTAAGCGGTATAGACGTTGATGTGCTGCACCGCCTTATAGTGGTAAGTTACGAAAAAGTGGATCGCGCGAAGATATTAACCGTTGTCAAATACCTATATAGGTATATATATAAATTTTCATGGCGATTGGTTCTACGATATAGAAGTTGATGCACTGCAGCGCCACCTAGTGACGAGTTACGACAAAGCGGATAGCATAAAAAACTTTCTTTATGAAAAAATACATATAATGTGCCAAGCTTCATGGTGATCACTGATAGGTCAAACGGTGTCGAAGTCTTTTAAGCTCGGATACAGAGAGACAGACAGGTATACAAACATCCGTTTGTATGTTATAAATAAGATAAAAAACGAATTTAACGAGTGAAGTTTATAACACACGACGTCTCGGCGACGTTGCAGCCGCCGTTGACTAGGGTAGACTAAAAGAACGGTCAATCCGTTATTCCGCGGGTAAGCCGCATACCGCTGCCGCCACTGCGTAGATTATAACGGATGAGGGGGGGGGGGGGGGAGCAGGCTCGGCGCGCGCGAATTTTGAAAACCCGACGTGCATACATTATTCACTGTATCCTGTATTTCGTCCTTGCGTTCGGCGTTCGCATATATACAGATCCGTTTAAATATATACAGATGTAATTTCAAAGAGGCTTCACTTGAAAATAGTAGTCACTTTTATACATATTCCATTTCTGAGATGTAATCCAAGGCGGTCGGGTAGTCCGTTCGTTTCTCACCCGCCCGTATGTGTCTGGATTATAAAATCGCTGCGACTGGCAGGTCACTGTCGATATTAGAGCGAAACTGTCCCCGTCAGCGGCGCTTCAGCAAAAACTGCGATATTAGTTCCCGGATTGCATACATGTGGCGTTATTGTTTCTCTCTGCAGCAATCCCACTTTCTTTCTTCCAGCATTGTGCAAATGCTGCAGGCTCCGTCATTGTAAAATATTTCATATTTATCGTCATGCCAACAAGCAAACTTTTCAGGGCATGGGAAAAACTGAATAACTTTCATGAGATGTTTTTTTAGCTGTGTAAATGGGACAAAATTAAAAAAAATAATGAAATAACTGTACTGACTATTAAAACGGTCTAATAATTGAGATGTTTGCTACCATACCAAATCATAGAATTACTACAAGGCACGTAAGAGGTATCACCATAAAATCATCCATCCTCCAGTCTGGACACGAGTTCGAGGTCGCTTGCGCGGCCTCTACCTGACGTAAGCGGTTATTCAGTTTGAATATTTCGCGAACCGCAACGCTTTTTGCCCGCCATGGCTACTCGGATCGGGTGGCCGACTACCCTCTGCAACAACATAGGCAACATACGTCTCCAGACCCCCCTGGTTATTCGCCAGCTGGTACTTTCTCCGTTTTTTTCGCAAGTGCAGATTGTACTTGCGAAAAATTCCGTATTATTTGTGTCAGCCTATATAAAGTGCGATAGATGCTTTTAATAATTTTATGTTATTATTGTTCTCATTGCTTAAATAATGAGTTTTTATAATCAATGATGTTATAAAAACCATTCATTATCAGTGTTATTTTAGGTGGCTAAATAAAATGGTATTAGTTTGGCCAGACAATGATATCAGCGCGACCGCCGCGCTGATATCATTGCCCATATCGCCGACATGGGAGGATTGACAAAACGTACCATGGAATTGAGCAATTTAATATGCTTAGCGACAAATACTTTTAAAATATGTTTTCTCGGCAAACTGATTTTGGGTGGACTTGTGGTATAAACAATCCTTCAGAAGAGATAGTGCTTGTACGAAAAGTGCAACACTAAGTCCTACTCCTTTTCGGTTTCAAGTCTTTGTCCTAATTTCACGTATTGCGCTGGTACGTGCCGAGGTCATTGCGCTTGTTTGAGTTTTTTCCGCAAGTGCAGATTGTACTCCAACCACCCTGTTCCGCCCGAGTATTTCCCTGAATCCGCGATATTCTGATCCCAACCGCCTCCGACTGCAGGATTACAGCCGTGGCGCAAACTAACAGCGGCCTTGACAGGGTAAGCATAGAATAGAATAACTTTATTGTGCTGTAAAACATTACCTAATGAATATTACACTGGTTTTATAAAAAAAGACAATTTATGCACAAATGGCGGACTTATCGCTATAGCGATATCTTACAGTCAACCATTTGATAAACTAATTCCTAATTGTCACCGCACAATACACACAGAAATAGTAAAGTTAAATTCAAAATAAACGTATACAAATATATGTCAATAACATATTGCTAAGGGAAGGTTAGGTTAGGTTAAGGTGAGGTATTTGGTTAGTGCTTGTGTAAATATAAATGTTTCTTCAACAACTTTTTGAAAGTATGCAAAGAAGGTGCATGCCTGGTAGAGTGAGGGAACTGATTCCATAAACGAGCAGAATGGACCGTAAAAGAGTGCGTGTAAACAGAAGAATGATGTATCGGTATGGCGAGTCTGTTATCCCGGATTGATCGAAGTGGAAGACCGTGGCATCCCAAAGGGTGGAAATTCTCCTTGGGATAGGATGGTGACGTGGGGTTATTGAGTATGTCGTAGAGTAGCGACAGCGTAGGGTACGAAAATTTCTTCGATCGCGAATAGGAAACCAATGAAGTTGCTCACAAAACCAGATAGGAGTTTAGCCGTGAGTTGGGCATGCCAGATGACAGATAGAGTTTGGCCAACACCATCCAAGCTAAACGGAACCATTAAGAACCCATATACAGTGAAATAACGTTGATGAGGTAGATACTGTACAGGATTGTCCGGAAGATTAATATGTACGCGCGGCTGATTCTGTCTGCCCTGTCTGGCTTCTGACCGTTACGGGGGCGTCGCGCCAGGCTATATCGGGCGAGACGACGCCTATATAGTGGAAGAGTCGAATGACGCAAGTCAAGTACGTAGTGAAATGCCTGATCATATTTGGTCATTGAATGAATTTCTGGTTGCTTACAAATTCGTGGTTGCTTACAAATGTACAAGTTTTAGCAAAAAGCTAATAACACTAAATATGCTAAATATGCTAATACTAAATATGCCATAGAACGTGGTCTTCAGAATAAAAAAAAAAAAAAAAAAGTAATAATAAAAAAATGTTTAAAGATAATATAATAATTAAAATGCAATTCCATTATATAATCGGCAATAAATATAATACAAAATTCGATTAAATAATATAAATAAAGTTATATGCGAGAAAAGAAAGAAACAGTCATTAATATTTAATATATGTTAAGTAATATAGAATTTAATATAAAAATACCTAGTCAAAAAAGTACAATTCATTGTCAAAGTAAATAATTTTTGGTAGTTGGTTCAATGTTGAAATATACTCAACATACATGTTTAAAAATATGTTAATAATTTGTGCACCTAAGTTTTATTAGACTATTATTTCTAGCATTTGATGTATGGTTAGTCTGTCATGATTCGATAACCATTTCTTTAATTTATTTTTGAATTCCCTAAATGTCAAATTCATTTTTATTTCCATATTGATCAGATTGTAAAATCTCGGCGCAATGAAAGAGTAATGTCTTTGTCCAAATGATGTTTTCCTTCTGGCTATTATTAAGCTATTTTCTAAAACTAAAACTTTGGTTGGTCGCCGGTTCTGAATTATTCCTAAATTTGAGTTATTGTCCAAAAATAATAGTATAAGTATATATTCTGAAAGTGCGATATTTTCTAAAAGAACGGTATTTTACGAAAGTACAAAAATATTTTCTGAAAGCAGGATATTTTTAAAAGTCCCATTTTTTTATTAGTACCTACTATATTTCCGCAACTCAGTCCGAGCTTGATCGCTGCCTTACCCACTACCCCACTGACCTGTCTGGACTTACCCTACTCATTCACCACTTACACCCGACTTCCTCTGATCGGCCGGCTAAAAATGTGATTTCTAAGAGGTTCTTTTATTTGGAATTTTCGACCTCCCCCTCCCCCATGTCAACAGATGAAGTCAGCGGCCTGACCCCCCCCCAAGATTACGTAATCAACCGAATTTGCGGAAAATGTGAAGAATCGTGAACCCAGCGTTTGTAGTGTTTGAAGACGTTAGGTGGAAAAAACATTTCAAAATGCTTTTAACAATGTACCCTACTTTATACTGTCAAAGTAATTAGAAAATCTCTTTGGTTTATTTCACAGATCCCAATCTTCAGACCGCAGTGGCTGTATAATAGACGGTATTACAGAGAAAAAATATTTAGGAATGCATTTATAAATGCACATTTAATGTGCAGGTTTAGACCAAAAAATGGCGATGAAAGACCAAAAAAGATTACGTAATCAGGACCGGCACCCCCCCCCCACGTAATCAAGCGTAGGTAAGCTTCAGCTCCAACCCCCCTCACCCTCGGTCATTACGTCATATGTGGACGGCCCCATACTTCTATTGACGAATATAACCTATGTATTAGCCAAAGAATTTTTCAAATCGGACCACGTGCTCTCAAGTTGTGCGCACAGGCACACGCAAACGACGAAATTTTTCCTCCCATCTGGGGTTATAGGTTTCGCCATTTATTATATAGGGTATAAGATTGCTCAATGCCGTACTACGTTTTGGCAGCTAGGATTTTACTATGAAAAGGAATGAGTAGATAGCACCCATAGTTCCGAACATTGATTAATCTTCTGTTATTGTCAGTCGCTTAATAGATGGCTTTCTAAACATGCCTTTGCTGTACCTATCCTATCTCAAAATAAAATAATAATATAATAACATTATAAATAGGATAGAAAACGAATTTACCGCGTGAAATTTGTAGGACCCGACGTTTCGGTGACGTTGCAGCCGCCGTTGTCTAGGGTAAACTGAAGAGCTGTCAGTACGTTGTTTTGCGGGTAGGCCGCAAACCGCTGCCGCCACTGCGTAGGTTATAACGGTGGTGGGGGGCCGGGCTCGGAGCGCGGGAATTTTTAAAATCCGTCTTGCACACAACACTCACTGTATCCTGTTTTACGTCTTTGCGTTCGGCTTTCGGCGGCGGGAACATTTTAAGAAGAGGGTTCCACGTAGAAGAGAGAATTCCTGGGTCATCTAAACTCCATACACCCAAAAATCAGTTTCACCTATGAAGTAGAGAAGGACGGCTCCTTACCATTTTTGGATGTCAAAGTGACGAGGAGAAGTGACAATACTCTCGGACATACGGTATATCGGAAGCCCACACATACGGACAGATATTTGCATGCAAGCTCACACCATCATCCCTACCATCTACGTTCAGTGCAAACGTCGCTCGTGAATCGAGCACGCGATCTATGCGACACTGAGCATTTTCCGAAGGAGATGGAACATGTCAATGATGTCCTTAGGAAAAATGGATACGGAAAATATCACGAGACACGCACACGATCTAATACGGACGAAACTCAAAAACCGAGCAGATCAAGAGCATTCTTACCATACGTCAAGGGCGTGACAGATCGAATAAGTAAGATGCTAAACAGATTCGATATAAAAACGATCTTCAAACCGACCCAAAATATAGCTCGATTTTTGAGGCCTGTAAAGGATGTAATACCACTGCAAACCCCGGGTGTGTATAAAGTCGAATGCAGCTGCGGTCTAGCCTACGTTGGACAAACGAAACGGCCCATAGCCACGCGACTGACAGAACACATCAAAGCTGTTAAAAACGTTCAGCGAGAAAAATCGGCGATCTGCGAACATATATTGGATAGCGGAAGTAACCACTGGATGCAGTTTCAAAATCCCATTGTTCTATCCAAGGAACAATTCTACTTTCCTCGCATGATCCGGGAAGCCATTGAAATAAGAAGAACTCCGAACTTCAATAGAGATGACGGCTACAAACTCTCTTCTACATGGAACCCTCTTCTTAAAATGTTCCCGCCGCCGAACGCCGAACGCAAAGACGTAAAACAGGATACAGTGAGTGTTGTGTGCAAGACGGATTTTAAAAATTCCCGCGCTCCGAGCCCGGCCCCCCACCACCGTTATAACCTACGCAGTGGCGGCAGCGGTTTGCGGCCTACCCGCAAAACAACGGACTGACAGCTCTTCAGTTTACCCTAGACAACGGCGGCTGCAACGTCACCGAAACGTCGGGTCCTACAAATTTCACGCGGTAAATTCGTTTTCTATCCTATTTATAATGTCAAACAACCGCGATAGTCTTCGATTTCATAATATAATAACATATCTGATTTATACATCATAACTCGAATTATTTTAATATCATTTACATAATTATGTCAATTTTAATTTGCTATACCGGTTTCAATACATAATAATTAAACCATTTAATGATAAGGTAGTCTAAGGGGCTCTCTAGACGATCAAACATGCTTGTCAAGCATCGCGTCGCGTGCTGGGAGGGGATCGTAAACCGCAGGAAACATGCAAATATTTTTTTTTATATTTACCAAAAATGCCTAATTCTGTAGTTTTATACTTGGAAGTCACGTCATTCATCAATCAATTACGTGTAATTAACGTGACTCCCTGGTATAAACTACAAAATAAGGCATTTTTGGTAAATATTAAAAAAATAATATTTTCATATTTCCTGCGGTTTACGATCCCTTCCCAGCCCGCGACGCGATGCTTGACAAGCATGCTTGATCGCCTAGAGAGCCCCTAATAGATGGCATTCTAATATCTCCGTATTATTTGTGTGTTGTAATCAGCCTATATAAAGTGCGATGGATGCCTTTAATAATTTTATGTTATTTTTGTTCTCATTGTTTAAATAATGAGTTTTTATAATCAATGATGTTATAAAAACCACTCATTATCAGTGTTACTTTAGGTGGCTAAATAAAATGCTATTAGTTTGGCCAGACAGTGCTATCAGCGCGACCTGTATATCGCCGGCGTAGTAGGGTTGCCAAAACGTACCATGGAATTGAGCAATTTAATATGCTTTGCGACAAATATTTGGATTTGGATACAAAGATTTAAAAATATTTTTTGTCGGCAAACTGATTTTGGGTGGACTTGTGGAATAAACAATCCTTCAGAAGCAGGGGCGTAGCTACCGCCGTAACTGCCGTATCATTTATACGGCCCCCCCGGGCCACGGGGGCCCCCAACCTGACCTGACCTGACCTGGCGACCTGACTAGTATGTTCGAAATATTACAACCGGAGAAACTCCTGTCTTCTTTAAACGAAGAGATATTAAACACTTCCGGAAAACTGTCGGCTAAATACAGTAAAGACATCTCAGTTATTCTTTATGAGCAATTAAAGGCTCTAGAAACATGCTTAAAATCTGAAATTCAAAAAAATCATCTATTAAGGAACTCATTGAATTATTGCTGATAAAATTCAAAAGTCTTACATCCAGTTTTCCGGAGGTAATAACAGCATGCTTTTTATTCTTGATCCTCCAGTTACAACTGCAACTGTTGACAGAAGTTTCTCAACATTAAAACTGATAAAAAAATAACCTAAGAACTTCGATGGGACATGAACGCCTGTCAGACCTGTCACTATTGTTTATAGAGACAGAAACTTTAGAAAAACTAAAGTCATCATCAGCTAGAAATGATTTAATAAATCAGTTTGCCGAAAAAAAATCAAGGAGAGTGTATATTTAATTTGTATTGTTTGTAAAAATTTTGGAAAAAGTGACAGATAGATAATTATGATGAATAATTATTTCTTTTGATTTTATGCAAACATTTTTTTTTCTTTTATCTTTCCCCTTCCTAAGGCCCCTCAAACAACTTTTTATACGGGGCCCCGCCAATTTTAAGGCACGCTACGCCACTGGCTACCACTGATGGTATTTCCCTACTACCCTCTTACTAATATATGGTATTCCATTGCGCCACTCCAAATAACGATTTGGCAACCCTTCTGTGCCGGCGAAATGCAGGTGGCGCTGATATCATCGACGGCCTAACTAATAGCAATTTATTTGGTCATCTATGATGACATTGATAATAAATGTTTTTTTTATAAAGGACTGATTGATAGTAAAAACCCAATAATAACATTCGATTATTAGTGCCATCTATCGCATATTTTTTAATATATAGGCTGATTACATCACAGAAATCATACCGAGAGGTAGAATGCCATTATTTTATAATGTATAGTCGTGTTTAGAGCGCCATCTACAAAGCTCTGTCATACTGTTATACTACGAAAGTCACCATATTGAATAAAATAATAAATGTTAGGAATTATGAGTGACATCTACCCGTTGCGTTTCGCAGTAAAATACTAGACATTGAGCAATATAATAAGCTTTATAATCAATGGTATTACCCAAAAGTCGACGTTTTTATCCCGAGCTAGAAAGGTGGAGATTTTCCTCTGGCGTAGTAGATTTTGCATCTCATTTTTATTTCTTAATGCACCGACGCGGGTGTTCTTATCGCGGGCTGAGATAATACGGCGAGCACATGTAGCTCTCCTGCGCGAGGAGGAGTCCTACTCGGGAGCTGGGGTGGGCGGAGGGAGGAGCTGCTGCCTGCGAAGTGAGGCACAGGCGACATGCAAACTTACACAAAATCCGCACAAAAGGTGTCGCTTCGCTGGGTAAACCTTGTAAATCATTATCGTTACATAGTATAAAATGAAGTCGAAATGAATTTATGTCTGTTTCTCCGTCTTCTTCTTCTGAATCACTCAACGGATTTTGATGCGGTTTTCACTATTAGAAAGAGCAAAAAACGAGGAAGGTATATAATTTGTAAATTATGATGGTGTTTTCAAAAAACTATTAAAATAAACGCCATCTGTCGAGCGCAATTGTAACGTTTTGATATGAACTCCATCTGTGTAGTATTATAATAAAATACATTTAAAAAGCTTATATTTAGGTAAGAAAAAAGTACATAAAGAATGAAAATTAAGAAGGGTATAACCGCAAAATACTAATTTCCGTGTTTGGAAGAAACACGGTAGAAACTACCAAAACCCAAAAGAATCAAAGTAAAAGGACGCCACCTCCTTTTAAAGAAAAAGAAGGAAACTAATTATATTAAAAAAAAAAGATACCCGAAAGAAATTTTGAAAAAGAAAAAAATTAACCTCAAAAAACTATCTCAGAGAGTGGGCCAAATATTAATGAGCATTGGGTTTGGCCCTCAGAAAACCCTTTTCCTCAGACACACAAAAGACTACAGCACAAAAAGAAACACGAGAGTATGTAAAGTATCCGTGTTTATTCGCCCGCAGGCACCCTTCTTCAAATTCCGCTTATTGGCGTGTCACATGTGCTCATCCAAATAAAAATAACAGAATTCCAGAAATGAATGTAAATTCCTTGACGTGGAGGCAATTCCCGTCACATTTAGCGACGATTTCGTCACTTATATAGCAGCAGTAATTATTCAAAAAAACCAGAGGTGCCGACAGCTGCGATCAATAGAAAAATCCGTTAAAATCTCGAGGATCCTACGGGAAAAGCTACCCAAAATGAAATTAAAATGCTTACCAGATAAATCACACACACTTCACATCACAAATTTTACCGCCAGGCGGTTAATTTACGGCTTTCTTGTTTAATCTACTTTCTGCCTCCCTCGGCGGAGCAACAGCACCTGCCCCGCCATTGTTAAAACAGGAAATGAGTCTAACCGAACACGTTTGACAACTCATTATTGCCAGAAACACGAATGTCTCTACTCTATGGCAAAGAGTGTAGATTTACTTCCAATTTTTTTTTTTAATCAAAGTTAAATTTTATGTAGGTTTTCTTTTTAATTAATATTATAATTTTTAGTTGTCATTCATTTATTTATTTATTTATCTTTTAATAAATATATCTCCATAATAGCAACATTAATGTCATCTGACAGCTGTTAAGGAAAATTTTTGGATGATTTCAAAAAGCAACAATAAACAACATTTTCGGAACAGAAAAAGGTTATAGAAAACCCTGAGAAGTAACCTTTAATGATAATTCGGGACACAAGCGCAAAAAAAAGGAATTTCTGTTACAGCCCCAACCCAAGAGAAAAATCGGGGGAGAAAAACCAACGATTTTGATTGAATCGTCCCGATTCACCAGCTACTACGAGCTTTACGCCACTAGAACAACAACAACTCCTAACTTAACAAACCTTCTTCACGTTAACTATAATCAATTAATCCGTTCAGTAACAATAGCAGAGGCAAACTTTTACCAACTAAAACTTACACCCATTACTCTTATCACCAGAGTAAGAAAAGAAAATCAAGAAATTAAACCCAACACCAACATAACCAAAAAAAAACTTATGGAACTCCGACAACTTCCAACAACTAAGGAAGGATCAACTCATTGCGGATACCCGACTCCTACCGAAAACAACAATAACTCTGACGTTAAACCTCGACTAAACGTTTACTTACTAAGAGACTATAGTAGTTGTCATTTACTACCTTTCATACCAATCCCCATTCATTCATCCCGGACATGAGACATTCTTACAACAATAATGCTAGATAGAAATGCTAGCATGACTGACAAAACAAAATGATTTCAGCTATTGATACCACTTGGTACAATGCCTTTGTAAAGACAATTTAAAGGGCTCATTTTAGTTTCACCCAAGATAGACAATTTTTGTAATAGAATGTTAACGCGAAGAACTCCGATACTACTATTCTGAACTATTCGGATTTAGCTTAAAATCTTTAATATGCCAGGAACCTATATTCTTCCCTTTTGCATTTTCTAACTCGTACACCAACGCAGAGAGTTTTTTTTTTATCTTACATTTTTCATATTTTGGGGCAAATTTGGAAATGTAATAAGTCCCAGCATTACTTAGATAATAAGTCTTTTTATAGATCGTATCGCCTACTTGAAATTCCGCAGGACGGTGTTTTCGATCATAGTAAACTTTATTATGTGCATGTAATTTTAACAATTTTTGCCGCACTACATGAAAAATGTTAGATAATTCACTCAAATTTTGAGCGTAAGACAACCTACTACCAAAAATAACCTCTGCTTGAGATTCCGGCGCCTGAGCATAAAAAGAACCATTCATAATCGGTTCACGACCATGGACTAGGAAAAATGGACTGAACCCTGTTGATTCCGAGACTGCCGCGTTAATGGCCATCTGAACCTCAGAAAGATAAAGATCCCAGCTGCGATGATCGTCTTTTACACACAACGATAACGCAGTGACCACACTACGATTCTGACGCTCAGTTGGATTAACTTGAGGGCAATATTTCGGGTTTAAATATACTTTTGGAATTTTATATTTCGCAATCAGTTCAGTGAACTCCCTTCCGATAAACTGTTTTCCATTGTCTGAAATTAAATACTGCGGAACACCATAGCGAAGGAATACATTATGTTCAACGACATAACTTACAAGTTTACTGGTAGCACGTTTTAACGGAAAAAGTAAACAGTATTTGCTAAAACAATCTGTCACCACGAGAACATGCATATTTCTGTTCCTCGTCATCGGATAAGGACCCAACAGATCGACCGAGACCATTTGGAACGGGAAGGCACAGGACTTAGGATTTCCTAGCTGACCCAAAGGGGAAATATTCGAATGTTTGTATTGCTGACATGTTTCACATTTAGAAACAAAGTTAACTACGTCTCCGTGTAAATTAGGCCAAAAGTAACGAAGACAAAGACGACGGTGTGTCTTAAAAATTCCAAAATGCATAGCCAAATCAGACTCATGATTTTCTCGAATAAGCTTTTCTCTAAGCTGCAACGGAACAACTAACTTCCAATCGTAACAACTGGTGAGTTGATACTTGCTTTTAGAGTACCTAAACAATTCATGGTCCTTAATCTGGAAATTTGGATATCCAGCGGGATTTTCAGACACTGCCTTAAACAAATCGTTGTACCATGAGTCGGAAACAACAGACAGAGAGGAAACGGGAAGCAACCGAGATAACGTGTCGGGAACCACATTATCGACACCTTTCTTGTGGACGATCTCGAAATCAAAAGCAGATAGACGAATACCCCATCGAGCCAGACGGCCGGTAGGATTTTTTAAGCGCAAAAACCAACGTAAGCTGGCATGATCTGTAAAGATAGTGAATTTGGGACCGCCCTCCAAGTAACCGCGAAAATGCTCGACAGCATGAATAACACTTAGGGCTTCGCGTTCGGTAGCCGAATATCGCGTCTCAGCGGGTAAAAGTGTTCTACTCGTGAAAGCGATAGGATGATCGACGCCATCCACTTCCTGGGTTAAAACTCCGCCTAAACCGTACAACGATGCATCGCAATGAAGAGCGAACGGTTTTGAATAATCCGGACAGGCCAAAATCGGACTAGAAACTAAGGCCGATTTCAGTTTTTGAAATGCCTCTTCCGCCTCGGGCGTCCACTCATAAGGGGGAGCACCTTTGCGGGTACTTGTCAACCGAGATAAGGGAGCAGCAATACTAGAAAATTTTTTAATGAACCGACGATACCAACCGGCCATACCAAGAAAACTCTTTACCATTTTTGGAGAATTTGGAGTAGGAAAATCGAGAATACATTTTACCTTCTCGGGATCGGTATGTAGACCGTGAGAATCAACTACATACCCTAAATACTTCAATTCCTGACGGAAAAACTGACACTTCTTGAAATTTATAGAAAGGTTGGCATACAACAAGCGATCTAATACTTTGTTTAACAAAGTTATATGTTCTTCAAAAGTAGCAGATACAATAATTATGTCATCTAGGTAACAGAAAACTTTGTTTTCGAAAGAGGGATCGAACAATTTGTCAGCCAGTCTTTGCATGCACTCCGGCGAGTTTCTTAGGCCGAAGGCGCAAGATCTGAAGCAGAAGAATCCTCGACCAGGAACAGTGAAGCTACACTTCTCTCGTGAAGAAGGATCCAAAGGGATTTGCCAAAAGGCAGAGGATAAGTCGATAGAAGATAAATAATTCGCATCTCTCAAACTGTCCAAGATAGTAGTAATTCTCGGCAGGGGATACGCATCCGGTTTCGTGATAGAGTTCAGCTTCCTGCTATCGAGACAGAAACGAAGAGTACCATCTGACTTTGGAACAAAAATTGTTGGATTATTCCAACCCCCGGAACTAGGTTCGACAACACCTAACTCTAACATCTTATCAACTTCTTCATTCAACAGCGCCAATCTAGCTGGAGACAAAGGATAGTAACGCTGTTTCACTGGAGGATGATCTCCAGTATCAATAACCTGGGACAACAAATTAGTACGACCGAGACCTTTGACTTCGGAAGAAATTTTTTTAAAATTATTGATCATCCTGTCTGCTAGCGATCGCTGGTCTCCAGTCAATGAAGCAAAAGGCCGCAAGGCCCTCACTTCATTGACTCGATGCCAAACAATCGCATCGCAGGACTCAAACTTGACGAATTTTAATATTTCCGGAGCCAACTCAAATTCTCGGACAAAATCAATTCCCAAAATAAGGGAAGTACCTATATCAGGAGCTACAACAGCTCGAATAACCTGGCATCGATTATTGAATTTAAAAGGAAGAAACATAGACCCAATCGTCTTAACCGAACTTGCATTAGCAGTGGATAAAGTCACCAACGGAGACTTATTAAGAGTAAAACCGATATCAACTAAATATTTATGTGAATCAGCACCCAAAATCGTTACACTCGATCCAGTGTCGAGTAATCCACAAACAGTTATATCACCAAGTGAAACTTCTAAGAAAGGGCGACGGTTATCCTTCTCATTTGCAAACAATATCGAGGCAGAATGTAGAAAATCCTCTATTCTGCCCCGCCTTTCGAGTTTTTTGGCTCTGAAACCGGGGAATTACCAGGCCGGTTATTCTTAGAACATTCCGGACAAGTGGCTACCGTGTAGTTAAACCTACCACAACGATAGCAATATTTAGAATAGCCATGATGAGTGCCACCGCGTGAACCACGCGAACTATTATTGGCTCCTTGGTTGTAATTACCAGAAGACGAATTAGCATAAGAAAAATCATTACGGGAAAAATTTCCACGATTAAAACCGCCACGATGAAAACCACCGCGATGAGAACCACCACGATTAAAACCACCACTATTGGATGGACCAGCAGAAGAAACGTTACACTCTTTTAACTTCTGTTCAACTTTCACTTCCTCCGTCGCACATTTGGTAGGAGACTCGTCGACCGCATAAACTGCTTTCGAGCCAGAAGGCTTGACCTTCGCTTGGGCAGGAGTGGCTGCATTAGATGCGTTGATACGCTGTTGTGCATTTTCAACTTTTTTTCCTAAACGCAGAAGTTCGTCGATTGAATTTATATCAACTAGCATGAAATGTCGTTGGTAAGAAATTGAGATATTTGAAAGGATAATTCCTAATTGTTCCTCACCAGACAATGGCCTTGACAACCTGTTGAAATAGCCCAACATGACGGAAACAAAAATATGCATCCTCTCATCCGACTTTTGTTTACGTCCCCGTACAAATGACAAAACTTCAGCATCGTAATTTAAACTGCCAAAATCGGAGCGGAGTGCAGCAACTAACTGCTTCCAACTGGAAATGCTCGAAGCTCTAGCACGGTACCAACTAAGCGCTTGTTTCTGGAATAGTTCACAAGCCGATTTCAGCATCCTGGCATCCGAGATATTCCGCGAAAACCTAATCTCATCCAATCGTTCTAAGAACTCGACCACACAGGAATCGCCGTCAAATGTAAAACCAAGATTTAAAGGTTTAAGAATGCGTTCGTCAGAAATGACAAAGTTATTGTCCAAAGGAACTGGTTTCGTATCAACATGCTGTATATACGGAGCTGACGTCACTTCAGAATTCCTGCCCAAAGGAACCACCTCAGGACTAAGCTTCTCACCCTCGTGCAATGAAGTAGAAGGTATCGGAACAACAGGATTTGGTAACGGGCTAGGCGAACGAACAATATCTAAATATTTTTCTAACAAAACGACAATTTCTAAAACTTCCTCCTTTAAATTGTCTAATAATTTTTTGGAGTCTGAATTAGCAGGATTTATACGTGAAACTCTATGAAAGATATGTGCAGTTTTAGTGCTAATTCGTTTATATAAAAGTTTCTGTTTGTTATTTATAAATTCTTCGATAAGTTCTTGAAGACACGAAAGTCTAATCGCACATTCCTGAAACTCGGAATCTGGATCTAAATCCGTTGAGGAAATTGATTCAGCTGGAAACTCCCTTAAGAGTGAATTAAATTGTTTTCTCATCGCTTCAACATTGGTTGGAGTGACCTCCCGAATCGTGAACTCATAATCGAGTTCAGCCTTTACTAAATGTGACGCAGCATAATACACTATCGCTGGAGACGCCATCATGTATATATATATTTTAAATCCCACCAAAAAAAATAAAAACCAAAATAAATAAAAAAATAAAAAAAATAAAATGGAATAAACTGACTTTTTTACTGCTTGCGGCACCTCTGTTTTATTTGGCTGCTTACCTCACCAGGATAATTGCCTTCACATCTGGAAATTGACAAAAAAAAATTAGTATGATAAAATAAAATACTTAAACGGCAAGCGTAAAACTTTTTCGCGGAAACCGCCTTAAAATAAACAAACTGCTGCTAAGCAACGCCAAGTATTCAAACAATAATTAATATATTGCTTTTAAATCTAAGATTCTGACAAAAAAATATAGTAACCATAAAAAACGGCAAGTACAAAATACTTCTTCACGGTAACCGCTTTAAATTACAAAAAATGCTGTTAATGCCGACAAAACTGCAAGTACACAATACCGCTTAATTCAATGACAAAAGTTGCTTCTAAATACAAAAACAACAAGACGGTGCTTACAAGCCTCTTTCACGGTAATCGCTATGAATAAAAATTATATAAAAACAAAAAAAATGCTTCTAATTTTTTTTATACAATTTTTGAACAAAGTGCTTAAAAAATCGTGCTTCAATGGCTGAGGAAAAGAATACCCTAAAAGCCAAAATCCAATTTATAAGCCCCACGTTGGGCGCCAATTTTATAACCGCAAAATACTAATTTCCGTGTTTGGAAGAAACACGGTAGAAACTACCAAAACCCAAAAGAATCAAAGTAAAAGGACGCCACCTCCTTTTAAAGAAAAAGAAGGAAACTAATTATATTAAAAAAAAAAGATACCCGAAAGAAATTTTGAAAAAGAAAAAAATTAACCTCAAAAAACTATCTCAGAGAGTGGGCCAAATATTAATGAGCATTGGGTTTGGCCCTCAGAAAACCCTTTTCCTCAGACACACAAAAGACTACAGCACAAAAAGAAACACGAGAGTATGTAAAGTATCCGTGTTTATTCGCCCGCAGGCACCCTTCTTCAAATTCCGCTTATTGGCGTGTCACATGTGCTCATCCAAATAAAAATAACAGAATTCCAGAAATGAATGTAAATTCCTTGACGTGGAGGCAATTCCCGTCACATTTAGCGACGATTTCGTCACTTATATAGCAGCAGTAATTATTCAAAAAAACCAGAGGTGCCGACAGCTGCGATCAATAGAAAAATCCGTTAAAATCTCGAGGATCCTACGGGAAAAGCTACCCAAAATGAAATTAAAATGCTTACCAGATAAATCACACACACTTCACATCACAAATTTTACCGCCAGGCGGTTAATTTACGGCTTTCTTGTTTAATCTACTTTCTGCCTCCCTCGGCGGAGCAACAGCACCTGCCCCGCCATTGTTAAAACAGGAAATGAGTCTAACCGAACACGTTTGACAACTCATTATTGCCAGAAACACGAATGTCTCTACTCTATGGCAAAGAGTGTAGATTTACTTCCAATTTTTTTTTTAATCAAAGTTAAATTTTATGTAGGTTTTCTTTTTAATTAATATTATAATTTTTAGTTGTCATTCATTTATTTATTTATTTATCTTTTAATAAATATATCTCCATAATAGCAACATTAATGTCATCTGACAGCTGTTAAGGAAAATTTTTGGATGATTTCAAAAAGCAACAATAAACAACATTTTCGGAACAGAAAAAGGTTATAGAAAACCCTGAGAAGTAACCTTTAATGATAATTCGGGACACAAGCGCAAAAAAAAGGAATTTCTGTTACAAGGGAAATGAAAGATTAAAATAAATTACTTCAAACAAAAAATAACAGATGTTGTTGCTCAAAATAGGAAATCGGCCAATATCACAAGATTATGTCACAAGTTAGCATGGACTCCTTTTTTATATAAGGACATTTATCCATATATATCTATGGATATTAGCAAATCTGCAAATTTGTGATAAACTACGAGAAATATATCAATAAGCAAAGTAGAACACGGCTACAATACGAGAAATCAACAAACTTCCAGGCACCCAAGCCAAATTTAACTTTATTTAAAAAGTGATCTTTATACACTTAATAAAAAAATATAACAACCTGCCTACAAATATTAGAGAGATAAAGGAAAAAGTGTATGCCACAGCACTGAAGAAGAGGCTTATCAAAAAAAACTTTTACACATTACATGAATATTTTTCTTAATATAATATTGAGGGCATGCTTAAAATAATAACAAGATTTTAAATTATAAATGTTTTCTATTCTATATTAGGATTTATATGAATTAATATTTGATATGAGTTAGATATTACAGGTAAGCCAGTGAAATAATGTTATTTAATTAATGATAAATTTAATAATAACATTATTTCACTTAGGAAACTTAGCGAATAAGTAAATTTGTCAATCTGTTACGATAACAGGGAATTGTGAGAAACGTAATGTTACGCATTATCACCATAAATATACCCCCACAATTCGGATGATAAATAAAGGTATTTATATTTCTATTTCCATATAAAAACATTCTATAATAACTGTCAGTGACAGCGTCAAAATCAATTTTTGACGCTGACAGTTAAAATTACCCAAATTTGATCTATAAGCCGATCGCTAGTACCTACTTTATATAGATAAGAACTGTAAACCGAGCCATTGACCGGAAGCCTTTGACCGGAGCCTTTGAGCCTTTCTGTTACGAAAATAAAAAAAAAATACGTGTGGCACTCGGGGACTGCCACGGTAAAGCTATTGCATAGCATTTTTAACAACTTATGCAATTATAATTATTTATTTATTTTATTTTTTCTGATATCAGACAACTGCGCTCTATCGGAAAACGTTGAAATTATTCCGAATCATTTGCGGCTGCGGAAGCAAATGATTCGGAATAATTTAAACGTCTTTCGATAGAGCGCCGCGCACGAATTTTTTATTCAATAAAGCAAAAAAACCGAATTATTCGAAAAAATTCATAGATAAAAAGATAGATAATTAAATTATCTTTAAAATGGTGCAGGTTTCATAATAATACGCCAGATAGTATTTGCGTAGTAGTCGTTTTTGTGTTCGGTTAGACCTAATTTCACAAATTAATTACACTATGTAATATAAACAAAATCTAAAATATTCAAAGCTAAGAATATTAGGAAAATGTTCTTGTTTAACATATATTTTTTTCGAATCGTAAGCAGTACTGGTTTAGACGTAATTATCAGTTTAAAATCATTAATTTTCGTTAAGAAATTTCTTCATTCGGTCGCCGCGCTGGCCTGCCCGCGATAAAAGCTATGCAATAGACTTTTCCGGCAAGACTTTCCAGAATCGACAGTAACTGGCATGTTGGAAGATGCGTTATCTTAGTAAACAACATTGGAATTTATAACTAAAACATTTAATGTTAGTCCAATCAAAAACAAAGCCGCGGCTTTTACAACGACTTTTTCCGGTTTCTTGGCTTCCTATCAGAGTCGGATGGAACGTCGGTCGTAGAGACTGAAGTTCCATTTTGGGCCCCCATACTACCGTGGGCCCCGGTGCGCCGCACCGGCTGCACCGGCTTAATTACGCCACTGACGATTCCGACAAGACGTGTTACAAAGGTCGATAATGTAATGCTCGATTGCATCGCACGGATTGATTCTGCCGCACATTAATTGTACATGTGTGATGTGCCTATTGATTACGAATAAAAACAAAGTCACAGTTTATTACATTTTGTGGCGGTTTTCAGGACAAAGAAGGACATGGTTTTCTGGACAACGAAGAAAAGAAGCCGTGAAAACACTACGTTTATTTATAACGTAATCTTTCCCTTAATTTTACTAGAATTTCATTTCGGTCATCCCACTGGAGATGAGCTAAACTGGCGGCCGCCAATAAGATAATTGATAGTTGTAAGACATTGCCATGTGGCAATAATTTCAAGATAGTTGTAAGACATTTCCATTTAGCAGTAAACTCGTCTTTTTGTATCATGATTAAGTGCAAATAAAGAGTATGTTATTATTATTATAATTATTATTGTCGTTAGACATTAAGGTGGACCGTTACCGTAAAGAGTATAAATCATTTTTACTGCGAGGGGTAAATCCCAACCTCCCCAAATTATCACCCCCCTGGATCCTGGTGACGTCCTGGTGATCCTGGTCATGACCGAAAACTCTCCTCACGGTAACTCCTCCTAGCAGTAGCTCGCATTCGAAACGTTTCTTTCAAAACGTCGACTTTACGTGGTAGCCTGCGGGGAACGGCGCATTTCTATTTTTTCTCCGCAGCGCGTACAATAGGACGTCATTTTCTACTCGAGAAAAGATATCAGCGAAATGCTCTCTTCCCTGGGGACTGGGCGAGGGGAGGAAATGCAGAACTGGGGTTTGTAAGTGTATTCGTTTATTTAAATCGCATTTACCAACTAAACCAGTAAGCGGGATGCTATTGCCTTTCCGCTGACTTTTGTGTGCGAGCGGATTCACACGAGATACGGAAAGAGTCGGTAATGGGTCGAAAACGTACGCCAATGTGAAGGCGGAATGAGTATAGAAAACAAATTAAATGAAATTAAAAAAATATTCGTCGTAGATCAATTTCGGGTTGGTGAATGTTTAGAATGTTTGCTTGAGTTAGAATGTTTAAGTGAATGAATATAATAATTACATATATTTTTTTTGTATATATTGCTACACTCTACACTGGGTATTATTGTTATGATTGAAATTTAGAAAACGCCAGGAAAACACCCTATGAACATAGATTAAAAATCCTCAAACTGACAACTCTGGAGCAACGGAGACACAGAGAAGATCTCATAGAGACATACAAAATACTGAGGCAACACTACGACTGCCCAGAGTTGGAAAGCATGTTTGTGTTCAAAACAAACCATCACTTAAGAGGTCACAGCCTGAAACTCAACGTTACAAGCTTTTCAACTGAAGCAAGAAAGCACTTCCTGACAAACAGAATCGTGAACAGCTGGAATAAACTGCCCGAGGAAGTTATCGAAGCACCAACCATAAACGCATTCAAAAATAGGCTTGATATCTATTTAAAAAATGATGTATGAAAAAAAAAGGAAACAGCAACACCAGTGAATTTCATAGATATGAACACATCAGCGTTAAGCTGCTAGTTCATCAACAAATAATAATAATAATAAAATAATAAAATTCGTAATAAATATCCTAAAATATTAATATTAAAAATAATCTACGAAAATAAGCATATAATAATATGCAAAATTAAAAAAAACCGACTCTCGACCATTTTTAAAAAAAAAGTGCAGCAGCCATTTGGTGATATTTAGAAAGGGCTATCATAATTGAATTCGTATACAAAATTTTATGTATGTGCTGTTGACCGTTGAGGAGTTCCCTCGTTGGAAGCCAGCCCTGGGTGCCGCAGTCCTGTCTTGGTGAAACAGAATTGGCTGTCGTAATTGAATACATATACAAAATTTCGTGTCTGTGCTGTTGACTGTTAGGAAGTCCCCTCGTCGGGAGCCAACCCTGGGTGCAGCAGCCATGTCATGGTAAAACTTGGAACGGGCTATTATAACTGAATGAGTATATAAAATTTCGTGTCTGTGCTGTTGGCAGTCGAGGAGTCCCCTCGACGGAAGCCAATCCATGGTGTAGGATCAGGTCATGCCTACCTTAAAAAATAGGATTAAAATCCAATAGAGTTTCTTTAACAATAAACCTTATTCGTCATACTTAAATCCATTATTGGAAACGGCATTATCGGGAGAATGAGCCCCGTGAAAAGTGCAAGGCTCGGATTTTCCAATGTCAATTGTACGTCGACTTACTGTATCTTCAGGGATTTTATTACTCCGTGAGTTTTGCAGCGGAAAGTGTCTATTGTATTCTGTAATTGAAGGTAGTTTTAAAATCGATCTCAAGAAAAATCTAAAGTATTGCCAAATGCAAACCGTTTCACAGGTTGTCAATTCCAAAGATTTGTATGCGTTTGTTTAGACTATTTAGTCTACTTTTTAATGGACAAGCTAGGAAATATTTTTTTCATCCCATCTATTCGAAAAGGACGACTTGGTTCGCCTTTAAGTGCGCCCAAAAGTGGTGTTTTCTATAAGAAACATTATAAGTGCGGCGCAATTATCTTTGCGGCTCACTTTTTGAATAAGTGCGCCGCAATTTACTTTGCGGTGCACTTTTTGAATTTGGAACATCTTAGTCTTCAGCGCCGAAGAAATCGAACGCAAATATTTTTTGAATAAAGACTGGCCGGTACGACGGCCCCTAGTCGCGCCGCCCGGCGGAATAAAAAAAAAACAAATGAAATTAAAAACGCGCGAAAGTCAATTGTTTTTGTCGTTGTTGTTTTCTCATAGAGGGTGATGAAAAGTAGAGTGTATCACTCGGGCGCAAAATATTTTTGGCTCGGGCGCTTTTTTGAATCCCTCGCTACGTTCAGGATTCTACTACTCTAGAATCCCTCACTTCGTTCTGGACTCAAAAAAGCGCCCTCGCCGTAAAAATATTATTTTGCTCCCTTATGATACAATCTACTATACCAGCCCACTAAACAACATAAACAATAGCAAAACTAATCGATTTAATGGAATTACTTTTTTATTCTGTTAGAACAGAGTCAATTGCTTTATTATATAGCTAAAAATGAATTTTACCGCGTGAAGCGGGTGGCACCACTTTAATGACTGATTCACTGGACTGATTAAGCGACGGGCAATACATGAGTTTCCTTAGGACGATTTCCTTTATTTGTATATTTTTTCATCATTCTTTCTGTTTTTTATGCCTTACGTAAATCTCCCCTCCGTAATAATTCGTAGCATAGTAAGAATTCATAGCTAAACCTCCTACCCCTAAATTGTGTTAAGTAATATAGTTTAGATATTTTGTAACGCATTAACTCCTCTTCAGAATAATACTATTCAGAATAAAAAATGCTGGTAATCTTGTATCTCGCGGATTTGTAACAACATCGCTAATGTTGTTTTCAGTAAAATAAACTCTCTGTCCATTATCTAAATGAACGGCGAGATGGGTAATTGTAGGTAGGTGCCCGGTCATGTACGTTAAATGATAAGACCCTCCTTTCTGCTCCATACTGTTCTGAGATATAATTCCGTCTATACGTATCGAATATGGATTGTCGAAAATCTTGGGCTCACTTTGTACTCAGTTAGCGAGTGTGCGACGCCCGACCGCCAGGAATGCTGGAGTAAATACTGACACAAATTTTCAGTATTTCAGCCGAAAGGCCCTGTTAAGGCCCGTGACCTCTTCCACTATCTGTGTGAGCCGGCTTCCAGAATGTTCCGTCGCAAGGCGCACGCCCTGCGTCAGGTTTCTTGTGATAGTAGACTGTGTAGAGTGTTGAGGCTAAGCGTATGCTGAGACGCAGGTGGCGCAGTTCCACGTACCGCAGGGCAGAGCAGATTTTGTAACGCATAAACATGCTGACAGCTGAGTAAGCCGCGGCGCACGCACGTGAAACGCAGACATGTGTCTATCCTGCTCTGCGCCTCGTTGCAGTGCCGGCACAGATTTCTGCGCGACGCGTGCACGTCGAAGCGTGTTTTTAGGTAGATTTTATAATTATGCTGCAAAAATAACAGAACATTTAATTAAATTAGTTTGTTGTGAACCTTGTTTGTATGATACAAATCATTCAGACTATCAAAAAAAAAAGACATTAAAAGAGTTTTTATGGGTGAGAATTGCCAAGGAATTAAAGTACAAGAATGAAAGTAATATTTGTAATATTTTAACTTATATGGAGTAATATTTCTAAGCAATATTTGATGCGAATGTATGTGTCTGTGTCATTTAGACGCGTCGCAGAATGCGCTCGCGGTCTATGTCTGCCTTTTAACTGCCCTGCCTCTCAAAATTTGTACTATGCTATGCTGCGTCACCTGCGTCTCAGCATACGCATAGCCTGGCTGCGTAGTATATGCTGTGTAGGCGTTCATTCCATCTTCTGTGGCGATGACTGCTGTGCTGCTATACAGACGCTGGCGGCCTGCTTATCTAGCAGACTGCGCGGACACGGCTTCCTGACTTTTGGCGGCCTGGTGTGCAGCAGAGCAAGCTGATGGATGTGCTCGTGCGGCGAGGTCTGACACAAAAGTCCATATATAGTCTTTAAATACTAACATTGCGGCAATACGTCCATTTTTTGCCGAATTAATAAAGTTTTAAATTACTTCGACAGAAACTGACGCTCGTTTAGGTGCGATTGCCTCCCCACACCGGCATCGATTGTAAAGACGTTTTAACGTAAAAAAATGTAATATACTTCCCGCTCACGCCTCTACCGATTTTCGTCTGCTTAGCGAAGCAAAAAAAACTTCCCGGAAGCGGCGTGAGTATCGATTAAGACCTCATTCGCAACTTGCCGAACTGCCGCCGTCAAAAATTTAAGTATCCGAGTGAAAAGATTTCATTTTATTTCACGACGAAGTTCTTTCCATTTTTGTCAACCTATACGCCCTTCGTCGTAAACAGAGCCAATGAGCCTTTGTCGCAAGAATTGTGCGCAGGGTACTCCGAAGTAAACGTCATCTTCTTATGTTAAAGCACACGCGCCTTACTTTACATAAAGTAAGTTACGACTCTGTAAATAAGGGCGCTTAAATGCGAGGTAAAGTCTTTTATTTTTCGCCCATATCTGAACTGCATTGTTTCTAAACTCTGTTACTTTTTAAAAGAGTTTTTAAACTTAGACTTCATTCCCGAGGCATTGCGATACGATTGATTATCGGAAAGTATTTGTTGTTTTAATTTTAAAGACTTATCAATGTTATTTATGTAAACTGTGTAAGGAAATAATACAACATAAGGGCGTGAATACATACACATGCGCCTTTTCGTTGAAAATAAAAAAGAAGTACCTTAGTGAACATAAGCCCTTTCTGTATTTTAATAAGTGGCATTATCACCAAAAACAATGATTTATACGCCCATTCGGAATTCGAAAAGAAGTAGCATTCCAATACTTACACCCTTTCAGTATTTAATATATGGGTATGGCCGTAGAAAATTGTACATAGTAACTCTCGAGACATAATGTATCAGTAACACACAGTAACGTACGAGACTAGTAGTAACTCTCGAGACTATTCTTAAGCTAGGTTTACATGAATGAATGAATTAATTAATAATTGAATGAGTTATTGAGTAATAATTTTAAGAGGTATTGGTTTCAAATTCAACGCCTACTGAAACACTGCGTGTAAGAGATGGTTCCCCAAGCCAGATTTTTTTCTGATTCTGATTCAGGGGTGTATTTGGCTCATGATTCTAAATACCTTCAAATTGGTAATAATGTCGGCAAGTGGAAAAAAAATCAATAGATCGTCGAAAATATATGTAGGTACATCCATTTATTTATTTATTTGTACGTATTTCAGATGGTCCAATTAAATACACCACTTTAGCCTTCGGAGATCTAATCATCCGTTGCACTATTTATCTTTTAGAGCTCGTTGTTTAAAAAAAAAACTAATTAAAAGTTAAGTCATAAATTTATTATAACTGGTATTCGTCACTTAAAAAACGAAACAGGCATACCAAAAAGCCCGATTACAACTTCCATTTTTTTTTAAAGTAAACTAAACATTAAATCAACTTTCATAACCACATTGGTTGTTAACACAAAAATTCGGTTCCTAGTAAGCCCGATTATAACTTCCATTTCTTTTAAGTAAACTAAACATTAACAGCCGCTATTTCAGTTCATACTTAATCTGCTTCACAAGTAAGTGACACCTAAGTGCGACCTTAAGTCCGAAGAGTCGGACTTATCCGACTCTTCCGAGATAAGTAGCACATTGAGTGTCACTTACTTGTGAAGCAGAATAAATATGAACTGAAATATCGGCTGTAAATCAACTTTCATAACCACACAAAATTTCGGTTTCCAGTAAGCCCGATTACAACTTCCATTTTTTTTTAAAGTAAACTAAACATTAAATCAACTTTCATAACCAAATTGGTTGTTAACACAAAATTTCGGATAAACTGATAAACTTGCATGCAAAAATTTACGCAAACAATTGATAGCTCTACCTAGCCTGGAACAGAATTTTAAGCGAACATTTCTAGGTAAAGTAAACCAGATCACAAGAATTTTTTAAATAGTACTCTTTCGAGCTGAGTACTAAATCAACTTTCTTAACAACATTGGTCGCTGGCACAAAATCTCGATCGTTTTTTTTTGATTTGACAAACTGTAAAGGGTTTTTGACTGTTTTCAAAAAAGTTATAGTATAAAATGTTACACTATTTTCCTCTTGCACATTTTCAATATAACCTACGTAGAACTTCCAAGACCTTTTCTCGTAATATTTAACAGTCACACTATCACCTTCTCTATTTTCAAGTCTCTCGAACTCTTTTTCTTCAGTAGTTTGACTAGGTTTATTTTCTTCTTCTTCTATATGTACTCTATTTTGGGCTTCTTCACTCTTTGCTTCTTCTATTTGTACTTTGTCTTTAGTTTTCACAATCTCGTGCTTTTCTGCTCCTATTTGTACTTCATTAGTCTTGCTTTCTACTTCTATTTGTACGATATTTTTAATTGTCATAGTATTTTTTTTTTCTTGTCCTCTTTGTATTCTGTTATCACTTTCCGTAGTCTTGCTGGTAATATATTTATCTTTTTCTTTATTTTCAGATTCCGTTGTAATATTTTTTCCTATTTGACCTCTATTTTCGCCTTTTCTAGTCTCGTTTTCTTGTTCTTTGTTTTCCATGTTAAGGTTTTCTTTTTCTCTTATTTGTACTCTATTTACGATTTCCGTAGTCTCGATTAAGTTATGTCTCTTTTTTTCTTCCACTTGTCCCATATTTTCTAGTTCTGTAGTCGGTTTTTCTGAATCGGTATCATGATCGTATTTGACGTTTGTTGTTATTTCTTTTAAAAGTTCTTCGTCATCGTCAATACAATAATCTGAGGAGTCGTGGACAGAAAAGGTCTCATGACTAGTGTCTGTCGTATCACTTTCACTATCGACAGGCCTCTTTCGTTTTAAACTACATGTTTTAAAATTGACTTCCTTTGACGTTGACGGAATAGGATCAATGTTATTACCATATTCATTTTTGTTGTAACATTTATTTCTGTACAAATCGAAATTTGGGGAAATATGTTTGCTGTTTAATCCATAATACTGTTTTAAGTCTATATAGCCTTGGTTTTCAGGTAAGTAACGGGCATCGGCCAAAATCTGTACTTTGTTTTCTTTGCTATCATCAAGTGGGTCTTTCTGTGTAATTTTCCTTTTTTTCTGAAGGCCTTCTTGTTTCTTATTTGAACTATTGTCCCTTTTTCGTTTAGAATCCGTAGATTGCCGTTTCTTAGAAAGCAGATGGATTTTCGCATTAAGGCAGTTGCAGGAACCTTTGATAGAATTCACGTCGTCACAACAAAAACAACTGAGACATCTATATCTTATAGTGTTAATTGCATCCGTGTTAATAATTTGATGCAAAGTCATCGTTTGTGGTACGGGTAATAGGATTTCCGTTACTGAGTATTTTTTAATAGATTCATGTGGTATGTAAAACGTCAATATTTTTGAATCAGAATTTTGCAGCACTTCGTAGGCCACTTCGGCATTTGGTATATCAACGCCTTGGGCGACGCAGTTATCAAGGCGTCGTTTTATTGCGGCGCCGACACCATCAGCCGCTCCTTTTCCATGTGAGGCTTCGCTAAAATTCCAAGTCGAACGAGGGAATGTCATTTCTTGTGTGAGCTTAGAGAAGAGATAAAATTTTTTTTTTTGCTTATATTGGCTGGTTGGGCCGTCTGAAAAGAAGTGAATTTGTGTGACACTCGGAAATTCCTTCTTAACATAATCTAAGACCGGTTCTAAATGTGCCCATATAGCTTCTGGTCCATGTTCATTATTGGGGGAAATAGACGCAAATGTTTGAGGTTGCCTTTCTTTTGCGTACATCACTCCGGTATGTATAGTGATTTGTGGTTTAGATGCTCCCCAGTGCATAGATTGTACTTCCTTTGATAATTTGCATGTATAATTCTCGGAGAAGTCGATGTGTATCACTATTTCGTTTGTTTCTAAATTATTTATGCATGATAAATACTGAGAATACTGGTGCTTTATATTGTATATGTGTTTACGGAATGTGTTTAGGTCATTATTGTATGAATTGGTTAATGAAATTAATGTGTCACGGTTCTCTTTTTTAACTATTTTTTCGGTAGTTTTCTTGTTTCCATCATTTTTATCAACATATTCATGTTTCTCGCGTGCAAATTCTTCCCAAGTAACCATATCATCATTATTGTGAGCAGCCCAATCAAAAGTAATAACTTTATCGCGGCAATTGAGACATTGTCTATAGGCACATTCCTTCGAATTAGGATCGCATACTACCTACTCTTGTAAGGATTTCGTCCAAGTTTTTTGTATCAATCATTCCTACAGTGTATAACTTTTCAGTTTTGAATTTGATGTTTTCATGTTTTATACATCCGCACGTATTCCTATTACTGAGTTTTGGATGCAGCACATAAAATGGCCTATATTTTTTGAACGATGAGTACTTTGCCGTACCTCCTTCGTCTTTGTATTTTTTTAACAGATCTTTTAGTGATTTGAGTAAATATCGTCTCTGTTGTTTGTCCTTATTTGAGGTCTTTACTTCTTTTTTCCCTGCTGTAGCTCGGCTTACATCATCTCTTACATAGAAGTTCTTTATTTCTGCCGAAATCTTGTTGTTTCTTTTTTCTGCGCATTGTTTAAGACGCCGCGCTCTCCCTTTTAATCCCAATAATAATGTCATTTGACGTTTCTTTCTATATTTATGTACTATTTCATTTTCCGTCAAGCTTTTAAAAATATTACGTTCTTCATTCGTTTTTGTATTTTTGTAGGCGTCTTGTACTACATTCGTTAGAATATTGTGATCCAAAAGGACCCTTTTGACTTTTTCTTTTGCTTCGTTTGTTACATTAGGTACATTCTGATCTATAAACGCAGAAGCTTTAGACAGTGGTGTCATATCATTTTCATTAGTTTTTGACGTTATCGTTATATCTTCTACATTTTTTTCTTTAAGTAAAAGTTCTTCTAATTGAAGGGTTTTTTTAATCAATCGCTTATTTTGTTGTCGAAGTTTATCTATTTTTTTATACAATAAATTTATTCTTTTTTCATACTGGGTTTTCTTGGCAATCCACATTCTGTAAATTCTTTTTCTTTGAACTTGTTTATTTTTTTGTGGCTTATCCCTGGTCGTGTTGTTGGCGTCTTTATTATTTTTTTCAGCAGAGTTTTCTTTTTCATCATTCCTTTTTTTTCTCTTTTTTTCTCGCCATTTTAGTCTTTGTTGGATTATCTTCTCTTCAGAAAGGCTTTCCTTTATCTTTTTTCTATACTTTTTATTTCTATCTGCATTATATTTTAGAACTTCGGAAAACTTTTCAGGATTCGTTTGCAGCATGCGTTCCCTATACCTTTTTTGTTTTTCGGCGGCTGTAAGCGGTGCCATCTGAAAAAAAAAAATATCAATCACCATCTATTTTTTTTTAATGGAAACTGACATGGGTGTCTACATCACCCTAATGTAGTGATGTTAACCTAGTATACCTTGGTGAATTGGGTAGGTGCCATGTCAGTACTTCCCACTAATCTGGCCGGCTACATTGAACTGGACGAAAAACACGAACTATTTGTGCATAGTCGTTTCGACTGACCTTCATTCAGTGCGTTGGTACCAACCCGGGGGGATATACCCTACCACCAGCCTGGTAAGGATAGGGAAGGGACCTACAGTTTTACGTGGAATCCGAACCACGGCCAGCGTTAACGGTCAGTCGGTCACCCATCCATGTACTGACCGCGCTCGAGGTTGCTTAACTTCTATATCGAATACCGAAGAGCTGTACCAAGCTACCGACGCTGTCAAATTTTCATACTTGACAAACAACAAACAGACAGACAAAGGGCTATTACATACGTTTTGGTTGTGTAGGTACTAGAGGGGATCCAGATATCTATGTGCCATCGTCGCGGTGCCATCTGAAAAAATAATTATGCAACATATTCACCAATCACCACCCCCCATAGAACTTTATACCTACATTGAAAACTAAAAATATTAAATATCTACTAAATTAGTAGGTAGTCTGAGAAAAAAGTAAAAGAATAAAAAGTATTTAGAATGCATATTAGGATACAATCTCATTAAAAATAAAACAGAATTTGAAAAAAAAAACAGTTTCATACATTAAAACAAAAAATATTAATATCTCCTGAACTAGGATGCGGCCCTGAAATGTGTGAAGGAATCACCTCTGTGATTATGATAGTTAATAACGAGGTTGTGACGTTCGTTGTAATGTGTAAACTCAGCTTAAAAATATGTCCCGAGCGATACGTAACTCTCGTAACTCTCGAAGTAACACTCGCGAAGAAAAATCACGCGAATCTAACCTAAAAATTTTATAAACTCTGACATAAAACCAGAATGAGCCTCAATCCAAGCTTATTCCTTTAAAGTATGAATAGAGCTATGAGCGAAATAGATAAAAAACCAAAATATAATTAGATACAGACCTTGACAGTCGTATTAAATTTCAGGAAATAAAGGGGACAACTCGATCGGCGCACAAAACTTTCGGTTTCACGAGCGTGACTGTGCGACTTTCTTCTTCTTTTTTTTATGACGGATAAGTATCAGTGTTGCCATGCTTAAATCAAGTTTAGGGATGTGGATACACAAAATATTAAGCGATTATTTGGTAACGTTTGTAAGGTAACTCTCGAGACAAGGAATTTTTGGACACAGTTTGAATGTTAAAAAAAAACTTCAAAATCGTAATTAAATGTTGAAATACAATATTTTTACAAAGTAAAAGTTATAATGAAGCTATTAAAAGCTACACCGTACAGCTGAAGAACGTTTTTATAAATATATTTTGCCTTGAATAGTCATAAGGTAGATTTCGGACGCGTTTTTTTTGTATGAGACGGAAAAATGTGATTTTGTTAAAATATCATAAAAAATGTAAATTTGAAAGCCTGGTAGATTTGAACTAAGTATTATGTCTATTAAATGGAGTTTCTTTTAAATAGTTCATACTTTGACCTATTTGAGTTCAGTATTATTAAGTTATTAATAATCATTTTGCTCGGACAAAAAAAAAAATTAAATGTACAATTTTACGCGGCCATACCCATATAGTACCACCAAAAATACCTACGACCTAAAAATCACTTTTTCAAGACAATACACTTTCGCTGTTTTATTTTATTTTATTCGGTTAAAAAACAGTGTTTATATATAAAAAATACAAAATATAACAATAAAGCTATAACTAATCCTTAGTAGTCGAGAGTCGTTAGTAACTAACGTTATGAAATAGGCGCACAGATGATTTATATTACTTATTATTGTTATTATTATCTCATTAGCCTCATAACTGTATTCATATATCTCCCATATCTATTACATCTCATTTAATTTAATAAATATTATTTGTGTAATATCCTACTAATATTATAAACGCGAAAGTTTGTAATAATGTATGGATGTTTGTTACTCTTTCACGCAAAAACTACTGAATGGATTTTGATGAAACTCCCCTAAGACGATTAAGACCATTTTCAGATTAAAGTCTGTCTATGTGTGTATGTATTCCTTCATTGTAGCGCCCATACCATTAATACAATTGAGCTGAAATTTGGTATACAGTCTTCATTTGGTCATTGCGAGAGTTTAAAATTGCTTGTGGTTGAAATCCGTCCACCAGGGGGGGCGTACTACTCATATATCATCCTCGAAATATTGAAATTTGGTATATAGAAGCCTTGTTGGGCCGTAATCAGATTGTAAAATTTTGGTTGGAATATCTCATATACAAAGAACACTAATATTGAAATTACGTCATTCATATTATTCAAATATTAACGGCAAGCCGCCCGAGGGTAGCCGAGAAACGAACCGCGTCTCTGGAGGTGGTTGTAAAACGAAATCCAAGCTGGTTCATCCGCTGGCCGACAGGGCGCTAATTCATTTTATTTATGAAATCATTATTCAGATGAAATCATTATTGGACGACCTCAAAAATAAGGTAAATAACAACGGTGAACGATGTTCTGAACAAAATTAGAAAACTGAAATGGAACTGGACTGGTCACATCATGAGAACCACAAAGAAAAATGGACGAAGGACGTAATCGAATGGTATCCTAAAAATGGGAAAAGACAAAAAGGACGTCAAATTAAAAGATGGGAAGATGACTTACCGAAAGGATGGAGAAGGTTGGCTTGGGACAGAGATGAATGGAAGAAAATGCGGGAGGCCTATGTCGAAGGACAACCTGATCAAAAAACTGGCTGCTGAAAAATATGATACCTTATTTAAAAATTTGATTAAAAATTAATAAAATATATTGTTCTATCACATAAGGCAAAATTGTACAATACGGTCAGCGAATAAAGGCTTTTATTATTATTATTATTATTCAGATGCCGGGAAAGTCTTGGGGACACAACCGCTACTTGATGGAAAAGTCTTGGAGTGAAACAACCGATTTTCCAATCTTGTAGCCTTCTTAAATATTTGATAGCGCATATCTACTTTTTATTTTACAGTGAAGCTAGTTGGCTTCATTGAGCAGCGACTGGTTGTCCAGGCGGCCGATCCGCTCAATTATATTGAATTTATGAGTAGACAGATTTGGCCGATTAAATGGCTCATATTAATTTCGACCGCACGGCAACGTGCTTCTACCAAATTGGGCACGGACTACTAGGGCTACGCATAAATAGTGGCATAACTGATTAATTTACTCGCTAATTGATTATTCATTGCACTTATTGAAATTCAGCGGCTAGGAAATATTTGATTAGTGATGAATCGATTATGAAATTTGATGCTTAAGGGGCAGATTCATTGACACAATTATGAAAAGTCCTTATTCACTTACAATATTATATTTCACTACTGATGAAATAAGGGTACTTACAAGATGTTGATATTGTGATTTCAGAAAAAATCGCATGTTTTTAAAATTATGTCTCTGTTATGCTCCGGTGTCGCTCTTTTAGTTTGTTGATTGCTGTTGCCTCAAATACGACTTAATTAGATTAAAAGAGTTTATTGCTACAGACACTATATGTGTGTAATTTGTGTGTTTTAACCTCTCGTGATTAGAGACTAGATACTAGAGACTAGAGACTAAATCTAGAGACTAGAGACTAGAGACTTGAGACCAGATACCAGAGAACAGAGACCAAAGATAGAGATTCTTTATTGCCCATTTTAAGAAACAAAAACATACAAAAGGCGGACTTATTGCCTAAAATACAATCTCTTACTGTCAACCTTCTACCAAAGACCACAGATCAGAGACCCGAGACTAGAGACGAGATACTAGAGAACATACACTAGAGACTAGAGATTAGATACTTGATACTAGGGACTAGAGACTAGAGGTAATAGACTAGAGGTTTGAGACTAAAGACTAGATATTGTGACTAGAGGCTAGAGACTAGATACTAGAGACTAGAGATTAGATACTAGAGACTAGAGACTAGAGACTTGAGACCAGATATCAGAGACCAAAGATAGAGATTCTTTATTGCACATTTTAAGAAACAAAAACATACAAAAGGCGGACTTATTGCCTAGAATACAATCTCTTACAGCCAACCTTCTACCAAAGACCAGATATCAGAGACTAGATACTAGATACTAGATAACATACACTAGAGCCTAGACTAGAGGCTAGATAACATACACTAGAGACAGATTAGTTACTGGACACTAGGGACTAGAGACTAGAGGTAATAGACTAGAGGCTAGAGACTAAAGACTAAGGACTAGATATTATGACTAGAGACTAGAGACTAGATACTAGAGACTAGAGACTAGAAATTAGATACTAGAGACTAGAGGCTAGAGACTAGAGACTAGATACTAGAGACTAGAGACTAGAAATTAGATACTAGAGACTAGAGGCTAGAGACTAGAGACTAGAGACAAAAGACTAGAGACTCGAGACCAGGGACCAGAGACCAGAGACTAGACACCAAAAACTAGAGACAGACACTGCGACTAGTCTATGCTTTGGCAATGCGACCAAAACCACATGTTCAGTTATCTTCAATGCAGTAGAATGATCATAATTATACGACGTGTCGAAGCTATGCCGGGCTATAAGTAATCGGAGAATGTGTGGCTTGCGCACACTTGTCGCCGCGCAGCGTGGGTGATTGCAAATGTCCTGGAAGTAATTTATAAGGAACGATCTGGTCACGCGACGCGGCGTCTGCGTCTACCGCCGCGGCTGATTATGACCGGAGATATGAACGCATGGACGCTTCCACGAGCGGCCGCGGCAGTCACGTCTTTTACCGCCTTTACCGCCTGGAACCGTGGATAATACCGACAAGTAATGGCAGCTTCATATTTAGCTCCATATGGTAAGGCCTTATATAGGTACATCTGTAAAATGTTCACCATTTGAAATTAATAATTGATGACGGGAAGATTATTCGTGCCTGATGGTATCCTATCATTTTCAGACCTTGCCCGCACGATTGTGTGGATGATCATAAGTTCCTAACTCACACACATATAGGGGTACTGTTCATATGACCTATCTTAAATGTTATATATCTATGAAAGTACCCCCTTTTAATATTTCTCGATTTAAAGTACCTACCATTCAAGAAAACCACAAAATTCATATTCACTAAGACTAAAATACCAGGATTCACAACGTTTTTTTTGCCAAAGCAAGACGAAAAATATTTCCGGACTTAATGATTTCTTTATTTGAAAATTCTCAGGTCTGAATAGTTAAACTGGGAAGCTTTCAAGTCTGGAACCATTTATGGTAATCAAATAAAGTTTACGGATGAGGATTCTAGTACCGCGAATTCCTGAGTGTGACATACAACGTCATTCCTTCTAAATTTTATTTATGAATAATGAATAATGGTATGATGATATCAGTTAAGAGTACAATGTCGGGGTCACCAATTATATCGATTTTATTACAAGGAGATAACTTGTATAAAACATGCCTTAGACAATAATACTCCACATATTGGGCTTAGTTTGGCGTTTATTCGAGACTGTAGTAGTACCTACTTTCAAGTAAGGCACCTAAAGCGAGCGACCATATTTCTATATGCGACGTAATTTAATTTCGCTAGTTTCGTTACTTTTTCCGTTTCTGCTGCTAGCTACGTGCTGATGAGTGGGGGTTTATGAACGGTTACAAGCCGCCACGCGCCGCCATATTGCCCGTCGCGCCATGTTGGCTCCACAGCTCGTTTCGCGCCTTTTTTCAGCTTTTTTCGCGCCAAGATTTTTCGACCGTTAAGCGTTGCATTGTACACTAGTATCGGCGGCTACCGTCAGCGGCAATCAATTACAAACTTGCAACGCGAACAACCCTTTAACATATTGCCATTTTTCGAGTGTTCCTTCTGGTTTTTTCTGTTTTTGGTTTCTGTTTTTTTTTATTTTAAATATATATATTTTTTTAAAAACCAGGTCAGATTGCAATCCCAGTTATGTCCAAAGTAACTTTAATGTTGGGAAATAATTTGTTCCTGATTTCGTCCAATCCAGAGCCACTGCCAAATACGTCTGTCCCTAGTTTAATTTGTTTTTAATATACATATAGACAACCATTATTTATGCAATAAGTACTATTATATCCAGTTAATATTGTTAATTACTAGATAAGTCATATACTTTGAGCAGAAATATAAAAAATATATCTGTGGTGTTTGCTAGAAGTAGGTTATGTCCAAAAGCCGTTTTAAAGTTCAACATCGCTTAATAAATAATTATTTCAAAAATAAGAGATTTATATTTCTTTATTAATGTAATTAATTAATGGATTTTAGGCCCGTAATCTTAATCAATTATATTTCCACATATAATAGGTAAGGTTTACTTAAAATCTCATATATTTTGTAATGCCAATTTTCATGTTTATATTAAAAATGTCAAAATAAGAAACAATACATAAAATAATTTAACCACAACTGACAGATCCATGGCAAAATTAAATATGCTTAAAATTACACAAAATACCCTTCTCTTCATTAAGTTTTTGGGTGCATATTATAAAAAGGAGTTGGAAGAGGTATGGCGCAATCTCGGTGCTGATAAATAATTTCTTTCTAGTTTTGACAGATCAAGGGAATTATCGATATTCCCTTTGGCATTACCATGACAAGTACGATGAATACAGATATACAAAAAAAGGTTTGTTGAATTAATGATTTCTATATAAACATTATAAGCGGGACGTGTTAGAAAAGTCAACAATACCTGAATTACGTAGCATGACAGTGGTCTGAAACTTTCCAGAGTAAAACGTACGATCATCGTAAAATTAATCGTTATCAAGACATAGTCTGTTCTGTTCCCCCAGTATAATATTTTCCAAATCCCTTCCCATCAATCATATCACGCAGATTTACTTTCATATAAGCGAGAACAAACAATTTTCCGGACATTTTTCTGTTTATTATAAACATCCTAACATAATATGGCCCATTTATTTTGATTTTGTTAGCCTCTTTTGTGGCTAAGGATTTCCGCCTTTGTTCGCCTACTATTAATAAATTTCTCGGAAATTTCAGAGATCATAATCATAAATCAAAAAAAAATACTCAACTGTAGAAAAAAAAATTGAGTTTCGCTAATAATTTAAAGTGTAAAAAAACCACTAATAATTTATTTTATTATTATTATTTTGGAGACTTACAGCGGTTTCAAATCTTTACTTAAATACGAAATTATCAAATTTCAAGGACAAAGTTAATTACAGTTTCCACTTATACATATTTCTTTTTGAAAAATAAACACACATAGGGTAGATAGAAAAGTAAGAGTCATAACAGGTAAATACATTTATTGTGAATATATATATATATATACGTTATATAATATAGTCATAATGTTACATAATATAGGCATGAATACATATATTTTTTTGTTATATTGCAATAGCAATGACATATCACCATCGTCATTAATCATTGTTTTCTTGAGAGCGAAAGATGCTGTGTTGAATACGTCAAAATCGCCGAGTTGCGTAATTTTAATTACCCTAAACATGTAACAGCTTTGTGCATCAAATGTAACAGTGACAACATGCGGAAAGTGGAATACCTCAGTTTGTTGAGTGAGTCGTGATTGTAGTCATTTCAAGCATGAGATTGTGGTCACCTACAGCGGGCGAACCCGTCACCCCAGGAAAGTATAAATATATTGATCTTTCTTTCAGCCTGGGATGAACGTTGAGACTTGGGGACGAAGACAGTCCGCCATCTATGTAGCTACTCCACCATCCTCGCGCCCTTACTACTGGTTATAACCAGATTTCTCCGTCCTCCGGCCCGAAGTCCCTTGCGCGGCCTTTATCTATTGTTTCTTTAGCGGTAATTCGGTTTGAATTTATCGCGCACCATGTCGTCCTTTGCCCGTCTCGGAATCGGGTGGTCGTTTCAAGAGTAGCCGACAACTGGTCAGCATCAACCCCCGCTGCTTAGGAAAAAATAAATCATATTCAAACCCATTCAGTTATTCTCCGGAGTGTATAGTCGATTGGCCGACGCCGCACGGTGCGCAAACCGCCCAGTAGCACCCGAAGGTCATCCCCTAGAGGAAACTGATCAATATTGCATGCAATGATAGGCAGAGGAAACAGAGTCCTTAACGGGATAGACCCTCATTCGAGGAGGCTACTGGATATGAGCTGAGCCGTGAGTTGAGCCGACCCCAAAGGACGAGCTAGGTCTTAGTAGCCCAACTGCATGATAACCATTATCTATCTAATCAATCTGTCAACAATTTATGGAAAAGTACCACATCTGGGTATATTTTTTCTTGGTAGTAAAGATTGAAGCACATGAAAAGTAGCTGTTTCGTTGTTATTGGGAAAGAAAACAAAGGAATGATTATTTGATATTAATAATATTAAATAATTTATAATGATAATTGACTGTTAATTATAAGGCAATTATCGTTAAGCATGGTTTCTATGTCTAGGTAAGCCGCGTGTAACTGACAGACTCGGAAATCTGTTGAGCATCTCGCTAGATTAAAGGGAAGTTGGCTGCTGAGCGGCTGGCTAATGGTCGTGCGGGGTTGCCAGGCGGTTAATTAGGTGGGGCGACATTCGCGCTCTCACACACGTCGGCTATCTAAAGCGAACATCGCATTAAAACTTCACCTGGGAAGTCTTCGCGTTATAACTACTAAGAATCGCACAGAAATCTGAGTAAGCTCGTAAAAAAACAGAAGGATAGGCTAGGAACCAACCGCACCACCAAGGTAGACGTTCTTTCAGATTCAGTAAGCTACGGATTTTATCTGAATTTAATTTTATTTATTTTTTATTTATTTATTAATTTACAATAACTTTACATATTTTTTTATTTTTTTTATAAAATTATCCAATACAATACAATTGATTTTTGCGAAGCAGATAAGATTGCATTTGTGTGGATTTTATCCCCCCACTAGATTGTATATCTGTTCTGGGGTGATAGTATTTAAGACTTTACTTTAATCATAGTGACTTCACTTTCTTTCTTTTTTTTTTTTTTTTCTCATTCATTCCGATTGTTTATTCATTCTTATAAATTTTAAGGTTATTATAAATATATAAATGTGTATATAAATAAAGAACTAATATTAAATAAAGAAAAAGAAAATATTTAAGTTTATAGATAAGTAAAATAAATAAATATTTAAATTAATATATAACTAAATTGACCAATAAATTAAGTAGCCTAAAAAGGTTTCTTACTGTGCACATATACTTGTGAATTTAATTAATTAAAATAATATTATCATTTTTTTTAAACATAGTCAACCGAAAACATATTTCTTATCAAGTATCAGGTGACAGATATGGACCGAAGTTTGATCCCTCAAATTATCGACCGATATCAGTACCCAATGTTTTAGCAAAAATTTTGGAAAAAATATGTCAAATACACACCATTAACATACTATGGTTGAGTTAGGAGAGATTTAGCATATCCTAAGGTGAAAATGTTTATCCGCATTCCTAACTAGGTCAGAGACCCGTATCTAGGGATGCTGATTTTTGTTTAATGGTATCGACGAGCTGACTCTTTTGATATTATGAACTTACGTTGCATTGCATAATGCATAAGAATATATACATATATACATACACACACATACACACATACATAAATATATATACATACCTACATATATATATATATATATATATATATATATATATATATATATATATATATATATATATATATATATATATATATATATATATATATATATATATATATATATATATATATATATATATATATATATATATATATATATATATATATATATATATATATATATATATATATATATATATATATATATATATATATATATACATAAGCAAATAATACACGAGATTTGATATTAGTTAGTAATACATCATTTAATAAAACAACTTAAATTATTAGCGAGAGCAATTGAGACTCAGCATAAAATGGACCCATTTCAAGCAGGTACCTTTTTATAAGTATTTTAAATGAATTTAAGTTGTTTGCATTCTTATAACTCTCATTTAAATTATTCTAAAATCTCGGCGCAAGGAAGTAAAAATGCCTTTGGGCAAATGAAGACTTTACAATCGGAATATTATAATTTGACCCAGTAGCTTGCCTTGTGTTTTTAATTTGTTGGCTTCTTGTCTGTTGATCCTTAATTCTGTGAAACTGAATTAGTAACTGTTTAATAAATAATTGATGAAAAAGCATGGGTGACGCAATTCGCTAAGGATTCACAGTTTTTTTATTGCGGGTGGAATGCGAGACGTGTGGCGACAAGTTCAACGTTCAACTTCTTCTCTTCTTTTGGTACCATGTCCGACTTAGAACATTTGCTAACGTATTGGCTATAACAACTTTATTGGTCGCCTTTTGAAACCAGAATGTGACAGATTTCCGAAATCAGTCCCATCGATTACAAAGACGAGAAGTTCTTCGTCCCGGACCTCTTCTTCCGGCGATTTTACCTTGAAATATTAGATGCATAAACTTGTATATTGGCGAGACGTGTCTCGCCCATAAAAAAATACTAAAATATCCATGATGGATAGTTGTAGATTATCATCATGGTTAGTTGTGGATTAACATCATGGATAGTTGAAAAATAGTATCATGGATAGTTGTGGATTATTTTACTTCCCCTTAACATGTGTATTGTAGGATCTGCACAAATAACCTACTAGACCGCAGCTGATCGGTGACCCCAGCGATAAATTCGACGATAAAATATTGGATTATTAATCCGCATATCAAAAATATAATTTATTTTTGGTTTATTAGGCTTCGTCATTCATCCCAATATTTTCTACCTCATCATCACAATATACAGATTGGCTTAGGTCAATCTCAAGAGACAATTTAACGTATTCAAAATTTATTATTGAAATATTTTAATTATATCGTTCCTTTTCGTCCTTTCCTAATTACAACAAAGCAGCTACTGTTCATAGGCTTCAATCATTACAATCAAGAAGAAAATACGCATATGTGTTAATTTTCCATAAATTGTTGACAGGTTGCATGATTGTTCTGTTTTTCTTGAGATGGTATCTTTCTGTATACCATAGCGACACTAAACTGTTATATTTATAGAAAAAGTAAAATTTGTAATACGCAGCTTGGCGATATTGGCGTATTCAACACGTCATCTATTGCTCCCAAAAAAAATAATGTTGACATGTCTGTGATTGCAATATAATAATAATAATAATATGTATTCATGAATATATTTAAATAACATGTATGCATGACTATATTATACAGCGTGAGCTTAAATTAACCGGCATCCTTGAAGTGGGTAAATCCGTACTTTACCTACGCCATCCAGCGGTAGGTAAAATATCGCGAATATTGTTTATTCGTGATAATTAAACTACTGCTAAGTGGCGCAGCGCGCTCAAGGCTACTCATTTTTTCTCAAATTTGCATTTTTGCTTATATTGATTTACCCACTTTGAAGATAACGGTTAAATAAAACTCAGTCTGTATAACGTGTATTCACATTAAATGTATTTCCTTTCAACGTCTCCCTGCATGTGTTAATTTTTTTAAAAATAAATTAAATTATTTAAGTGGACACATGTAATTAACTTTGATCTTAAAATTTTATATTTTTGTATCTAATGTATTGAAACAGCTGTGTATTTCCTGAATAATGTATTTTAAAAAAAAGAAGAACTGGAAGGCAGGGAGGTTCATTGTCATTGTCGTGTAACTTGATTATTTATTACTGGTCATTTTACTTAAACCAATCGCGTTATAGCGGTGGCGAGAAGTTGTAGCTCTGCGCCCGAGCTTGCTAATTGGCAGCCTTAATTCACAACCCGCCAGATTTTTCGCCTAGTCGCTATCGGCTTTCTGCACGGCCGATATTTGCATATTTTATTCATACTGGACGTCGTTTTTTCGATACATCGACTTAATTGGCCCACTTCCATATTGCCGAAAACGTCCAACCGGTATATGATATACGATATTGCATGAACAGATGACTCATTGAATTATTCATGAATTTAATAAAATTACTGTTCTTCTTTGTGTTCACGAGTACTCGATGATTAGAAAGACCAATTCGACAAACAATAAACATAAAGAATAGTAATGGTTAGTTGTGAATAATTTTCCTTCTCCTTAATATAATATTGGTAACCGTAAATACACATTTAATGACGAAATGAAAGATTATCAATCCGCGAATTATAAAAAAACACGACCGCCGTTACAATAAGTGAATTAAAAAAAAAAAAAACATTCGGGGGACTTAAAATATGTTTTATAAACAAAACTGACAAAATATAGATTACAAAACGTGTATGTACTGCAGTTGGGATGGAAAAAGTGTGTGTGTTATGTAGTTGGAATGGAAAACGTGTATGTACTGTAAAAGGGGTAGAAAACGTGTATGTACTGCAGTTGGGGTGGAAAACGTGTATATACTTTAGTTGGGATGGAAAACGTGTATAAACTGTAGTAGGGGTGGAAAACCTGTATGTACTGCAGTTGGGATGGAAAACGTATAGGTATATACTGTAGTGAGGGTGGAAAAAGTGTATGGACTGCAGTTGGGATGCAAATCGTATATGTACTTTAGTTGGGATGAAAAACATGTATATAGCGTAGTAGAGGTGGAAAACGTGTATGTACTTTAGTTGATATGGAAAACGTGTATGTAATCTAGTTGGGATAAAAAATATGTATGTACTCTATTTGGGACGGAAAACGTGTATGTATTGTAGCGTGTATGTAATGTAGTGTAAATAGGATAGGAATGTCCTTTTCTCCTTTTGATCAATGACGCGTTAACTTGACGATGTCAAGTAAAATTTTTCTTAATTATCTTGTCCGTCCTGTGGAATACAATTTATTTTGTACATTTTAGTTCACCGTTTGTAAGAGCAGTCGTGTTTTTATTTTTTTTAATAATACATTTTTATAAACGATATATTTTTTACAGTTGTGTATATTATTATTAGAATTAAATTGTTCGCGCTGATAAGCACGTTTTAAAGAGAATTTAGTTTTTATGAGAATACTCGTTGAAACAAAATTCAATTTACGGAATCTCCGTTACGGCGATTCCGTCATTGTAGATAAACATGTAATATTATTTCAATAAAAATGTGAAATAAATTCACAAAGTTTTCGTCAAACATTTCTTATAAGTAAATGTATCTCCATTTTTGTCCCACCCGTGGCAAAAGAATATCTCAGACTTATCACCAAATGAAATAAACATGGTAAATGTTATGGTGCTAAATTATTCATTCAAAATAGAATTAGTCGTCTCTTCAAAAATAAATATTACAAATTTTATATTGTGTACCATCGTAACGCATCTAAGACACAATTTACTATGCAAATGTCCCACCCGTGACGATGGAATGCCCCTTATAATCAATGATTTTATATATGTAATTGATATTCAGATGATATCAGTCCTTGGCTACTTGTCGGGAAAGTCTTAGGGTGACACAACCGGTTTTTTGTGGGTAGTCATGTAATAAATTAAGGTATTTTGAATTCATTAAGCTACGTAATTTATCACAACAACTCTGCATCAGAGTGACGCAATCGGACGATGATATACAGCTTGGCCACAGAGCGGGTGAAGGCATGGAGGTACATTGTCATGGCCGCGTAATTGGATTAGTTAGAACTGGAAATGCTGGGGAATGCATCGCGGCGCGTCGGTGGTGACCAGTGGCGGCGCTACGCCCGAGCTCGCTAATTGGCGGTCCAAATTCAGAGCCGTCGGATTTTTCATCGCGTCGCCACCGGCTTTTTACACGTCCGATACTCGCATATTTTATTCATAGCTCCACGCTGTTTTTTACATGCATCGATTTAATTTTTCCTCTGGCATATTAAATCGACCACCCGGCGAACTTTGAAATAGAATTCCATAATCGCATGAACCTAGAAGAGTACACGTTAAATTACTAACTGCTGTGACTCCAATCGCTGTAAGTCCAGACTTTTATAATATGTAATTTGGAGTGCCACTTAAATTAGCATCTAGTCTTGTATTACTGCATATAAATAACACAACACTTTTAGAATCAGGAGTCTATACTATAAGGGTGTGTACACAATTTACACTCAAAGGGTATGACTAGGGTAAACCGACGAGTGTAAGCAAAGGTACGAATCGTCGTGAAAGTCGAGTCAATGGTCGATTTCAATTTGACTTTAGTCTACTTGGTAGACAGTTTGTATTGAATTTCGGTTATCATTTTAGAAGATTACTTAGGTGCCTTGAATGTGGACTTACTATCTTTTTATAAATAGGCAAAAAACGGATTCACCGCGTAAAGTTTGTAGTACCCGAGTTTTGGCTACGTTGCATTTGTCAATCTCCAGTCTACCCTGGACACCCGGGATGACATAACGTTTATAACAATACTATACATTTCTAAATCGTTTCTAGCACTTAGAAGTTAAGGTGGAATGAAGAAACGGATTAACATACATACACCATGAAAACATATAACCTTAATTTTTAGTGGCAGTCGTGTGAAAAAGGCTATTTTGGATTCATTGGCTACGTAATTTATCACAATAACTGCATCAGAAATCATGAGTGACGAGATCGGACGATGATATACAGCTTGGCCAAATAGCGGGTGAAGGCATGAAGGTGCATTGTCATGGCCGCGTAATTGGATTAGTTAGAACTGGAAATGTTGGCGAATTCATCGCGGCGCGACGGTGGTGTGCAGTGGCGGCGCTACGCCCGAGCTCGCTAATTGGCGGTCCAAATTCACATCCCGTCGAATTTTTCATCGCGTCGCTACCGGCTATTTACAAGGCCGATACTGGTATATTTTATTTATACTTCGACGATGTTTTTTTCAGGCATCGATTTAACTTGTCCTCCGCTATATAAAATTGACCACCCGGCGAACGTTAAACTAAAATGTGTTATGGTCAAAAACCATTACGGGTTTTTACAAATATTAAAATAACTAGTAATTGCCAAAATTAGATAACAATCATAACATAACAGTAGTATAGGTTACAAGCGAATTTTATCGCATAAATTACATCACTAGCGATTGGATTGAACACGGGAGTAGAGGATCGCTAGTGAGATTAGTTTTTTTTGGCCGGAAGAACTCGCTTGGGAAGGTCGTCGTTTTTGGTGCGGCGACCGGTTTCGCCTCGCCGCGACGGGCCGGTCGCCGGACTCCATTACAATCAAGAACGGCCTACCGTCATCTGCAAATAATTTATAAAGTCAAAGTCATCTCTTAAAATCTATAACTAGAATCAAGTGCGACGCCGGCAAAGCATTCCAGCGTGACTTCCGCATCCTCATTGGGCAAGTAGCTTGTATATTCTCACTGTAAACTCTAAAGTAAACTCAATTTCTTTCATTTAATTTGAAATATCAAAAATCGTGCAATATTCAGTCCTTCAGACGCACCTTGCACGATATATATACGTGCTAACACGTTTTCTAAATATATAAAGCCATATTTTGGGAATAGGATCAACGATAGATACCGCAAGTAAATTCTAAAATTATACGGCGATCTCTAGTTAAAAATGGAAGCTGTAAAATAAATAAATATAATTAAAAACGCACGTTAGACAATCCTATGGATTAAAACGTGGCAGAGTCGAGGTGGCATTGAGTTCTTCCCGAGGCGATTAATAATCAAAATATATTAATAGAAAACCCCAAGAAGTATAAAACCAAATTCTAGATAATTATAGCTGCAAGTCATCGTCAGGTCACAGGCTTGAATATGTAGTATTTCTAGTTTAAATAGCAGGGAAAAACTATAGACCAAAAGACTACCGTCATTTATATCATTGGAGAGTGTAGGTTACCCAACACCAAAGTTGCCGAATCATTGTAGGGCATAATAGAGAAACCAAAACGAATAATGCTCACCGAAACACGGATGAAACGGAACCATTATAGCAATACTCTCATAAAACCCGAACGGCCTTTCGACGATCGACATATTAAACTGAATTTTCATAAATAATATAATAGTCAAAATCATATATCTAGATTCGGGAAATGTATTCGTAATAGGTTTATTGAAAATAAACAACAAATATATGTCGGAAAATATGTTTTATTTTTTTACTCATAATATTGAGAATCTATCACATTATCAGCACAATTTCATTTTTATATCGTCATATAATTTCATTTATATATAAATAAAAACGAGTTTAAAACCGTAAAAGGAAAGGATCGATCTCATAAGTAAGGATTAAGGTATATAGATTAAATATTAAAAATCGGTTTCAGTAATATCCTAAGAAAATTCATTATAAATTCATGATTGTTTATCAAAGAAATAAAAAATACATTTATTCGTTTTGCAAGATAAATTTACACGTATTTCAGAAAGGCATAATTTAAATTAACGACAAAGTCTGTCGTCGCGTCCGCGCCACCTAGCGGCGAGACGCGGGCATTATTTGCACAGCGCAGGATTGAGCAAATGGTGGCAATCTTTGCTAACTAATTCACCCCGCTACCGTAAGAGGGCGTGCGAGCGAGAATATTGTATACGATTTAGTAGGAGGACCGACTTAAAGAATAATAACTTAATATCCATAAAGGCCGTTCATCCCATAGGGGATGGTCAACTTACCGTAGACTGGGTCAATAAGGGATTCTAATACCCCCGTGCCTGAGATGGACTGAGCTGACTGGCGCAAATCCCGACACGGCCTACATTCCCTTGCCCCAGAGAATTTCTAAACGGCGGAAATACTCTGGCACTTGTACGTGGATCCGAATAAATCTTCGTTTCTTCCGGGCTGGCGCCTATTATAAAAATAAATCTTTACATATCGTCCGGAAGCATATTGGCAAATAAAAATTATTATATTCTCTAGAATTTTCTAAAACTAGCTAATATATTAAAATTATTCGGGTCTCATGACAAATGCCATAATCGTATGATACAGGAAGAGGAAGTAAAGGTTACATTACTAATTTCTGTGACCAATCGATTTATGTGCAGCATTTAATAGTTTTGCAGCATAATTTTAATTTTAAGATGAGTGGCAGATTAATTAGCGTTTAGTCTCGGGTTTCTGCAGATACACAACACAACGCTTTAAGCATCAGGAGTATAAACACAATTTACACTAAAAGGGTATACACAAATGTTACGCATAGTATGACTTCTAAATTGTTTCTAGTACTTAAAAGATATGATGAAATTAAGAAACGGACAAACATACATGAAAACATACATAAACATACTGAAAAAATTTTGCTTCTTTTTTGTGAGCAGTCGTCTATTAGGTATTTTGGATTCTTTAAGCTATGTAACTTGTCACAATAACTTTGCATCAGAAATCATGAGTGACGCAATCGGACGATGATATACAGCTTGGCCACAGAGCGGGTGAAGGCATGGAGGTGCATTGTCATGGCCGCGTAATTGGATTAGTTAGAACTGGAAATGCTGGGGAATGCATCGCGGCGCGTCGGTGGTGGGCAGTGGCGGCGCTACGCCCGAGCTCGCTAATTGGCGGCCCAAATTCACAGCCTGTCGGATTTTTCATCGCGTCGCCGCCGGCTTTTTGCACGTCCGATACTCGCATATTTTATTCATACTTCGACGCTGTTTTTTTATGCATCGATTTAATATTTCCTCTGCTATATAAAATCGACCATCCGGCGAACGGTAACATAAAATGCCATAATCGTAAGATCCGGGAAGAGGGAAGTGAAGATAAAACTAATTTCTGAGACTTGAATGGATTTCCGTCCAGCATTTTACAAGCTGTAATTTGGAGTGGCGGTTTAATTAGCGTCTAGTGTTGTATTTCTCCAGATACACAACACAAAGCTTTTAGCGTCAGAAGCGTAGGTACACCCCAAGGGTGTACACACATTTGACACTCAAAAGGTGTACAAAATTAAGGGATCATGGGAGAATAACGATCAATATCAACTTTTACAATTTTTTCTAATTCTATTTGACTTTCCTGACCCAAGGGAAATTATTGTGAACGCGCAAAAAAAAATTCGAGCTAAGGACAGAAATACCTCCCCTTAAGAAGTTTAGGACCATTTCCAGACTAAAGTCCGTCTGTGATTCTGTGTTTGTGTGTGTCTCTCTCTCTCTCTCTCTCTCTCTCTCTCTCTCTCTCTGTGCATATGTGTGCGTATTCCTCTACGATAGGGCCTAAACGCTTCAACCGATTTGCCTGAAATTTGGCATGCAGGCATCATTCAGTCATAGCAAGATTTAAAAAGATTGTAGTTAAAATCGGTCCATCAGAGAGAGCACTTCAATTCCGAAATATTGCAGTTAGGGACTTGAAGTTTGGTACACACATGCCTTGTTGGACCGAAATCACGTTGTGATTTCTTTGTTGGAATATCTCGTTATACAAGTGACGCAAACAATATTTAAAATCTGCGATATTTAAGAAAATACTTTGAATTTCTGGAAAACTACAATTTTAATACAACGGAAAATACTACAAATATACTACAAAATGGCCCGAGGGGGGAGTTTTGTTTGGCGCAAAGGGGGGGGGGGGGTAGTCGCGGGGTCGCTTGCGAGCCTCTACCTTAAGTTAGCGGTAATTGAATTATTGAATTTATCGTAGATTCATGGCTTCCTTGGCCCGTCAAGATCACTCGGGTTCGGGTCGCCAACGGATCTTTTCTAAGGTGATGCCAGATCAACAGCTACTGCGGTTTCTTAGGAAACATATGTCTCCAGACTCTCCCGTTTATTCGTCGGATTGCGTAAGCGTGGCTGACACATCCTGTTACGCAAACCGCTCAGATCCGCCCGAGGTGTGCCCCCAGACTTTCACGATCCCAACTGTCTACGACTGCAGGTTGCAGCCGCATGCAGAGTTTACAGCGGCCCTAACAGATTAAGTCCCTCTTCGAGGAGGCTCTCGGACGGGAGCTAATGGGCCGACCTAAGAACACAAGCAGATCGCCGGGAACAAGCTGCATGGAACCATTGTAGGATTTCGTTTCTTGTAGTGAGTAGTGAGGATTTCATTTCTTTCAACACGCGTTTAATGGACTATGATCTGCCTGTATGTGTGTTCTAATTATGACCAAACATTTTTTTGTGAAGTTGAGATTTTTGCGAATCCATTTATTTCTTGGCACATCGCACAAGCATTTATACAGCTGTATGGGCACCTTTTTTTATTACTTCAGTTAAATCGTGAAAAACCGCATCAAAATCAAGTGAATCTAAAATTGGAAGCAAGCGCAATCCGGTGTGTAATGTTTATTAAAGTATATAATTAAAGTTAGTAACTTAAAGCTTTAAATTAAAGTAAAAAAATATATAAATTAAGTTTTAAAATTTGTGAGAAAAGACTGCGTGAGTAGAGAGATATTTTGAGCTTATTTCATTGAAGCTATCCAAAATTTTATTGCTATTAACGCCACTTGCCGATGCGATAGCGTCGGTCACTCCTCCCTCACCCGATAATCGTCCGAATTAGGCGTATAACATTCGTAAATTTGATTCACGATAAATATAGATGACCACAGACTGATAATATATAATACATATTCCAGAGATAAATACTGTATTGTATCACATCAATAAAATATTTGATGATGTTTAATATAATGTACTTCTATTACTATGCCGAGTATATGTAAGGCCTGCGACGGTGATCTGCACATGGAAGAAAACGCACATGCTTAGTTTGTTAAAACGACTACCACTTCTCATGCGCTGGAAAATTTCAAAAATGAATGTCGATTTCAGACAAACATGAAAATTGTGCAAAAGACGCCTAAAGAACCATAACTAGGAATCAAATTAGGAATGATTTCTCTGAGCAATTGCACATAGAAATTTTTCAATGGGATTTATTTAATTACAGAAGTCCCATAATGATCTAACGCAAAAACTAGATGCGTAAGCACTGTAAGTAAGGTTAATGACAACAACGAAAATATTATGAGAAGCATTATATTCCAATGAACCAAGTCCTAGATGCTACATGAAACACCCGTATGCATGTAGAAATGAGAACTACAATGAACCAAGTCCTAAATGAAAAGTTTCGAAAACTTAGTCAAGAATAGTTATACTCGAGAAATATAACACGAAACTTCGTCATAAGGTAGAATATCTCGAATATTATATGAATGATATAAACCAAAAACTTTTAAAAAAAATGATGTAAAATGACTCAGTTCGGGATCTCAGGGTAATCTTGGCTGCAGAGGGTTGCGCACATTAACGCAATCACTAAAAAAAACAATTAAAACGTTGAATTTTGTTCTCCGAAAGTGCAAGCTGTTTAAAAACGCACTTGTGGGGAAAACATTATATTGTGCCTACGTCCGCAGTGTCACTGAATTTGCGTACCTACTTCGTACACATTACTCTGTTCATAATGACCGAATCGAACAAATCCAAAACTGTTCATGAGAAGAATAAACTACCACGAACATCTGGTATTCGGAACGTATAAGGAAAGCCTACAATATCACAATTTAAATACATTGAAATACAGCCGCACAGTAGCCGAAATAGCATTGCCGTAGGACATCCTTTACCACCAGCTGGGCTCTGCTGCAATATTGTCATTAGTCAACATATGTGCGCCTACACTCAGAAAAAAACATGGTGAATTTGACAACAAAAAGTTGTTAAATATGAGCCATCAAGGTAAAATAGTGGGAGCCACAACGCCAAAATTGTCGAAAAACATTGCTTATATGACAGAGCATAGCATTGTTAATTTCACAAAGGCGTGCTTTCACAACTTTACTTTGATGGCTCATATTTCACAATTTTACTTTGTGAAATTCGCAATGTTAACACATTGCGAATTTCACAACTTTACTCTGTTGATTCGCAATCAATTCCGCCTTTCAACCTTGTGGGTTTAGCAATGCGCACTTTGCTTCATTAGCAACTTTCAAGTTGTGTTTCTAACAGAGTTGTGGTTCGACCTTGTGGGTTTAGCAATGCGCACTTTGCTTTATTAGCAACTTTCAAGTTGTGTTTCTAACAGAGTTGTGGTTCAACCTTGTGGGTTTAGCAATGCGCACTTTGCTTTATTAGCAACTTTCAAGTTGTGTTTCTAACAGAGTTGTGGTTCAACCTTGTGGGTTTAGCAATGCGCACTTTGCTTTATTAGCAACTTTCAAGTTGTGTTTCTAACAACTTGAAAGTTGCTAATAAAGCAACGTACGCATTGCTTCAGATCTTCAGCATATTTTATTTGTACTGCTGTATACTGTACAACCGCTGTGTAAATATTAATTGCAGGGAAAAAGAAATCCATTATTGCTATTCCTGCAATATTTACACTGCGGTTGACCAGGAACAGCATTGCAAATAAAACCTGAAGAAGATCTGAAGCCTATGTTGCATTACTTGTGCGTGTTTGTGTATCCAATAACCTAAAACATAAACAACAGTTACACAAAATAAAACATTTATTTATTTACAACTGACATACATGTTATAACAAAAGGAGTGTTTAATTTTAATTTTACTCGAATAATTTTATGTGGAGACAGAGTTTAGGTCGGAAATAGAAAATTTCCATACAAAATAGTCATTAAGAACTTGAAAGACGTTTCTGTAATATTTTGTATAGAAACGTATGCTCTAGAAACTCTGTCTCCTCTTAACTAAGATTAACAAACATAAGAAGCCATAAATTTACAGATTACAGTTTTATTCATACATGTATAAACTATTTTGATCATTATAATATTTAACTTTTCAACTTTTAAGATTTTCATTCATTTCAATTAAATAGGCTTGCTAAGTACAACATGGAGCTCAGGTAGATTGATGTCACATCCGATAACTACACCATTGCATATGAACGGATGTTGCATCAATTCCTGATCAATGAATACTGACGTCTGACACGAGTTTCGTAGATAATAAGCATGATAATGATCATCTAAACCTATTGTTTCAAAAAGCTTTGCCTTAATTATTATTTTACATACACCATCAACATATACATCTTTTATTTTAGCAAAGGTAACATTTTCCTCCTCAATTGCAGAAATAATTATGTCATTTGCTTTATTAATTTTAATTTTACTCGAATAATTTTATGTGGAGACAGAGTTTAGGTCGGAAATAGAAAATTTCCATACAAAATAGTCTTTAAGAACTTGAAAGACGTTTCTGTAATATTTTGTATAGAAACGTATGCTCTAGAAACTCTGTCTCCTCTTAACTAAGATTAACAAACATAAGAAGCCATAAATTTACAGATTACAGTTTTATTCATACATGTATAAACTATTTTGATCATTATAATATTTAACTTTTCAACTTTTAAGATTTTCATTCATTTCAATTAAATAGGCTTGCTAAGTACAACATGGAGCTCAGGTAGATTGATGTCATATCCGATAACTACACCATTGCATATGAACGGATGTTGCATCAATTCCTGATCAATGAATACTGACGTCTGACACGAGTTTCGTAGATAATAAGCATGATAATGATCATCTAAACCTATTGTTTCAAAAAGCTTTGCCTTAATTATTATTTTACATACACCATCAACATATACATCTTTTATTTTAGCAAAGGTAACATTTTCCTCCTCAATTGCAGAAATAATTATGTCATTTGCTTTATACCGCTCAGAACACTTTTCTGCCCATTTGACTTTATACAATTTGCTTATATTAGACAGCTTAATTTTATTTAGATTTTTTTTAACTTTACTATCGGCAATTTCTTTTTGGCCTCCGAATGAAAAAGACGAACCTATACTTCCCTTTAGAAAAATATCATTTAAGATCAACTGATGTCTTCGAGCTATTGTGAATGTCATGTTCATTCGATTATTTGAGGTTTTTGCGGCTAACTTGTTCGGTCGATGTTTAGCTTCAAAGCGCATAGAAGACAGATGCCGTAAGGGACCAAATCGTAACATTGCGGAGTGGTAATGCAATAAATTGTGAAACTTGGGTTTAAGAGATTGTTCGAACAATGTGGTAAACATTTCGCAAAGGTCAGCTACTAAAAACTTAAAAAAGTCAATTTGATCAGGTGCAAAGGCGGGAGATAAGACAAAATCTATAACTTTCATCAATTGAATATATAGTTCCCAATACTTATCGTACCTCGGAACGAAATTGCCGAACATCACCCCAAAATACTTGCAAAATGTGTACATTTCGGCAGCGTTTAAACGTATATTGCCCTTTCGTATATTAGGCATTGCTAGCGTGACCGGTTTATCTTTTTTATCAGGGCCATAGGAAAATGAAGAAATTTTGCTATTAACAATATCGATTGAAAAATATTTCAGTTTATCTACAAAAACTACAAGCAGTGAACACATGATATACTTTGAACAACCTTCGTGTAAGTCGTGCATTACATCAAAACCCATTTGTGAAAATAAACTAAAATTTTCTATCTGAAGCCATGTACAATTCTCTTTCACGCCTGTCAGAGATGGATTGTTCGTATTTAAATCTTCCTGATAGTTAGAGTCCGTTCTTAGAAGAGATGTATTTTCATAGAATTGCTTTTGCATTAGTTTCTTTTCTACTTTACAAGTACGACAAGGGAAGTTGCCCGAGAAGCTTTCAACAAAGCCTAAAACACTGTGCAAACCTAAATTATCTCCCAAAATGAGTGCCAATTCAAAGTAAACGGTTCCTTTAAAATTTGGTAGATCGAATGATATTCCGTTTCGAATTAAGTCATTGAACTGATCAATTAGAGGCTGGAATATTATTTTATTTCCAAATTCGACTCTGTCATTAGAATGATATAATAAAGTCAAAAAAATGTTAGACAATTGGGAGGCATAATAGTAAGGCAGACAAGGAAGAGAAATGTAGGCTGCCCCCAATTTATGTATGCCACTATGACTCCCCAAAGGGTTCAAAGTCTCAAAATCATCTATTTGCAAAAATACTGGCATGACTAATTTTTCTCCATGAAATCTCTGTCTCCAAAATGAACCATGCATAAAATGTTCCACACTGACTGATGCGTCATGGTTCATTAGTTTTTTCATATTATCTATCGTCTGACATAGCAACCGAGGCAAAGAAAAAAATTTGTGCAAAACCGCTTTCATTTGTATTTTATGCGCCACGCAATCTACTGCTTGATAAAAACTGCTTCCATTTTTTTTTACAAAATCAAATCTGCGACCCACCACATAAGGCTCAGGATTAATTAAGGACCCTTTTCCTTCAAAGTACTTCAATCTATGGTGCATTGAATTAAACATTTTTAAATCACTTATAATGTTTTCCGTAGCAGAGCCGGGCGTCATCGGTAATAAAGGCTTGATAGATAAGTTGAAAATGTTTTCAATACCGTTATAAACTGTATCTGACACATTTATCGGCAATTGAGGATTACTATAAAGGGATGAAAACAGTTGAGCCATGGTTTTGCTCAGTGAAACAGTATTCAAATTAATGTTTACATATTTTGCTTTGATAGCTTCATTTTCTAGTTTAGAAACTATTTTATCATCATTTTGTAACCCAGCTGGTGTAGTGCGCATATGTGAAGTGTCCATATTGGATGAAATTGCTTCAGGGGCTTGGGCCTCTGAATGGTCTTTCAAATAATGACGTCTAAACGAGTTGTAAAGTTGATACCTTCTTCCGCAACCAATAGTTGGACAGAAATAGACCTGGCCAGGATGATAAATAGTGTAGTGGTTTTTAAATTGTCTTAAATTAAGAAGAGACCGTTTACATAACACGCATTGCACCATCGTGTCTATTTAAAACAGATGCGAGTAAATCTAACATCGGAGTACCTTCCGTGTCATACTTGCTTTTCATGAGATATATACTTCTTTGAACGAACATCCAAATAGGTGCACATTCTTTCGGGTAAGGTAAATCTAATGCCCACAATATTTTAAAAGCATTCGTAATAACATCACACACATTGGAGAAGGTGTACCGAATGTCTTTTGATATAATTAAATCGTACTGCGCAACATCCTTCCAACTGGGGCCAACAGCAATAATATACGGAAGCACATGTATGTTTTTCTCTGTAAGTTTAGCTTCTCTCTCAGAACAATGGGTTTCGAGGTCTGATACAGACGGTACTAAACTTATGAAGGCGCTGCTTACTTCTGTACGCGAGGGGTTCCACTGTTTCTTGACACCTTTCACCGGTATCGTATGCATCTGCTTGAGCAGCAGCGGAATTGACAGGAAGGCCGCAACGTTCGCTGGTTCTTCTCCCACTGCAAATATAAATTTTACAAATAAATAAAATATATCATCACTCGTCTGTTCGTCTCGCACTCAAAATATACCGGATTATTCGGCCATGACTGCCGTAACTCTAGAAGTAGTTGAGGAGATTTAATTTGATAAATATTTTTAATAAGTAAGACTTTTTTGTAAGCATTATTAAGATCTACAACTTTTCTCTAGAACTTAATCATATATCTCTCATCGTTAAGGCAGCGTTCGTTAGAAACGTTTTCGTTCGACCGTTTTTTCCGACTTACTTTGAAAATCCGACTACCACGAAAAAGTCTTCTCATTTCTCGGATTAATATATAGCCTATGACACTCACAAATAACGTGGCTTTCTATTGGTAAAATAACTTTCAAAATCAGTTCAGTAGATCCAGAGATTACTTCCTACAACGTCACAAACTTTACCTCTTTATAATATTAGTATAGATAAGGGCTGTTAAAGAAGAAGAAGAAGAAGACAGATTTTAATAGAACAATTAAATGGCCAGGACTTAAGTTAAGGTATTATTTAGAACTAAACATTACTTACAGGTTGCAAGATCCAAGACAGATTGAATATCAACTCTGCGTATGAACTCTTGGGCCTTCTCGTCCAATAATGTTAGTAGGCGAGTCTTCACTGTTGGGAATCTTTCTTCGAATTTCCTTTTTGCTTCTCCATATATTGAATTGAAGTCACTGGCGAACTGCACAAAAAAAAATGTTGTATTTACTTATATAAACTTACATCATACTAATATATTTACTATTGCGTTATGTTTTACACAACAATTCTGCATCTAGATACAGGCATTAGAGGCCCCGTTAGATGTGCATAGCGCCTGAGCTGTGTTGATCCTAAGCTGTTGTTTTTCAATGTTCTATTATTTGCTGAGTGACATTGTAATTACTTTTTAATTGTGCAAGCATTAAATAAGTAAATAAAAAAATAATACATAATACACTCAAATGCTTACAATGACGCTACAGGAGCATATTCCAATGTGCGTTTTATTTCTTTTTTTTATTCTATATAATAGTGACACTGGCTACATTTTGCAGAACACATCGATGAGTCATCGATTGCACATTATCTGCTGAAAGCCCACAAAAACGCAATGACTTAATTGAACTTAATTGAATTTCGATTAGCAGCGGTTAGTAGCAAGCTGTCAAACGTAGCTGTCATTCGGATTGTTTACAACGTTTTTGAACACAACATGGAAATCGAAAATAATTACGAATATAATAACATGATACTCTTTGAAAATAATCTCAAAAAAGACAAAATAGAAAAAGCGCGTTCAGCAGAATTGCATCGATGCCGCGTGATCGATGTCTTAGCGGTTAGATCCGCAAAATGTAGCCACTGTATTAAATTTGCAACAAGTGAGAAATGTCGCATGTTGATAAGCTTACAAAATTACTCACCAATTCATAGCCCCATGGAGATTGTATCGCTGGGAATGTTTTGCAGTAAGCTATATAGTCGCTTCCCTCTAGGATGGCTACCCGCTCGCGCAGAGTATTATGCCATTTAGATTTAGCGAGATCTCGGGGTGATGAGGAGACTTTGAGCCACTGCACGTCATCTTGAGACGAGGCCTCCTCATTCTGAAGTTGTTGAAGCAAGTTGAAGTTTTCAGGCAAAGGTCGTGTTCTACCAGGCGTGTCGCTTGTACGCCTTTTCTTCTTTTTATTTTCGCTGTCGCTGCTGTATTCACTACTGCGGCTCTCGCTGCGGCGGGGTTCTGATGGAGTTGACAGGTTTCTTCTAACTGTGATTAGTCGGTTGATAATGAGGCCACTGGCCTGTATAGCCCGACCTTCAACTATTCGAAAGGGGCTGTAATATACGGAGTTTGTTTCTTCCGGAAATAGAGATACAATCTCTTTGGTCCAGTTTTCCCATACTTCTTTTCGTATCGGGTCCGTAACTTTTTTTAGTTTGCGTACTTCTGACTCCACGATGACAGCAGTGATGATTTTTCGGTCCCGTGTCGTTAAAACTTGTTTTTTAAGAAGCGGCTTTCCTGCTGTGGTGGACTCCAACATTGATCGGAGTGTTGTTCCTACCAGGATTGTAGTAAAGTCGATAATTGACACTTCTTCATCAAAATGTGTGAGTTCCCTTTCCTGAAATTAAAAAAATTTATATAATTGTCTACTTATTTTATTTCTCGTCATTTTATAGTATTCAAAAGCGGCCGTAGTCCACGAGACTGCACGAGATCACATTCTGTTCCATCCAATAACAGTTTTTATTTAAAGCCAGTTTTATAATTTTTCTAACTCACCGCCGCCCTGGCAGATGATGAACCGGCTACAGCAGGTGACAAAAACTTCTCTGTAGCATCAATCTGAGTATTAAACGAAGAGACAGTGTGTTGAGGACCCTCCTGTAACAAAAAAATATCCAGCCTTATTGAAGGTTCAATATCATATTATGCTATGACAGGAAATATACTACAGTTAAAACTAAATTGCAATTAATTCAGTTTATTTTACCAAGAGACATTCAATTATATTCGATACAAGCAAAATTTGTTATTTTTAAATTACTGTGAAAATTTTAATTTATTTATTTAAAATGGTGCATGAAATCTACACAAACCTCATGTGGAGTCATACACCATGATGACGGTGAGGGAGTGCAAGATGACGGTGAGGAAGTGCGCGATGTCGACACGAACGACTTTTGCCTAAATGGAGCAGCGACAGAAGTGCGAACGGTTCTTTCATTAAGAACGCTAACCTTGCATAGGTCACTTTCCTTCTTCTGTAAATAAAGGAAATTACTATAATATCTGTAAATAACATAATTACGTAGACTTCGGATAGCCAACCGGACGTCTTGCCGACCGCAATGTGCGTGGGAGTGCAATCGGAACGAAAACCGATAATGTCACGAACATTATGGCACAAGTGTACATCGGAGTGTCGCAAAGTGTTTTATGATTTAAAACTTTACAAACCGTCGAAAAGACAAGTTTGATGCGAACTGACTTTTATCTGAATTTTATTGCAACAGGCATGCAAGGAGCAACCATCAGAACTACTCACGCGGTCCAGTGCTATGCGAAGCTTTCCTTTATCTACGACCTGTGGAACCAAGCTGTAAAGCTCGTGATCGTTAGCGTGCAGCAGAAAGTCTAAATCTGCACCCTGATCTAGAAAAAAAACAATCTATTATAGCCACTCCGTTAAGTCGGAATTATTCTACTTTTGGTACCTCGTCTAGTTTTCAAAAAAAAAATACACACTACTAAATTCAATCATTGCAGTGCTAAATCTGTTAAAAAATAAGGTCGGTTTTTTTTAATTTAATTTATTTTTATTTTGTAAATTAGTTTTATCATGGTTCTTAAAAAAAACTAACCTAACCTACTGTCACATAGGTGTTAATAAATTGTTTTAAAAAACTAACTTAACCTACCGAAATGTATAGAGTTGACACTTTTTAAATACCTATATCTCATTTATTGAGTCCGTTAACTCCTCGAGCGCTAACGTTTGAATTGTAGTGTCTCTTAGAGAACGAGAAGAAGAATAAATCACAATAAAAAGATAGCGTTTCAGAAAAACGACGATTAAGGGGCGAACACATTGCACTATCGGACGCGTTTGCTGCCGTGGCTTAGGACAGTATGTACAGTCGTCCGAAGCCTCAAGGTCGCGATAATAGGACGATTTCTATATAGGACGATAATAGGACGCGATAATATAGGACGGCTCAATAGAAATTCATTACACAGATCGCGCCCGACACATGGCCGCGGCAGCCGACGCGTTCGATGTGTTCACCCTTTATTCCGAAACTACTGATCATATTAAGAAGACCTGATTTTATTATTATTCTAGATTATTGATCTTTCAATATCATTCGACTATATTCACCACGCTGACTCGATAAATATTTTTTTCAAAAGACTTACCTTGTAGTGTGGAAAACAGGTGTACGAGGTTGTTCGATATTAAGAAGTCAAACAGTAGCTGCTGTTCTTTCTCCATTTTTCTGAGATGTCGCCACTTAATCACTGATTGCACTTTTGAACAGTTCGGAGTTGTGCTTTTAATTCTTTCTTGAAAATACGACGCCGTAAAATGCACTTGATCAGAGCGAGCGCTCCGCCCGCGCCCTTGTTACAGACTGGAATCAACTGGAATAGCGTCGCAAACAAACAGCCGAGCGGCGAGCGTGTCGCGACTTGCGCGCGCGGCGGGATTTTGACAACGTTTAGGAAAGCCCCCAACTTTGTAGAAAATAAACGTTGCGGTTTTGACAATTATAGTTTGAGTTTTTCTCAAACCTATCTGCCATTGAGAAAAAATCTACGTCAAAGTTGTGTTAATATCAATTTAAAAACATTGAGGAATTATGAAAACATTGCCTTATTCACAACTTACGTAGTTACTAGCTAGCGTTGCTAGTAAAAGTTGCTAGCGCGGCAACGTATAAAATCAATGTCTCGCTTACATTGTGGAACTGACAAACCAACTATGTTAATCATGGACATTGCTAATTTATCCACAACATTAAAAAAGCAATGTTCCGCTTACATTGTGAAACTCACAATACTCACCTATGTGAATTCCACAGATTAGCACATTGCTAATTTATCAAAGTACCGTAAAGTTGCCATCGTCGCAATGTATAAAATCAATATTCTGCTTACATTGTGAAAATCACAATCTTTAACTATGTGAATTCCGCAGATTAGCACGTTGTCAATTTATCAAAGTAGCGGAACATTGCTATCGCCGCAACGTATAAAATCAATGTTACGTTTACATTGTTAAACTCACAAGCTGTAAAATTGTTAACCCCGCAGTTTAGAGCATTGAGGTAATAACAATGTCGAAAAAAATTGTTAGCGCCACAATTTTATATTGTTGATTCCGCAATTTTTGCATTCGACAAAGTAAGCGTTGCTGACCCCGCAAAGGGTAATTTGTCATTGCCACAATATTCTATGGTTAATTTCGCAATTTTTCGCTCGCAATGTAAAAATGCAGCGTTGTCTAGTAAAAATTTCTCTGAGTGTACGAGATAAACTAGGTTCCCTCGTACGTTTCATCATTAATTATATGGGTGTTTCATGTAGCAAATTGCACTACAAAACAAAACTCCCCTACAAAAGTAGGATCGGTGACACTGACACTGATATTTTATGTGTTTCAACAAAAACATAATTTATTAAGGTAATATGTTAACATTTCGAACAGATTATCTAACGGGAAAATTTATAACTGATAATTTCGTGATTTATGACGACTTTTTCAGGCGTTATATCTGCATAGCGCAACGTTTAGCACCGGCAGATTGACATTTTTGATATCAAGCAATAGCTCTGTATAAAACGAATTCAGATTCAGCTATTTATTTTTTCGTTACCAGATTTGTCATAAGAAAAATAACAATAAATACAAATTTTAACAAAATTTAAACCGTCGTCGCAAAAATAACATGATATTTTCATGTGCCATTATATACATACAAAGAAAAAGTACGACATATTTGTCATCAGAGAATTACTCTATATCATACGAGCCAAGATTAAGCTATGTCCGATATGATTTGTCATGATAAAAATACAAAAAAATACTACATCAAAAAATACAACCTTGGCAGTAGAAATACCAGGATTTTTTCAGGCTCTATATATCGATAACACCACCACGTTGCGCTGGTAGATGGACTCAATTGACATCAGTTTTTTTTGTATATTTTATGAACCCAGATTCGGCCATTTACCTTATGTTTTTTTTTTGTTACGATAACGAATTTTTCAGGTGCAATATCTGCATAATGCAACCACTTAGCGTGTCGCAGGAGACCTTCATATTCCTCGTACTTTTCATGTACCAAATTGAACATCAGGAAATTGCTCAATATTCTATAAACCCAGATTGTGTCATTTACCACAACGTTACCAAATTTGTAATGGCTCCCTAATGACATGACTTTACGGCTGTCAAGTGCTCAAGTCGATGGCTCTATTTTAGCGTGCTTTATTTTAATTTTGATTTTATTTCATTTTAAATTCATTGAATTATTTTAAATTCATTGAATAGGCAAAGATTATGAACACATTTCACTCTTCAGATTTTTATTTAAATTAACTAATAATACTATAATTATATTTTCTGTAATCACCCGAAATCAAGACATATTAACCAGAATGGTGTCCCAAAATAGAGGGTAGCTTTTCAACCATAGAAAGATAGTCTGCTAAAAATTGACGATATCGTGAGCGGTGTTGCTCTGTCTTTCCAAATTTCTGTTCTTGTTCATTCTCTCTCAATAGGTAATCACGCGCCGTCCGTCTTAGACATCTCACTCGTCACTCAGACCTACAGCTAGATGTACGTGTCGTTGAGGTTAGCGCCACCGAATTTGAAATATTGCCGTAAATGCGAAACAGATTTATTTTGAGGACATAATATGGACACATGCAAAAACTGTTTTAGACTGATTTAAAAGAATCCACCTGATTCGTATATAATCAATAATGTCTTATATATTTAATACTAAATTTAAAATAGCTAATAAACAATCGAAATATTTGATTTGTGATTAAAGCATATGTTATGTATAGTTCCATTTAAATAAGTTTAGAGTTTTGTTTTTTTCTACATATAATTAATAATTATAAGTACCTAAATACTGTATATTATGTTGTTTTATCCCCATTAGATTTGCAAAAACCCATTTGCTTTTTCATTTTAATAATACATAAACACTTAAGATCCCGTTCACATATTTTTTCCAGAAAGGCAAGAAAAGTGGATTTTTGGCGTTCTAATTCCAAGAAATAAAGAGATTTCTACAAACTTTAATTACTGAATTACCTGGACCATTTCTTGATGTTGACCATAGCGGCCTTTAATTTTAGATGTAACGAATATTATTTACTTATTCAGCCCATTTTCCGAAAGTCGTTATTCGTAAAACGCTCGGAAGGCAAACTTTGAGCTCCTTAATACAGTAATATCACTACAACGAAAACCCTATACTATTTTTTTTTATGTCCGTCATGTATTCTTGATGTACACTACGGCTTTATTTTTTCGTTTTTTGACTACATATCCAAGGTATACATTACTTACAATTACACAAAATTAAAAAAAAATCTTCCTGTATCATTCTAATTTTCTCAGAAATAAAATAAGATTCTTATATAATACTTATACTATATTAAAGTTCACTCTTTTAGCAATACGACATAATATAAATTATTGTCATTAGAAAGGAGAAAACACTGCAAAAAACAATTAGAAATTGTGTATATATTTGCTTGCGCAAGAGAAGAGCGCTCAGTGCCGCGGTTTTTCTCCCAGGGTTGAATAGTTATTTATTTATTTATTTATTTATTTATCCTATCTTTTATAGTTACATCCAAAAAAAAATGCGTTCATTTTTTCAACTCATTTTAAAAGAATACCTACGCTATTTTGTAATACGGCTCTTAATATTAAATTGATAATCATGAGTCAATTTTATGCATGATTATCTTTTATGTATACCTATACATAATATGTATGGGTACACATATTATGTATAGGTATACATGAAAGAGATGTGTATACCTATACATATTATGTATAGGTATACATTTATCTTTTATGTATACCTATGATGTACCTACATCATATTACAATTATATTTCAAGGGATAATAACATAGATCGTATAAGCCTGGCGAATGCCTGCGCGCACCGGTGCGCTTACAAAACTATAGAGATTAAATGCCTTACCATTTTTTTTTTTTTTTGGTAGTAGTCTTTATTCATAAAAAAAGATACAAATTACATGTCACAGTTCCCCACTAAGGCTAGTGCCTTTTCAGTGGGTAACTAACAATAATGTGTTTATAATTCTGACTTATATTATCTATTACCTATTATACTTTTATTAACTATTATAACTTTTTACGTTAAGTAGATGCATTGACTTCCTAACCTAACCTAATCTAACCTATATCTCCTATCATAACTAGCTTAATATACACTTATAAATATTCTTTTCCAGTAAATTAATATGCCTACTTACTAATCTAACCTAACCTATACTAATTATCCTGGTATACTTACTTTGTTTACAATTACAATAACAAATGATTACACTAATAAATTGATTCATACCAGATATCTATACTTATGCCCTAACCTAACCTAACTTATCTTAATTAGCTTGGTTTACCATAATTATTCTACTTGATGTTAATGCTAATTTAGTCTAATAGAATTTTTACTTGTTACAGTTATGCTACTGCTTTTACATATTTATGCTAATTTACAATAATATAGTTTTTAATTTCTCTATTATAGTATTTATATTACATAATATTTAAATTATTTCAATTAGCTCGCCTGGGTAAGTCATTATTTAGGTTGCTTAGTAGTATAAGTTTCAATGTTTTCTTTAGTAAGTATTTGCTGATTGAGTTGTCTAATTTTATAGAAAAGTGATTGAATAATTTTGGAACAATGAATTCAAGAGTTCTATCGCCGTAATAATTGTTTTGCTTGTTATATTTCAAATACCCCTTTTCACGTAGCCGAGTTCTGTGTACATGATCGGCAGGTATTCGTAACGAACCGTTTTCGTTGTTGTCAAGCAGAATTTTATACCATACGAAGAAACTTATAGGCAAGACATCAATTGAGGAGTAGAGTTCTGTGTAATTATTTTGCTTAATTTGTATTGAGCCTTTTGGTGCCATTTGTTTCAGTATTCGAATTTGAATATTTTCCACTTTCCTAACGTACGTGGGAAATGTAAGTCCCCATACCTGAATGCCATATCCTAGTATAGAATTTACAAGTGAAAAGTATATGATTTTCATAATATTATGAGGTACTACGGATTTCAGGTGAAAGAATAGTTTTAAAAAATACCTGAGTTTTCCACACAGTAGAAGTATGTGACTTTCCCAATTAAAGTTTTTGTCAAGTATTATACCCAGGTATTTATGTGTACTCACAACCTCTAGACTATTGCAGGAGCAGTTTAGATGTGATACGTTATCGTGAATGCACGTATACGAGTGTGCTTTAATAGCTATCTCGCCCCTTTTTTTATAGGGAGAGGTGACGTACAATACCTTTGTCTTCGTATGGTTGATAACGAGGCCGTTGTCATGGGACCAGCGCAACAGTTGTAGGAATTGTTGGTTCATGATTGTGTTTGCAGTATTTACGTCATCGTGCTCAACCACTATCGCTGTGTCATCAGCGAATTGGTACACTTTTGATTTAAAAAATATATTCGATATAGTGTTGCAATATATCAAATAAAACATAGGTCCCAATACGGAGCCCTGTGGTGTACCCTCTGTTATCCTAACACTTTTACCAATCGAGTCCCCTATTTTTACCGCCATTTCTCTATCACTTAGGTAACTGCGCAGTAACTCTTTGTATCTGCCTCTTATACCTACATCGTCAAGGGTCCTTATGAGTCGATCATGATTAATTGTGTCGAAAGCCTTGCTAAAATCAACAAGGACAATTATGACGTGTTTTTTGTCATTCAGGCACTTATTTACGTGGTTTGTAAAATTAGATAGGAGTTGATCGGTATTCTTATTTTTTTGGAACCCGTATTGGCTTTCATTGATAATATTATTAGTCGTTAGGTATGTCTGCACCTTGCCTGCGATATATTTTTCAAAGATTTTGTTAATACTTGACAAAATGCTGATGGGTCTATAATTGTTGTAATCCTTGTGATTACCGCCTTTATATACAGGTCTTATTAAAGCTATCTTTAAAAAAATTGGATATAATCCTGTATCTAAGCACAGATTAAGAATTTTACTAATAATAGGACTAATCTTTTTGTTAATTAATTTGAGATCTCTTACTCTAATTTGATCTAATCCATGTGATTTATTGGCATCTAAACCAGCTATAATTTTCTGAATATCTTCTGACTTACTTTTCGGAATGTACATAGTTCTGTCTATTGGCTTAGTTGAATTTAAATCTAATGTTTTTTTGTCGCATTTATGGAGTATGGCTTTAACGTTGTTTTGAAAATTTTCTACAAATTCATTTGCAATATTTCCGTGACTTTTATTTTCTCCTAAGTATTTTATTATTGGTTCATCTAAAGACTGCTTTTGTTTCCCAATTAAATTATTTATTTTATTCCAAGTCATTTTTATATTTCCTTTAGAATGTTCAAAATCTTTTTTGTAGAAGCATCTTTTTGCATTTTTTATTTCGTTCGTGGCTTTATTCCTTAGACTAACATAATTTTTGCGATTTAATTCATTATTCTGATTATTTTTCCACCTATGATAAGCTTTGTCTCTTTCTTTCATTAGTTTTATAATATTAGAGTCGATCCACCCATTAAAAAATGGGTTTCTCTTATTTTTAAATGATGATTCTTTAGTACATTCACTGTATATTTGAGTGAATATGTCGGCAATATTAGTTATCATTTTATTAGGATCATTTGTTCCCAACATCACGCTTGCCCAGTCTATTGATTGTAAGCGGCTATTTATTAGTCCGTTGTCAAATACGCGTATCTTCCGCTCCCCGCCGGTCATTTCACCCCTATTCGCAATCACGCAGCTCAGAAACGGTGTAATCGTCTTTTATTATGCTGTTTAGCCGCTGTGAGGCGATCGCCCCGGCGACGTCAGCGTCGCATGTACTCGCCCAGTACACAGTTTGGGCAGTGAGACAATGGAGGAGCTTAGCCGGCGCTTGGGGTCCGCCTCCCGCTAGCCTCACTGGCGAACAAACACGAAGTGGGTTAAATTAAACCACAGCCTTGACGTCCTGCAGCGACCTCGCACAAAGTACAGACCGGCAAACAAGTTGGCCGCTGCGAAAGGCCGACGGATAAGCCGAGATACGAGCGCCCGAACATACTCGTATGTTACACTTTTTTTTATCTAGTACGTTTCACTGGAGAATCTTAGTTCGGGAGCTATCTACCACTATTTATAGTTGTAGCACAAAGTGATTCGAATTCTAGTCGATTGCGAACGGACTAAAGAAAACGTTTTGGCTCAGTATAATCATCGTCTTTCTTTCATCATCATCACCATCATAGCGAGGAAACAAAAACCGTGCGTTGAGTGAACAAGACACGCCATGTACATGTGCACAATCGTGAACCGTGAAAATACACGATATGATCCACTTTTTTAAATAGTACGCTTCACTGGAGAATATTAGCTCGGAGCTAGCTACCACTAGAAGATAGTTATAGTTATACTACAACTGGAGCTGTCAACTATAAAGGGGCGAACCGACACCTCAGAAAATGTTAACGGTATTAGATCGTTCTGTATCCCATGAGGTGAGCGTAGAAGACTTGGGACGAAAACAGTCCACTGTCTAGTTACGCCACTAGCTCGTAAGAAGCCAACGCTTTACCGCGAGATTAATATTCACTTTAATCACCCAGCGGGCCGACACTCATGACCTTATTCCATTTGCAACCAGATTACTTCGGTCCCGCGACTGGTTACAGGTTCGAGGTCACTTGCGCAGTCCTCTCCCTTACATATCGGTGATTCGGTGACTACAAAGGCATATGTGCCTTCTAGTCGATTGCTAACGTGCTAAAGGAAACGTTTCCGCTAACTATCATCATCCTCTTTCTTTCATTATCATTATCATGGCGAGGAAACAAAAACCGTGCGTTAAGTGAACAATACACGCCGTGTACACGTGCACAATAGTGAATAGTGGACAATACATGATATTATATGTTCCACTTTAATATAGTACGTTTCACTAATCTTAGCTCGGAGCTAGCTGCCACTGGAAGATAGTTATAGTTGTAGCACAATGTGATTTGCATTGTAGTCGATTGCGAACGGGCTAAGGCCAATTATCCACGGTACGGATTTTTCACTGCACGGCGCGTCAGCCGCGCCATAGAAAAAACGTAAGCTCTTGTCTACGACACGGTTTTTTCACAGTACGGCGCGTTGGCCCCGCCGTAGAAAAAACGTAAGCATGTTTTCAGCGGCACTCCGGCGTTAGCACACGGTGATTTGCCTTCCGGTCGGAATGGGACAAGTGGGCGCGGCTAACTGGGCGCGGCCGACTGGGCGCTGCTAACTGGGCGCCGCCGACTGGACGCCAGGCCAACTGGGCGCAGGGACAACTGGGCGCGAGCCAAGTGGGCGCGGGACAGGTGGGCGCCAAAATTATATTATGCAATATAATTATATATTTATTTATTGTGACTGACTATTTAAAAAATAACTAATGGTGAAACATTACCTTCGGAGCTATACTGTGATACATCCGTTTCAAAGCTAGCTTTTACATGGGATTTAACATTTACATAACAAAATTTAGTGCAAAATATCAAAAAATATATAGAAAGTATTATATATACTATGAAAGCCTTTAAATACATTTACTCAAATAATTTACAAGACTGGAAATAGTTAATGCTCTGTTGATATAATAATGATCGTTTTATTTTTTTATTTATTTTACAGCCAACCTATATACGTGAAATATATACGTGACCATAAATATAAAGCTCTGCATTTTATGATATTTTTTGATATTTTTTACTAAATTTACTAAGTATTTATTATGTAAATGTTAAATCCCATATAACCGCTAGCTCTGAAACGGGTGTATCACAGTATAGCTAAGAAGTTAATGTTTCACCATTAGTTAATTTTTATATACTGTAGCAATAAAAATATTTCTCGTCAGTCACAATTAAAAAGATATGTAGATATATTGCATAATATAATGTTGGCGCCCACCTGTCCAGCGCCCACTTGGCTCCCGCCCAGTTGTCCCTGCGTCCAGTTGGCCTAGCGCCCAGTCGGCGGCGCCCAGTTAGCAGCGCCCAGTCGGCCGCGCCCAGTTGGCTGCGCCCACTTGTCCTAGACCGCTTCCGGTCGATTGCGAACGGACTAAAGGAAATGTTTTTGCTCACTATCATCAACCTCTTCCTTTCATCACCATCATCATCATGGCAAGGAAACAAAAACCGTGCGAGTTAAGTGAACAATACACGCTGGTCGACATCGCGTGGGATTTTCAATTTTTCTTTTCCTACCCATAGCGCGCTTTCAAAGGCCGAAGGAAATAGTAGCGATTTGTGAGATATTCATCATTATGTCTTGTTCCTTCCGCCAAAATGTGTATCACGTTTCAGCCCGCAGCCGTTCCTATACATGTTAGCTATATAGTTAGAAAAGTTCATAGCAGAGGTGTGGGCAATTTAAGATGATAATCGAATTTTAAAAGTAAATCGAGTAAATAGATAATCCATTAATCGATATTTGAGTCTTTAGATTAAGGTTCGGCATCATGTAATCTCAAAAAAAACAATTGCAGCAATATTACGAACATTAAATTATAAACTTATACGATGCCACTAAGCCGTATATTATAAGGTTCCGGATTTGATTATCATCTCAATTCTGTAGAAATAATTAAAACTAATTTCTAGTGAAATCTAAAGTCTATAATAATAATATAAAAATAAAAATCTCTAAAGAGACATTTACTCACCTCATGAATACCCCCTCTCCTCCCTCCTCCTTTGCTTGTCCTCATGAATACCCCCTCTCCTCCCTTCTCCATTCCTCCCTTCGATATCGAGTTGACATACTTTACTAATTACTGTTTTATTTTCTTTATGATGACTATTACTTAAGTGTATTCATTTATGACTCATTTTATACATCAATTTGCACACATAAACCTTTAATCACAATAACCCTGGCGGTATGGCCGGAAGATATTGCCACTTGGCAATGGGCCTACCACGTTGTACTCTTTTGTGTGAGTATAAAGCTTTTAGCAATAAAGCTTTTCAAACAAACAAACAAAAAATAGATACAAAAAAGATGATTTTTTATTATTTACTTCTGGCTAGAGAATAAGCCTGGTATATATTTTTTAACTATCGATAAAAAGGCGCTCCGCAATGTAATTTCCTACCGGTTTCATACAACCGCTGAATAGCAGGAGCAACTTCCTTTGTAGCTAATGGCCCGTATTCCGCTTCTCGCAGGCTCAAACTAAGCTGGTACTAGAAATTAGTAACTTAAGCACCATCGTTATTTTGTTTGTATTCCGTTTCATAAAAATTCAGAACCGGTCTTAAATCTTAAAATTTTCCGTTTTGTCTATGGCCGTTCTAAAGCGGGGTCTTAATTTTTACAGCTCGGTCACTCGCTCGCCCGCCGATTGTCGCCACGTTTTCGTTTGTTTAAAATATTCAAATATACAAAGCTCTTTATCATACAATATACAAGGCAAAAAAAATATATACAAGGCTATTTATTATAATCTATAAAAAATATTGACAGACAAAAATATTTCAGTGCAAAATATAGATATTAATTAACGATTACTTACAATAATCGACGCTCATCGTCCCTTCCTCGATTTAGAAGCCAATGCTAAGCAAACATATTTGAAATCGCAACTCAAAATCTTCGAAATCACGATAGAAACAAGAGCTACACGGCCGTTAGACGCAGACTGCTCGATTCAGACCGTTCTTAGTTAAGACCCCGAACAAGACATATCCGCCATGACACTTGTAGAAACGGAAAACTAAAGGGGTTCTAGACGGAGCTTAACGTCAATTTAAGCGCCTGATGGCCTCTACATAAGCACGCTCCAGTTAGAACCCGTGAAAGGGAATAACAAAACGTCAGTTCAAAATTAAGCGTCATTTTAGCGCGTTTTTAGACCCCAAGTTAGGAACCTCCGAGAAACGGAATACGGGTCAGTGTCTCTGAAATTTGGCCTGAGGCGGGATAGTTGTGCTAATGTGAAATAGTCACGAAAACCGTGACCCAAGGAAGTGAAGGGAAGACGATTTTGATGAGTCCAACATGATAATTATTAAAGCAGAACTAGTGTTAATCCGATATTTGTTAGATGTCAACCAGCTGTGAAAACCCAATACGACTGAGTACGTTTTTTCCGTCAAATTTGCATTTGTATAGGGGATTTAGGATGTAATCGTTTAGAAAATCAACTCAGGAATTAATTCCCGTTTTTGAAAAATAGCACCAACTTGTATAAATTCATTGATATCATAGTTAAAATAAAAAAAATCCTTACTAACGAAGAAAAAACTGCCAATAAAGTAAAGCTTACCCGAAAGTTTTACAGTCATGCATTTTGAAGGTATCTTCAATAGCAGCGAAGGAAATCCCAGCTTGGATTGGGAAACGCCTATATTTGAATGAGATATACTTACGGATGTGCACGACTTTCGACTGTGCAATGTAAGTTTATGGGTCCCTTTACCGTCGATGAACGATCACTATTCATCCATATATCTCAAAAATCAAGCTAATCCTTTTGCAACACAAAATGACTCCAATTGAGACGAATTAAAGCGAAAGATCAAAAATTAAACACATTGATCACTTCTGCAAAGCCGTTTTATAAATGTAGGATGACATAACAAAATAATTCTAATTTCGATTTCTTCCAACATTTAAAATATGATAGAGCCATTAAATCTATTTAAAAGTAAAAAAACTTCCATATGCCAATGAAATGAAAAAATACGAAAAGGGGCTTTCAAAAATACGACACCGCGCTTATTTTGTGGGTAACTTTTTTGCGTTTACAATACTGTCCTTCTGCCGGGAAAGAAAACAAAATAACAAAATAATCATTAAAAAATCGATTGTTGGGGGGCAATTCTTGAAAATTTTAGCATGCCAAATTTGTCTATGGTCCATTTGATTTACATGGGCCATAGACAAATTTAGCGTGCTAATTTTTTAAAGAATAGGCCCCTAGTCGATTTACCTAATAATGGAGCCAATCTACCCTCCCTACGGCCAAGAGTCGAGCGAGAAATCCGGGCGGGATGAAGTGAGGCAAGATCGGGGTTGATTTGCACGGCTGGGATTTAATTTATTGACTCGAAGCGTCTTACAGTCCACTAAATACTGGTAGGGTTCAAAGATAAGAATGTTTGTGGGTAGGCTGCCACTCTGACACTTGGGGTAGTAGTCCCTCTTGTGTAAAGAGCGAATGACGGAAATCAACCGTTCTTGAAACTGATCCGGATAAAGGGCTCTTCGCGGGAAATGTTTGCGGAAGTGTGATACATTCTAAAAATAGAAGAAATATATTTTTACATTTAGTGACGGCGATTCCGGAGTGATTTCGTAGAAAGAAGATTTCTTATATTGTTTATGTTTTTGTTCAATATTAATGCCCATTTTAAAATGGAATTGCGATATATTTTTTAAAGACCACAAGGCAATTTAGTTTTACCGAGCATTTTCCTACGACGCACTATGGGGCTTCTTGTATATGGAAGCGCGGAAAAAAATCATAACTTCTTAAGTATTTGAGATATTCCATTTTTTTCTGTAAAATCAGTGTTTCCTATAGCCGCTTCAAATGACATATTAAAATACAGTGCTGTCACAGAACCCTGAAAATATAAATGAAAACTTACAAGAGCATTCGATTCCACTTAATGCATTTCGTAGATAATATGTGGTGTAAAAATAACACATTTATCTCAAATACAATCAAGCTGCCTCAAACTGAGACCTTACAAAACAAATTATAGTCATACGAACTATATACAGTAATATAAAATTAAAAACTTATTCCTCTAAAAGTGCGCTTATATCATCACTTATATCTCTATATTTTACTTTTTTGAAAGTGGGCCTAAGGTGTGCCATCCCAGGCTCTGATGACGTCATCATAAGGTTCATAACATCCTCATTAGTAGCCACTCTGCTGCAATTCCTGGTAATGTTTCGGTCAATGTTTCGAGATTCTTGTGCTTCCTCCGACAAAGATCCGACAGGAAAAATACAGTTGTCCACAATGGTCTCTCCATATATGAGTATTTTGTGCATCAAAGTTGGAATATTATACCATTTATACAGGGATACGAACTTGTTTGCTGTCTAGAGGCAATATGCTCCAAATTTGTTCCAGTTAACTTGTTCTTTACACGTGATCGCATCTAAAATCACGGCAAAACCGTTGATTACATTTTCGTTCACACCCGTGAACTCAGCAACTAATGCCGGATTGGAGAAAAACCTTCTTGAAATATTGCCAGAGTTCGTGGTCCCGGAGTCTTGATTTACAGTGTCCGCTAAAATACCCAGGCTCCCCTTTAGTTCACATTTGATATAATATTTTTGAGCATCTCTTACAGGGCGGGTTTCGTCTATTCGACCACGCTCGAATTGCAGATTGTACTTCACACGTAGAACACACTCTATAATTTTGATGTGGGAATCGAAGGGGGACATGCTGAACTCTAGTGCCTTTTCATTTACAGGCATTTCTTGAAGTTCTTCCAACTTACACATTTTCAAAGTCGTAGCCCCCAAATGAAATACGAAAATGCAGCCTTAGTTTCAGTGACAGAATAGGCAGTTTTACCATCAACCATGAAATAAATGAGCTCATGTTTAACTTTAAATGTACGGTTCCCTAAGTAAAATATGCTCTTCTGGAGATTTTATTTTATTTTTTATTTTATTTTATTTGGTACCCAAACAGAATATTGACAACACATAACAGTGACATATATATACTACAGTTACATGACTACATCAATATCCTTTTGATATGAGTACACAATTAGCACAATGCATGAACAATGGTTGAATTAAAAAAAAATACATATAAAAAAAGGAAAAAAAAACAAAAAATACTAGAATTACAGTAATTTAAAGAGGGACGCTTTGAAGGAGCATAAGCTATCATGAAATATATCGATGCGATTGTCAAGATGAAATTTGTTGTACAGACGACATATACGTGGGATTACGTTATTTACTCCGGTATAGTTTTTTGCTAAAGGTGTTTTAAATAAGTCTGGGTAACGAAGACTTCTTTTAGTAATGTTAAATTGTATTTTTTCTATACAAGAGGTATCGATTTTATTATTTAAAATTTTGTACAGGAACACTAAATCTGCAACCTGCCGGCGTTTTTCTAATGTGACAAATTTAAAAGCAGTCAGTTTTTCCTCGTAGCCAGTCAGATGATTCTTAAGGCCGCATTTAAATGATAGCATTCTCAGAAATTTCCTTTGAATGGATTCGACTCTATCGGAGTACGTTTTAAAATATGGGTTCCATATCGAGGACCCAAATTCAAGATGAGAACGCACTAGTGAGTTATAAAGCAGGATCATGCTGTTGTGATTTTTGAAATTCTTAGTGATCCGCATGATCAACCCCAACATCCTATTTGCTTTCTCGACTATGTTCTCAATGTGTATCTTGAAATTTAGGTTAGAGTCAAATGTTATTCCTAGGTCACGGATGCTAGATACATTGCTTAGGTTGTGACCATTTATAGAATAGTCGTATTTAACGTGACCCCTGTTCCTACAAAAGGACATCGAGTGACATTTACCTATGTTGAGAGCCATTTTATTTTCAGAACACCAAGTGAATAGCGAATCAAGGTCGTTTTGTATTTTATGGCAGTCAGATATGTTCATAATTTGATTATAAATTTTAACATCGTCCGCATACATTAAGAAATTACATTTTATTCTATTGGAAAGATCATTTATGAAAATTAAAAATAAGAGGGGTCCTAAGTTGGAACCTTGTGGGACACCCGATGTTACGTCGAATACCGAAGACTCGAATCCCTTAATGACAACTATCTGGCTACGGTTCATGTATTCCCCATGTATTCCATGTATTGTAAGTCCCCATGTATTCCATTATCCTTAAGTTTTCGAATGAGGATGGAGTGATCAACTTTATCAAAGGCCTTTTGGAAGTCAGTATATATAACATCTACTTGTGTTCGTTTATCTAGATTCAGGAGAGAAAACGCCTTCAAGCCACTCGCCGTACTTTTTCTCGAAATACGGTTTATTTCAAGAAAAGTTTTGCCATCTTGTGTAGAAATGAGACCAGAATCGCTTGAAGACTTCATCTCAGACACTATCAAGTTTGTTGTCACTCATTTATGGATAGCTTTCTTGTAAAACCCGTCGTAGTAGAGCCTAACACTTAATCAATTCTGACATTATGAGGAGATGTTTACTCATTAAAGTGAAACTCACAAACTGAAAAAAATATTCACTTGGAATATCTATTATTACAGTTTATAATAGCTATTGAACCATTAGTGCATTAGACAATCCAAATCATTACCGAAAACCTTTACAATAGATGTACTTCTTTGTATTGCATAATGATGCCCAATTACTAATTAGCGGATTGTGTAAGGTTGAAGTATTTTAAATTATATATTTGCAGGTATTTGCAGCTGGATTTGATTTTATCTATTAAAGTTTATAATCGGGTTAACGTCCGTATGCACGAGCGCTTGTGGGCAAAGAGGGGCAAAAATGTACGTTCAAGAGTTCTAAGAAACAAATGGTATTTCGACTATTTTTGAAATAAAAATATTGTTGAAAATTCAACAATTATATTCATATTTTATTTTCATGTATTTATTAACCAAAAGATTTGTATTGAAAAAAAATTTGCATAGTATCTAACAACCGAATCAGGAAAATAAATATTGGCATATTCTTGCACGTGAATTGCAATCAGTTGCCTTACCTGAGCCTACCGTGGCCTTACCTGACTTTGCGGCTCTGTAGAAAACAAAGTAGGTGTCAAAAGAGAACCATAGTCAGGATTTAAATGTAGCGTTTATATAGTTATTAAAAAATATTTATATCTACTCTCTATATCACAAACTTTGTAAAATTGACTTTTTTCCTCTAAAGTCCCATAGTGTGAGACGAACAGTGGAGTATGTGTATGGGGAAACCTGGAGAAAATTCGAAATTCCCAATCTTACTAAATAATACTAACGGTTACATCAGAGATTAGGGAGATAACCATGGCATCATATGAATGCATAATTATCAAGGTCACATCCGATAACACGCCGTGCCGGTGGTCGGAACCTAATGTTTATGCAGATCGCACGTTATTGTTCTAGGTGCTCCATTGACAATCTATTATTCAAAAGAATTTTATTTTTTTAAATAGTAAGGAGGATATTGCAGTTATATATATATAAAAGTTAAAGGTGTGTACAATATTTAACATCAATTTGTATTGTCAATCTTATTTTATTATTGTGTTTAATACGGTTAAGTTAAAACATAATTTATGTATTTTAAAAATCTATTGTCATATAAAAACGAGTACCTTTATAATGTTCCGGGTGTTTCCGAAATGACATTTATGTATAATAAGAGTTAACCTCTTATATTAACTATTTTCTTATAAAAATGTGCAGCAAGCACTACTCGCGGCTTCAAGCACTACTCGCACTACAAGAACTACTTACGGCACTACTAATACTAGCATCTACTCGCGGCTTCGTCTGCGTTAAAGGTATTTTCTTACCAGCGGCATTTTGGATCGGAACCCTAAAAGAAATAGCTTATGTATATTATTTATGTATTTGTTCTATCAACTTCATATTACGACATTTTATATTAATTTTTATTTCCATTATCGTGCTATTAGATATTTTCAAATATTATAACGTGAATTATAATATTAAAAAATTATAAGGTATATAATATAATATTGAAATTATAATATATTAAAATTATAACGTAAATTCACTTATTTGTTTTTAATTTTATCACATTTTGTATGTTTCATTTTAATACTATGTGCATATGAGTAAATCATTGGCATACATAGAGTCTTTCTTGGTACAGACTATGGCCTGGTTAGGCAGATTCTGCAATTAATACAATGTTAATTATTATTTTTAAATGAATAATATTATTGTTTTTAAATGAATAAAATTATTTATATTATTATTATTATTATTATTAAATATAAGATAGATTATTATTATAAGATAGATTATTATTATAGATAGATTGAGGTAAAATGAGAGTAAAATTCTATTGAGTTACATTTCAAGGTCAAAGTATATAAATAGTTTTTTGTTTTTTTAGGCATTTAATAAAAACTTAAGCTAAAAAACTTTAGGGTTTTATGGTGACTAAATGATAGATAGTACAAACCTCATAAATATAATAAAAAATAATTGCTTACTTAAGGACCTATTTGTAGAAAATATTGCTGTTTCTCCCCTCGGTGCTAGTATAACCAGACTGATAGGTGAGCTCACTCTGTTGAAGCAGGACATATAATATAACTGCCCATGTGAGAAGCAGTTTTCCCCCTTAACTCGATTTCTGCCGCCGTTCGTGACTACCCTTGGGACGTATTGATGGTCATAGCAACGCATCGTTTATTCGTACCACCGAGTCCACAGACCTACTCCATTTCTGCCCTTCGAAGGATTTAAGTAAAGTGTCTGATGACTGCATCCTTGTTATCCTTGGGGGCTCAGAATAGCTCTCTCGCACAGCCATTCCATAGATTTCTGCTTAATATCAGCGATATCAGCGCATATTCTGACTGTAAGGTTTGTGAGGATCATCCTAACTGTCCTTACTTTGCAGGGGTAGTCATTTTCTCCTCGCAATCGTGATATTCTCTATATCCTATTTTGAATAGAAGTTTGAATAATTGCCCAGCTAAAGCATCACCCTTCAAGTGGATTCTCGTGTTATTCGCGAGGGAAACTTTTACAATTAGAGGCCATAGAAAAAATATACGAATAACTTTCTCATTATTTTATAATTAGATTATTTTCCCCGATTCGTTTTTCTAGGATATATTTTGTCCTTTTTCCTGTTTCTCGTTGCGGGGGCCACACCGTCAGCCGCCGCCACCAGGAGGAGCAAGAAGAAACAAGTAAATATATTAACCGCTCTACCTTTGGGTTATTATTTATTAATTATTTATTTATTTAAAAATTAATAACTATAAAACATTGATTTTGCTTACAAAACTAACAGAAACCGAATGGCAAAACATTAACCTTTTGCTTTATTGATTCTGTCACGTAACTGGGACTAGCCCGATCTAGGGTGGACAGGAAAAAGGTAGGTTAAAAATCGTTGTTTTTTAAAAATTAGATTCTTAATAACAATACTTATTTACAATATACCAGAAAACTTTTTCACGCAATAGACCCATTTATGACTAGTGTACGAAAGTGAACTATTGTGATTATTTTTATTACGGTTTTTTTATGAAATATTTGTCGTTTTTGTAATTATCCGTAGGATCCATAGATCTTTCATTCCACAATAAACACGATTTATTTATATTATTTATTGATATTTGGACATTTAGAGAACTATTTACTTCATATTTGGACAGTTAAGGTACATTTTGTATCATTTATTTTGCAAAAATAATAATCCTAATATTTCTCTTTGTTACTAGGCCTACCGGATCTATTCCTGACGACCGCGAAAAGGAAGAATAAAAAAACTAAACTGTCAAATGATGAATGTCAACTCCCACTCCTCCACTCCCAGAAAGACGCTGCTTTCTCCTTGTATGAGAGCAAGGGGTTGTCGCACGTACTATATAACACTCGGGATGACATAACTATTCTAACAAAATACCACACGCTTCTAAATCGGTTCAAGTGTTCAGAAGTTATGGTGGAATAAAGAAACGGAAAACATACATAGACGACCCCTGAACACATTACAGTACTTTTTAGTTGGGCAATCTTATAAAAAGAAGAGGAGAAAATATTGCTCTTTACAGACCTTAGTATCAATGGAAATCGACAAAACCGGAATGACCAAGATAACTTGCTTGATAAATTCTAACTCCCAAAGAAGAAGAAGAAGGTAGATGATACATTGTGGTGTTAGGTTTCGAAATGACAACAAAGGCATGTTAGGGCGGGAAGCCACCAAAGGCGGACGCTGCGAAGTTACAAGCGAGTCGACACGGCCGGCCGCCGTTCATAAGGTGGCTTAATTTGGCCAAGTTGGCCAGGGCGGGCGTCCCGGGCGTCCTGGGCGGGCGAGACGACGGTCAAAGGCGTGGGCGGCGCGACATGCAAATGCACTGCCAATTTGATCGTGGGGCGGATCGCCGCCCAGCGCCGCGCCACCGACTTTGCCCAATAAGCCAACTTTGGAGCGATCTTCGTTGGTAATCGACCGGTCAGCGCTGTCGTCAGCTGGCTATTAACCGTTGTAACGTTCTATGATTAAATATTGTATCTGTATATACAACAATGGATGTTGGTATGTCTGTCTGTCTGTCTGAGCTATGTATTTTTTCATGGAGAAGGATTTTATGATATCTACTGTATCGTAACTCGCCACTAGATAGAGCTGCAGTGCATCAACTTCTATACCTTTCAATCGATCGCCATGATCATTGGTATTCATAGATATTTGAGCCCGGATAATGTTTTTGCGGTATCATCTTTGTTGTAGCTCATCATTAAATGGCGCTGCAGCACATTAAGTTCAACCGATCGCCATGAAAATTGGTAAATAGGTATTGATTATTTGTATGTAGGTAATATTGAATATAATATTTTTATTTTATTTATTTATTTATTTAAGAATTAATTACCATGAAACATTGATTAGCTTATAAAAATAACAGGAACCGAATGACAAAACCTTAACCTTTTGCTTATTTGTTTCTGTCACCCAACTGGGACTAGCCCGTTCTAGGGTGGACAGGACTCCAATATTACAATCAAGTTTGCTTGATTGCTTGGTTGCTTACAAATATACAAGTTTTAGTAAAAAGCTAATGACACTAAATTGAAGTCTTCAGAATAAAATAAAAAAAAAATAATAATAAAAAAATATTAAAAGATAATATAATAAATAAAATGCAATTCCATTATTTAATCGGCAACAAATATCATATAAAATTCGATTAAATAAAATAAATAAAGTTATATGTGAGAAAAGGAAGAAACGGTCATTAATATTTATTAATATAAAATTACCTAGTCTAAAAAGTATACTTCATTGTCAAAGTCAAATAATTTTTGGTAGTTAGTTCAATGTTAAAATATACTTAACATATATGTTTAAAAATATGTTAATAATTTGTGCACCTAAGTTTTATTATACTATTATTTCTAACATTTGATGTATGGTTAGTCTGTCATGATTCGATAACCATTTCTTTAGTTTATTTTTGAATTCCCTAAATGTCAAGTTCATTTTTATTTCCATATTGATCAGATTGTAAAATCTCGGCGCAATGAAAGAGTAATGTCTTTGTCCAAATGATGTTTTCCTTCTGGGTATTATTGAGCTATTTTCTAAAACTTGTCTCGTTGGTCGCCGGTTCTGAATTATTCCTAAATTTGAGTTACTGTCCAAAAATAGCCTTAAGAGGGAAGTTTTTAGAAAAAGTTGCCTACAGTCAAGAACTTTAGCTTCCTTATAAAGTTCATTAGTGGGATGGCGATATGGTCTACGTAGAATAATTTTTAATATAAATTTCTGCGCAACTTGCAATGGCTCTAGCAGGGTTTTACCACATCCACCCCATCCAATTATGCCGTAAGTAATAAGCGATTCACATAAAGCATAATAAACAGTTTTTAGCGTTTTGGAATCCAGAATATTCCTCAGTTCTTTGAAAACATATCAAAGGATTCGCACCATGCCATGTTATTACATGCCATATTACAGCCATGACAACTATCACGATAGTTATGTTTATAATAATGAAATTTTTAGCATTTAATTTTGTGACGCATCCAAGTGTAGGAATGCCTATCTACTGGAGTAGTTGATTGTATTGTATTGTATTGTATTGTATTTGAGCATGGATAATATTTTCACAGTACTTACATTGTAGTAATTCGCGAGCTCTGGTTTTCTCGATCTTTCTCTATGCATCGGAGACATGCGCCCTGACGGCTCGTATACGCACCAAAATCGATGCACTGGAGATGTGGTGTTGGCGTAAAATGCTAGGAATCCCATGGACAGCACGCCGCACCAACAAATCTGTCCTGGAAGAACTCGGCATCCAAGTGAGGCTCTCTACCGTATGCATGAGAAGGGCCCTGCAGTTCTTCGCTCATGTTGCCAGGAGAAACCCAGAGAATCTGTAGAAAATAATTTCCGGGGGTCAAGTAGAGGGAAGAAGAAGCATAGGCAGATCACCGACCAGATGGAACGACCTCATCAAAGAAGTTACAAAAGCGTCAATACAATCTGCGACCCGCCATGCAGAAGACAGGTCGAAGTGGAGGAGCCTCGTAGGCAAACTGTTGTCTAGTCGCCACGATCCTCAGTAATGAGGGAACGATGGAGAAGGAGAACTCGCTACTAGATTGCGCTGCATCGCATCAACTTCTATACCGCTCAACCGATCGCCATGAAAATTGGTATACAAAGGTATTTGAGTCCGGATATATTTTCGCGCTATCCACTTTGTAGTATCTCGCTACTAGATGGCGCTGCAGCGCATCAACTTCGATATCGTTTAACCGATCGCGATGAAAATATATATACGAAATATATTATAAATTCGTTTTCTATCCTATTTATAATGTCAAAGAACCGCGATAGTCTTCGATTTTATATACGAAATATATATTTTCAAAACGGTAAATATTTAAGTATTTGAGCACAGATATAACACGGGCAACGCCGGGTTGGTAGCACCACTAATATAATATAAAGGGTGCATTTACCAAAATCATTGAAATTTGAAGCTGCGTACAGGAAAGACATCCCTGGCAGCAGGCAAACGTCACAGAAATCAGCACCTGCTTCAAAAGATCTATAAAGTAAGCGGACGAAGTAAATAATCATTTAAATCAAACGTCTAAAGAAACACCTATAGCACACGGTTAAATTTCAAAACAATTAGTTATATTCTTACTATCTGCGCTCGTCCATTCACACTATCCGCGCTTACTTATTAGCACTATGTGCGTTGGTCTATTCTCTCTAACCGCCCACGTCTATTCGCACTATCCGTGCTTGTTTATTCTCACTATGCGCGCTCGTCTATTCTTTTTAATGACGCTCGTCTATTCTCAATATGCGCGTGATTTCGGTCCGACAAGGCATCTGTGTACCAAAATTCAAGTCTCTAAGTCCAATATTTCAGCATTGAAGTATGAGTAGCGCGCCTCCCTGGTGGAACTATTTCAACGACAACTATCTTTTCAACTCTTGCCATGACCACATGATGCCTGCTTGCGAAATTTCAGGATAATTGAACGAAGCGTTCGGGCGCTATCGTTGAGGAATACACACAGACAGACAGACAGACAGGTGTGAAAGACTCGTTTAAATAGGATTCCGTTTACAGTACTTTCCTTGCCAGGAAAGTGGCAAAGGTTATTACAATACATCGCTTTTTCCATTTCCAAACAAAGAAGAAAAGAAGTCATAAAAAATCGTTTAAACTCAAATATAAAAACACAAATGCGATAGTGTTTTTAAATCTCCGAAATGAGTCATTTAAAAATAAATAGATAAAAATATCAAAAGTCATAATGAAAGCAATGGCATAATATGCCATAATTATACTTAGAGGAAAAGTAGCAGTTCAGAAACAAAGTCGTTCGTCTGCCGCGGTTGTCTTATAAGAATGGGTTGCGCCAGGGCGGCAGCTGCGGCGAGTGTTAATAAACTCCATTAGGGGTTAGCCTGTGCCGGTCAGTCGCCGGGTTAATCAGCCGGGAAAGTTTAGTTTTTGTGCCCCTCGTGGACTAAGGCACAATTTCCGCCTGCCCCTCCCCCCACCCCACCCCTGTCCCGGCCGAGCCGCCCCTAAGAGGCTTGCCAACGATCGCTGTCAGATTATCCACTCGTCCTCGTGTTGTGTTAACCCATCCACTCACTCACTCCCTCCATCCTGTACCGCACTATTTACCTACATGAAACATTTACTCGTTCGCCGTTATCTGTTATACGAATACCGGCCAACGCTCTTGTCTATTTTCTTTGCCCGTTTAATCTTCGCGTTACTTTTACATGCATAGTTGTATTGCAATTTGAGTTTTTAATTTATATCACAGCAATAGCTTGTCAAACATATATTATTTAATATTTATCTATAAAGTATATATGTATTTATTTATGTAGGGATGTCTATATCTATGTTTATACTTACATTTCATTATTGTTTAAGAATTTAGTTCTATTTAATAAAGAATTTTGAATTTGTATTTGAATTGAATTAATGACGCGTGCAATGCATCACATACAAATAAAATTCTTGCATTTTTTTGCGATAATTTTGACCGCCTTTTCTCCTTTATCTCCAACAGAGTTATGGGAGAAATATACAACATAGCTTAAGATATTTTGCGTCGAATACGAGAGAAAATTCATGTCTGAACATGGATCTCACATTTGAAATCTATAACTAAACCTTCATAATGATTAAAGATTTGTGCTTAGAAATCGCCAATAAAATTCTCAAACAATTGGGAATGCCATCATCGAATATATCTACTGCTTTGTTCGCTAAACTACTGCTTTGTTCGGTGTAGAATTGGGTCGTGAACACGGGTTATATTTGCATCGTCTAAAATATCTCCGACATTGCTACTAAGTGGAACAACTCCTCATTCCGCTTTGAAATTTCAATTTAACATACAATTTCTTGAAACTCCCACGTGCAATATTTCCAAAGCCTACGGCATGGGGAAAGTATTGCAGAAATGCAATCTTATTGTTTGAAATGAATGCACAATGACACACAAAAAAATCATTCGAGGCTTTTGATCGATCGGGGGTGGTTTGGAGGGAGGGGTTGGGTGAGAAAGGGGTTGCTGAGGGACGGGGATTGGGGTGTATTACGGTAATTGAAAACGACAGTTTCCGTGAAGAATTACTGTATTTTTTAAAATATTAAACGTAATAAAAAACAGGACACGGCCACACCCGAATGTCTCAGATAATTGTAAACAATAATGGAAAATCCCCTCTGAGCAAAACATGAGACAGCAAAGACGCGAACCGCCTGCAAAATCACAGCTTCAAATCATGCCGCATAGCTTTCTCCTTAATCGGTAGATGCGCCATCTGTATTATAATTAGTAAGCAGTAGCAGTACCAGTATAAACAGTAGCGCCTTACTGTATTATAATTAACAGATGGCGCTACTTGATGTTGTAAAAAAGGTGGCATTGGTTACTAAGATGACGCATCTTCCAACATTTTTATGCCAGTTACTGTTGAGTTTTGGAAGTCTTGCCGGAAAAGTCTTGGGGTAACACAACCGATTTTTTTACGTCAACTCGCAATACATATTACGTCGTAAATCGCACATCTAGGTAAATACGTAAGGCTAGTTAGCTGTGTGATGGGTGTCGGGTTGCTTGGAATTCGGATGAACCAATTTGTCGCTTTATTTAAATTTAACCCCTCAAATGTGAGGCGTCCCTTAAGGGATGCCTTGGCAAAATGTATACAAAATGTATATAAATTTATATAAATGTAAAGGTGCGCCGCTTTATAGTAATCCGCTCTATAGTAATGCTATAGCTCTATAGTAAACCCCGCTCTATATAAATGTAAATGTAAATGTAAATATAAATTTACAAACATAACAACGAGCTAATCGCCATTCATTTGAGGGGTTAAATTTCATTATTTTTTCCTACAGTGACCATAGTGGAGTTATACGATATGAAATTCAATTCAATTCAATTCTTTATTGAGAAATCACACAGTATTACAGTACTAATATTTTTTTAATGTATGCAGATTTAGAACAAATAAAACCGGTTACGGATTTCAATAAAATTACATAAATTAGGTTTTTTTTTAACCTACTTAATAAAACTAATGTACCTTCAATTTTAGAACTACATAAGAGTCTAGTATGCAGGGTGTGTGTGTATGTGTTTGTGGGAGTGTGTTGAGCGTGTAAGTGTGGAGAGTGAGCGTGTATGCTATTAGTAATCGCGTATATAAAATATAATAATAATAATAATAATCAATAAAAATAGCTAAAAATAATAAGTTAATAGTAAGAACACATTTTTGGAAACGAGCCTTTTTAAAATGCCTTGTCCCGAGCCAACCCTGGGCGCAGTAGTCATGTCAAAGTAAAACTTAGAACGGGCTATCATAATCAAATGCGTATACAAAATTTCGTGACTGTGATGTTTACCTTTGAGGAGTCCCCTCATCAGGTACCAGCCCTTGGCTCAGCAGTCATGTCATGCTGAAACTTAGAATGGGCTATCATAATTGAATGCGTATACAAGATTTCGTGTCTATGCTGTTGACTGTTGAGGAGTTCCCTCGTCGGGAGTCAACCATGGGCACAGCAGCTATGTCATGGTGAAACTTAAAATGGGCTGTCATAATTGAATGCGTATACAAAAAACATGACTGTGCTGTTGACCGTTGGGGAGTCCTCTCGTCGGGAGCTAATCCTGGGTGCACAATCAGATCATGCTCACCATAAAAATGCATTGTCATCGGAACTGAACCAACATGTAAAATTTCGCTTCATAGGATAATAGTAAGTGGTTCTAATTATGCTTAAAAGATTTGACCTAAACAAACATACCGACAAATCTTGCAAGGTGAATAAAAGCTTGTAATAAAAACAAATGATATAACAACTTCAATATTGGTCGTAAAAAGAGTTCTAAATAAATGTGCATACAAATTCCAGTAGTAGCGGCTTGAACAAGTTCTGGCGGAAATCGGCAACGCTAAATCACGTACGCTGGCCGATAATTGTATTAATTATCCGGGGCAAAACAGCGACCATACGAAGTTACCGCCGGACTGGCGGAGTGCGGAGTCAGACCTGCCTGAGTAATGGCACCCGAGAGATGCATCGCACCCTTTGCCAGGCGGTGGCTAGCACGGCATAAAGACATAAGAGCACTGCCTACACAGTTGCCGTTCGTTTATTAACGTGTCCAGGCCGGGCTAGGTGGTTCATGAAGCTGTTTAAGGATTACCTCATTATTGTGCTACTATTTACTTATTTAGTCTGAAGTAGACTAAAGTAGACTGAAGTACGAACGCGTGACGTGTAATCCTGGCTATAAGAGACAGGTTGCGGAAATAGAACACGGATATTCCTTAGATGAGCAGGACTAGTCCTTTCGCGCAGATACCTGTGTATTAAATCTCATACTACCAGAACACGCGCATATTATTAGGCATATTTATATATCTCACACTACCAGAACACGCGCAGTTACAGCCATGCAACTAAGAAAACTAAATTCGCCCAACGACATTTTTCTTTTCTAGCTGCCCGACTACACAATAGAATAAATTCGGAATTAAAAGTGAAGTTAAATACTATACGAGGAAAAAAAATTATGACGGAATGGTTGATTGAGCTATGTAGGAAGGAACGAAACGGAGAAATTGGTTAATTATAGTGCTGTATAAGAATACCTAACTACATAAAATTACTACTTTTATGTATATATATATATTTATATAAATATATATATATATATATATATATATATATATATATATATATATATATATATATATATATATATATATATATATATATATATATATATATATATATATATATATATATATATATTGTGACATAGATAGTTGGGGGATACCTTTGGTGAACTATAGAATCTATAGTAACCTGTAGAAACTAGAATCCCCTTAGTAAAAGTCACTTGTTTTTATTAGAATTCGATTTATTGGGATCTTAGTCCCCATTACGAGAATATAAAGAAAGTAGAAACTAGAATCATTGAAAGAAGAGCAAAAGACGTGCGATCCTTATCCAGGGTCGGCTTACAAAGTATTGGATTTTAGAACACTTATTGGATTGTAGCACGTGGGGACACGGGAATGTAGGATGTGACGATCTTCGACGGAGTCGCGTTTCTTTTCGGCTGGCCGATCCCCGTTCTTCCTCTTCCCGCTCTACGCCGTGCTTTCCCACGGGAGACGGCGGCTGATGTACATGCGACGGGCGGCACTCTCGTACGTGCGATGATGTTTACGTTGGTCGCGGTCGACCGTCTTGCGATTCGGTAGGTAGATCGGCAGGAATGGTCCAACGGAGAAGATTAATCCGATAGGAGAATCCCTGTAATTACACAGGAGCAATAAGTGGGAGAGAAGGAAAATGAGGAGTCAGTTTGCCCAATCCTAGGGAGTCGGCTCACTCTTCAATCCATCCCTTCCCAACCGAACGGATAAGGATTCATCTTGTATCTAAATATTGAACAACCGCTTCAAAACTCACCGGGTTAATTTATCTAATTACGTGCACCACGGGATTCTCGATTAATATCGACCGCACCAGCTGAATTGCGAATTCGAAAAAGAAGAGCCGGAAAGATGGCCGTCTCATTATACCGCTTCCATACTGATTGCCTACTCGACTCGTTTTGGCTTCCGGTGCTTAATTTACATTTATTTTATTAATTTGAATAATTGTTACAGTATTTTTATAAAATACTAGATTTAATTTCTAGTTAAACGGATCTGATTTAATGTGGCTAAGTGTCCGCGTTTTTACGTACGGAATTTAATTACCCATGTTAATCATGATTTTGTGTATTAAAAATTGTATAATACCCAAATAAATTATTGTATTAATTTTCCTAGCATCCTGGTTTATAATTTGATCTTTCTTTATTTTTACCGACTTAATTAAAATTATTCTTTTTCCTAAAATCCATTTTCATAACTGAATACAAGATTTAAATGTGGCAATCGACTAGCCGACAATAGATTCGTTGTCAATTGTACGCTTGTAGATCCTACGATAGTCGTATGTCGTATCTGACAGTCCTAGCTTGCAAGGCTTGTGAATTGCATCAAGATGGCGCTGCATGCATCTCATGCGTGTGTGTATTGTTGTTTACTTAAAGTGCAATGCGAATTTATCGGGGAAAACAGCAATCGTGTCACAATATATATATATATATATATATATATATATATATATATATATATATATATATATATATATATATATATATATATATATATATATATATATATATATATATATATATATATATATATATATATATATATATATATATATATATATATATATATATATATATATATATATATATATATATATATATATATATATATATATATATATATATATATATATATATATATATATATATATATATATATATATATATATATATATATATATATATATATATATATATAAATGTAAAACATATGTACCTATATGTATAGATTATATGTATAAATGTGTATATGTATATATGTGTATGTATATGTGTAGATGTATATGTATATATGTGTATGTGTATATATGATTATTTAATATTATTGTGTATATTATGTTAGTAAAATAGACAACGTATATGTAATATCTGTGTAAATATAGAGCTACCACATAAAACAGTGCTACACTTACCACCAAAAAATAAAAAAAGGAAAAAAGAATACATAAAAGTCTACCTTAGTACGGGCATCACTCCAGCAAGTTAGATTTTATTCCTATTAACCTAGTGTTTTGAATGTGTGTGAAATATAAATAAATAAATAAAATAAATAAATGCCCTGGCGTTGTTATTGATGACAATATCCGTGAACACGTCCAGAGATTTATCATTGAATCCATTATATTTCGACATTTTTAGAGAGAGAGAGTAAAGAGAGCACATATGTTAATGATTGATCATGTTACATTTTACATTTTACAGGCTACATTTTACATAGAAAGAGCGACTTACCCATTTCACTTACTCTTTGTGTGACAGAAGACTGTTTTATTAGGTGACAATGCACTCTCTTATATTAAAATATTTCAACGGTAATAGCAAGTTTCAACGTCAGTAAAAACAATAGTTTGCGTCAATAAAATACTGAATTGAATTATCAAAGACGCGTGATAGATGCGTTTTAATCAATTCTTTGAATTATTTTAGTCATCAATATACACAAATGAAATTATATTTTATAACTAGAATTGTATATATGCTGTATGTACACTTATTTGAATTTGTGGTACATATATGTCACACGTGAAAAGCATGAGCTATGTGGTGAACTGAATTTATTTTGTGTAGTGGGTGGGCGCGATATCAGGCTGGACGCAAAGCTTTTTGATAGCGAGCGTCTTACCCGATACGCGGTTATAGCAGATTATTTCTGCGGGTCCGGTAACTTGAAGTGGACTGTAATAGTTATGTAAATTATTACCAGACCCCGAGTCCTTAGGGATGTTTGACCTCCAGTCCGAAGGGCGAATTGAGAGCGGGGCTCAGGCGATTCCTCGAAGCTCGCAGACGTGCGCCGATACCTCCACTGAGGAGCTTAAACGGGCACTTGAAATGAGTCACTTTGTTTTCGCACGCAATTAATTTATTGAACTTTAAAGCACTTATTATTAATTATAAAAAGGTAAATCACTATGGCTATCTTAGGTTTACCGCGCGAACGCTCCGTTATAATTTGAACGTTTAAACGCGCGTGTCGCAGCTAACGTAAAGCTGGAGATTGTGAAAATTCAGGAAACCGGTTAAGCGCGCAATCGCGTCCACTGAAGCCGATTTCTCGTAAACAACTGCCGCGACGACCCAACATCCCTCCGAACCAGACGTCGCGACGCTTGCGCAGCTTATCTGATTGGTCGCTGCGCAGATACCTCTCGCTCACCGACCAGTCAGCGTATACCACCGGCGCGAAATCCTCCCCTTCACAGAGAGAGGGAGATGCCGTGCTACGTCCCGCACAGTCTTTCTCTTTCCAACGTCCCGCCGGGCAATACAATGCAAGAGCGCGTGAAATCCGATATACCTAAAGGTGTTCAACGACGGACCGCAACGATATACTTGTTACAATTACAATGATAGATCTTAGGCGCTAACTTAGCATCTAACTTATTATCTATATATGCAAAATAAGGGGTGTCAATTGTTTCATTAAGGGCCCACACACGATAGGCAAGCCGCTTCAACTATGGCGATAAATAACAGTGATGAATCGTTTCGGGAAAGGGTCGTCCTTTGTCTCCGTCGACAAAGCCAGGACTTCGTGTCAAATAAGTCGTCGAAATTTATGACCTATTTCCTAGTCTATTGAAATTAACTCCTATTGACTCTAACTGACATACGACGTCTGAATATCCTTCTACGAAGCTCATTCAGCCTCTACAACGATCTATTTTTAAAATACTCCCCTTTCAGCCGATAATTTCGTCCATCCTCCCCCAAATGAAACGTCCGTTTCATTTTTTATTCAAATTATCATTCCCGTAAAAAGACAAAAAAAACATTCTTATTCTAACTGGATTCTTCCGCTCAGCTGCTCGCAAGCGGGCAGGAATCTAACTGAATTCCCATACCGCCCCTAATCTATCATTATTCTAAGATAGAATCTAGTTGCTGTAGTGAGCTAGCATTCTTATTTACATTTGCCCGGCCGTAGGCGGCACAGCTGATTTCAGCCCAAGCCTAACTAGTTTCGATATTGCTCGTCGATAAAATTTCCCTTCTGTTAAAATATCGACAATTCGCACATCACCGTTTTTGTCTGGGTACGTTTTTGTGATAACCGCGCGCGTCCATCTTCCCCGTTCTAAAGCCGGATCTATCATCAAGACTAATTCGCCGACTTCCAGAGGAGTTTCATTTTCAGTCCACTTTGGCCTCTTCGCCAGAAGAGGCAGGACTTCGCGCGTCCATCGTCGCCAGTACGAGTCGGCCAAAGCTTGCGCCCGTACCCATTGCTTTCTACTACATAGATCCCGGTGGAGAAACTCCCCCATTGCAGTACTGCGGTCTGCACGGCCGAGTAGAAAATGGCTAGGTGTCAACGGTTCCTGATCGCTACTATCTACGGAGATATGGGTCAACGGCCTTAAATTCAGAATCGCCTCCACTTCGGCTAGCAAAGTTCTTAAAGTTTCTTCGGTAGGGGCCTGTTCCTTCATCACAGCAAATAGCGCCATTTTCGCGGTCTTAATGAGCGATTCAAACACCCCTCCATGATGAGGTGCTAATGGCGGCGAAAACCTCCACTCGATTAGTTCATTGCTCAGGCGCTCCCGGATAGTGTCGTTATCGATCGCAGTCACAGCACGCCTTAATTCGCTGTTCGCCGCCCGAAAATTTCCTCCGTTGTCACTTATAATAAGTCGAGGCTTACCTCTCCTCGCTATAAATCGTCGGATAGCCATTATCGCAGCGCCGGTTGACAGATCGCCAGCTAATTCGATATGCGTAGCCCGAGTACTGAGGCACGTGAATAACAACCCGTATCTCTTCTCGACAGATCTACGCACTGTTACTCTCAGGGGACCAAAGGCGTCGACGCCGACGGCCGTAAAAGGCCGCACATTTCGTTGCAAACGCTCGGCTGGTAATTGACCCATCAGAGCTTTCACGGGCATCGCGCGGCGTAATTTACAGAACATGCACTCGTAGATTACCCTTTTGACTGCGGGCCGCCCCCCAATTAGCCAATATCTCTCCCGTAATATTGCCAGGGTCGATTCGATACCGCTATGTGCAGCTTCCTCATGCGCGCGCTTTATGAGCAGCAGCGCATATCGCTCCTTTCCATACAATATTATCGGGTTCTTAGTTTCAAATGACACGCCCTCAGCCCTATCAATTCTGCCTCCTAGTCTGATTACTCCGAGTTCGTCTATATAAGCATTGAACCCAGCAAGCAGACTTCCCTTACCTAAACTCTTGCCTGAACGAATTGAATTTATTTCATTATGGAAGCTTCGCTGTTGCGCTTCCCTTATCAGCCACGATTCCGCCGCGGCGATATCTCTTACAGTTAACACGTTTTCGCGTGATTCCCTCCTACAGAGCGCCACGAACTTTAGGACGTACCCCATGGCGCGTACCATCCGTCTATGCTGTGAAAATCGATCTATATTTATGATACTGTCCTCTATCGGGCTGAGGGCGAGCACCGTCGCTTGCTTAAATTCAAGCGCGGCTCTCTCAGAGGCGCTCGGTTGGCTCGGTACGACTTCAGGCCAAGTATCTTCATTCTCTCGCAGGAATCGCGGCCCCGCGAACCACCGCCCGTCGCTTGATAAATCAATCACGGTCGATGCTCGCGTTCCGTCGTCCGCCGCGTTAGCGCGGCCCTCTACCCAATGCCACTCTTCGCGCGAACTAAGCTCATCTATCACTCCTAACCTATTTGCTACGAATTGAAGATGATTGGCACTGGTGGAACGAATCCACCATAGCACATTGGTCGAGTCCGTCCACAAATATCGTTTATGAAACGGCAAGCTGTACTCTTTCTCGATTTTAGCAGCTAATTCCGCGCCTAACAGTGCCGCCGTTAGCTCTAATCTTGGCACGGACAGTTTATTTTTCAGCGGCGCGATCCTAGTTTTGCCGGCTATAAATGATACCGCGGGCCTCCTGCTATCCTCATGTAAGCGACAGCGCACATCGCTTCTTCGGACGCGTCACAGAATACATGCAACTGTCTCACCTCATCGCCTCGCGCGGTCCCGTGGTACCTGGGAATTCGGACTTCTTTGGCGAGACGTAGAGCGTTCAGCCATTTACACCATCCTACGAAAATCTCGCTAGATACTGGATCATCCCACCCAGTGCCGCAAGCCCAAATCTTTTGCATCGCGATTTTAGCGCGAACCATGACTGGGCTGATCGCACCCAGTGGATCCCAGACTCCCATTATCATCCGTAAAGCTTCCCGCTTAGTAGGTACGCGCTGTCCCGTTTTCAGGGCCACGTCAAGCTTTACCATACTTAGGTTGAAACCGAGCTCGTCGCTCTCTGGCATCCAATTTAAACCCAGCAACCGGTGCGTTATAAGGTCCCCTTTCTCTAAAGAAATCGGGGTCAAAGTGCGCTGGTCCACGGGCACGCTATCGAGCACTCTTCTGTCATTAGACGCCCACCCGGTAAGATAAAAGTTACCACTCTTGTTAATTTCGCTTATTTCCTTCACGGCCTGCGTCGCTTCCGCTACCGTTTCCGCGCCTGTTAAAATATCATCCATATAAAAATCATTCTCTATCCTTTTTACCGATGCTGGATACTGTTTCTCGAATCGAGCTGCGTTTCTATTCCTCACATACTGGGCGGAGGCTGCGGAACTCCTGGAGCCGAAAATTAATGAGGACATGCGCATAACGGTCGGTTCTGAGTTCCTTTCGTAACCTCTCCACAAGAATAATTGGCTATAACTGTCAGTCTCAATTACCTTGATCCTCAAGTACATATCCCGTATGTCGGCCGTGAAAGCGACCGCATTCTCACGAAATCTAAACAGGATACCTACAATTGACTTAAAATAATCAGGTCCGGCTAACAGCTGACTGTTGAGTGACACGCCAGATATCGCAGCCGCAGCGTCGTGCACGACACGGAGTTTCCCGGGCTTCGCAGGGTGCCTCACACCCATGTGAGGTAAATAAAATACACCCGGCCGGCCGAGTAAATCACGCGGATCGACGGGTACCGCGTATTTTTCAGTTAAATACCTGTCGATCTGATTACAATATTCGTCACCGAATACTTTGTCTCTATCCATCTGTCTTTCGACAGATCTTAGCCTCGCCAGAGCCAGCTCCTTGCTGTCGGGCATCTTTCTCACGTCATCCTTCCACAGAAGGCCTGTTGACCATATTCCGTCGGCCAAAGAAGTCGTGTCTTCCAATAGTTTCAATGCCCTTTTGTCGTCAGGCAACTCGCGCGTTTTTTCCCGCCAATCGTTTTCCAGGCGCATATTCTCTGCGAGTAACTCCTCCAGAACATACTCCCTATTCGCACTTAGGCAGCAGCTATGATGGACGTTCGCCCATTCTGCCACTCCCGCCCGGCCAAGAGCAACCCAGCCCAATTTAGTTTTTGATAATGATATTTCATTATTCACGGTCTTTAGCCCACGCGACACGATCAGTTGCCAATAATCCGCGCCTATAAGCAGCTGAGGTCGTACCGCGGCAGTCTCGACCGGACGCACCGCGCTGGCGAGCACCAGTCGCGCGTCTGGTATACTTTTTAACTCGGGTAATTCTAACTCCAGTACACTAAACGCCCGGATATCGAACGTCTTCCTGCCTAGCTCGCCCTTTATGCGAAATGAAACCGCTTCTGCGTCTTTAGATTCCTTCATTCGCCCTATTCCCGATACCTGCAGCGGCTGTTTCGGCCCACGTATACCTATTTCCTCCGCTACTTGCCTGTCTATCAGACTTACCGTGGACCCAGCATCCAACAGCGCGAACACGACCTTTTGTTTACCTTGAGAACCGAACAAGGTGACCGGTATTACTTGTAATAAAACACTATTCGCTCCCACCGTGTTAGCCACGATTGCGCCATTATTGCTTACCGGAGAGGTGTTCTCGTCCTGCCGTGCGTCTGTCGAGGCGTTCGTTAACATAAAATGGTATTTTGATCTCGGGAATTTTTTGTACGCGGTGCAATTCCTACGTCCGTGATTGGGCCCTAGACATTTAAAACAACGTTTCAGCTCCTTCACAGCCTCCCATCGGCCATCTACAGATAACTTGCGGAATTCTTCACATTTATTTAGAAAATGGTTTCCCGAGCACCGGGGACACTTTTGCGCCGGCATATTTTGAGTATTGAAAACGAAGTTTTTCGTATTATTCTCCTTGAATCTCCTCTCGCGGTTGCCTGTCTGACCGCGCTTGATGGGCTCGATCGTACCTACTCCGGCATCTTGTGCCCTGATAGCTAAATTTTCTAGCCAGGAAGCGAAATATACCAAAACCGGCCCTTCACTTTCATTCCTACCTGTATCATTCAACCACAGCGTCAGTAGGTTTCTCGGTAATTTGGAAACCAAGGACGCCAACAAGTCAGGGTTAAAAAGGTGCTCAACTCGTTTCACGGCTTTTACAGTGGCCACGAAATTATTTATTTGACAAGCAAACCTCATCAGGTCATCTGTCTCTAAGCTGTCTGATAACTCCCTTATCTTTCTAATCTCTCCTAACGTCCGCTGAATAACCAAGTTAGGGTTCCCGAATAAAGCTTCCAGCGTTCTCATAATTCCTGGTACATTAGAGGGACATAAAAGTAACCCCGCGACAGCCTCCCTCGCTCTTCCTTTGAGCGCAGTTTGCAGTCTTAAAAGGTTCTGCGCTTGGTCTAAGCGCATCACCTCAGTAGATTGGTTGAAAATCGCCTTGAAAGCCATAAAATGAAGCGGCTCCCCCGTAAAAGCAGGTAAATCTTTATTGTAGTGTGGTTTAGAAGCAGCCATAGAAACCAATTGACATACCTTATTTACAATCTCCTCGCTCGCTCCGCTCACAGCGCCGCCGCTTGTGCAGTTGTCCAGCTCCTTGGCAGCCTGTACCGCCGCGTCCAGCGGCACCGTTTCAGCGCGCGCCGCGCCCGCCGCGCGCTCCGCGCGCTCCACGACGATTCCCGCGCTGACGGCACCCGCCTCGCCGCTCGTTGCCGCGCCGCGCGCCTCTCGCGCTGCGTTGCTTGCAGCGCCGACTGCATCCGCTTCGCTGCTCGTCGCCGCGCCGCGCGCCTCTCGCGCTGCCTTGCTTGCCGCGCCGACCGCAGCCGCTTCGTTGCTCGCCGCCGCGCCGCGAATCTCCATTCCAGGTCCCATTGCTGCCGGCGTGTGGTACGCCGCCCATTGAGATGTCCGCCCAGCTGCATCCTCGAACTCATTATTCAGTTGTTCTCTTGTCCAGCTTCCGGCGCCGTCTTCGGATCCGATCGTTTCCGAAATAACATCCAGCAGTCTCCTGGCATGTTGACTCTCCGCATCCAGTAGCTCGAGTTCTTCCTCGGCGTCGACCTGTCGCGTCTGAGCTTCCAACTGCATTTTCTTCAGTTTTGCGGCTACTCTTGCTCTTTCTTTTGTTATTTTCCTGAGCTCTTCCGCCGCCGTTCTTATCTCTAGAAGACGTTCGCTGCGTTGCGAGCTTCCCGACCACGCTTTGGAAGCTGGTCTCGACGGTCTCGCGAGCTCGTCTGGGGACTCCATTTCACTGACAATTTTCTAGCACTCTCAATTCGTCTTCGACCAGGTCGATCTAATTTTTTTTTCGATCCGGCTCGAAGAAGACCACTATGGTCGCGATATCAGGCTGGACGCAAAGCTTTTTGATAGCGAGCGTCTTACCCGATACGCGGTTATAGCAGATTATTTCTGCGGGTCCGGTAACTTGAAGTGGACTGTAATAGTTATGTAAATTATTACCAGACCCCGAGTCCTTAGGGATGTTTGACCTCCAGTCCGAAGGGCGAATTGAGAGCGGGGCTCAGGCGATTCCTCGAAGCTCGCAGACGTGCGCCGATACCTCCACTGAGGAGCTTAAACGGGCACTTGAAATGAGTCACTTTGTTTTCGCACGCAATTAATTTATTGAACTTTAAAGCACTTATTATTAATTATAAAAAGGTAAATCACTATGGCTATCTTAGGTTTACCGCGCGAACGCTCCGTTATAATTTGAACGTTTAAACGCGCGTGTCGCAGCTAACGTAAAGCTGGAGATTGTGAAAATTCAGGAAACCGGTTAAGCGCGCAATCGCGTCCACTGAAGCCGATTTCTCGTAAACAACTGCCGCGACGACCCAACATCCCTCCGAACCAGACGTCGCGACGCTTGCGCAGCTTATCTGATTGGTCGCTGCGCAGATACCTCTCGCTCACCGACCAGTCAGCGTATACCACCGGCGCGAAATCCTCCCCTTCACAGAGAGAGGGAGATGCCGTGCTACGTCCCGCACAGTCTTTCTCTTTCCAACGTCCCGCCGGGCAATACAATGCAAGAGCGCGTGAAATCCGATATACCTAAAGGTGTTCAACGACGGACCGCAACGATATACTTGTTACAATTACAATGATAGATCTTAGGCGCTAACTTAGCATCTAACTTATTATCTATATATGCAAAATAAGGGGTGTCAATTGTTTCATTAAGGGCCCACACACGATAGGCAAGCCGCTTCAACTATGGCGATAAATAACAGTGATGAATCGTTTCGGGAAAGGGTCGTCCTTTGTCTCCGTCGACAAAGCCAGGACTTCGTGTCAAATAAGTCGTCGAAATTTATGACCTATTTCCTAGTCTATTGAAATTAACTCCTATTGACTCTAACTGACATACGACGTCTGAATATCCTTCTACGAAGCTCATTCAGCCTCTACAACGATCTATTTTTAAAATACTCCCCTTTCAGCCGATAATTTCGTCCAGTGGGTAGGTTTTAGATAGCAAAGTCACATAATCCGCCAATATCGCGTGTATTTAGGAGTACATGTGCGTAGGTGCGACTCTTTGTGTAGTCTCTGACAGTGACAGAAAAGGTTTTCTAAAATCGGATTCCCAATGACGTGTGTTCATCGAGTAGAGACTGTGGGAGCTTTTGGTGCGACCCCTCGCTAAACTACGTAACCTCAAAATTTGGCAAAATGCGCGCAACTTTTTGGCGCCGTGCCGCCGAGGCCCGTCGCGACGCCATCGCGCCACCGCAACTCGACACTCACATCGTAACGCTTTCACTCAAGTGCTAAACTTTATTTGCACAGGCGTGGCAGGGCCATTGATACAACGATTTAAAAATAGGACGTAGGTTAGGCCTTCTATACAGTAGTTGTCGTCACCCAACAGACGAATGTTCCCAAAAATATTACGAAAGCTCCGTTGCGGCCTCGCCGACCCATGTTATCTCTAAAAACATTGCTTAACCCCCCTACCTATAGAAACATAAGTGATACGTCCGCTTTATTATCGCCCGTACGCAACAAAACGTATACCGTACGTTCAAGTACAAAAAAAGAAAAAAAAACACAAAACCCACTAAGCGTACGTGATACGCCAAATTGTTCCTACGATTCTAAATACAAAAAAATCGGTTTTGTCACCCCAATACTTTCCTGTAAAGAAGCCAGGAACTTAATTCATCTGAATATTAATATTAATGAGTTCGACTTAGACTTCGACTTTTCGACTTTTCAGACTTTACCGACTTTTCCGTCTTTTTCGTCTTTTCCGACTTTCCGACTTTTCCGACTTTCCCGACTTTTTCTACTTTTCGCCTTGTTTGACTTTTTCGACTTTTTCGACTTTCTCGACTTTTCGACTTTTTGACTTTTTCTACTATTTGGACTTTCTCGACTTTTGACTTTTCAATTTTCGATTTTTTCGAATTCTTCGACTTTTTAGACGTTGTCGAACTTTTCAAGTTTTACGACTTTATCAACTTTTTTGACTTTTTCGACTTTAACGACTTTTCCGATTTTTCGACTTTTTCGACTTTTTCGACTTTTTGACTTTTCGACTTTCCAATTTCGACTTTTAAACTTTTCACTTTGTTCGACTTTTTCGACTATTTGGACTTTTTCGACTTTTTGATTTTCGACTTTCGACTTTCGACTTTTCGGCTATTCGGCTTTTCGACTTTTCGAGTTTACGAATTTTGTGTCTGCTGTTGACCGTTGAGGAGTTCCCTCGTCGGGATACCCAGGGTACATCAGCCATGTCATGGTGAAACTTGAAAGTTGGTATCATAATTGAATGCGTACACCGGGAGCCAACCCTGGGTGCAATGACCAAATGATGTCTGCATGCCAAAGTTCAGCTCAATCGGCTGAAGCGTTTCGGCGCTATCGTCGGAGAATACACACAGACACACACACAGCCACACAGACATGCGTCCACAATACTTTCCTTAAACAGGAAAGTAAAAGGGTCATAAATAGGTCTATTGTGTAAAAAAGTTTTTTGGTATATTGTAAACAAGTATTGTTATTAGGAAATGTATTGAAAAAAAAACAACGGTTTTTTACATACTTCTTGAATAATAACCCAAAGGTAGGGCGGTTGAAGACGATTGCGCAATCTGTGAGTCAGTCGACGGACTTTGTCCAAGGCCAGTGATGTCTTCCGCTGAGCAATTGCCTTTAGCAGGCTTTACGTGAGCCGGGACCATTGACTCGGCATTCTGAGTTTTCACCCAAAAATATTCGCACATACTCTGGGCGCGTCGTATCATCTTCATTTTATTTGATACTTATTTGAACTAATTTAAATGAGGTTTTTATCAGTCTTTTCTCCTGTCGTAAATCACTCGAAAAAGGTGTATCTTATTTTTCGTATATTATATAGGAGTGCTATGAAAATTCTGATGAAAGCGGTAATTCAGTTCGAATTTATCGTGGAACGTGCCGCCATTTGCCCGCCAATTACACACTGAATCGGCTGGTTAACGGATCGTTTCAAAGGTGGCTTACATCACGTCAACAACAACCCTGGCTGATTAGGAAACGTACATCTCCAGACTCCCCCGGTTCCCTCCAAATCGCCCAGTATCACCCGAGGTGTTTCCCTAGAATGGAAAATCCGATCACACTCGTCCATGACTGGGCTTACAGCCGCAGACAAGGTTCACAGAGTCCTTTTCAGGTTAATCCCTATTCCAGGAGTCTTCCGGATGGGAGCTGAACGTTGAGTTGAGCCGACCAAAGATAATAAACCAAACAGGTCATCAGGCCTAAACTGCACGGAACTGTTACATACCATAGATTTGACAGAGCAGTATACATGTACCTAGACGTCATCAGCGACCTATGTGTCTATGCACCACTTTTCCCCACTCTCGTTTATCCTCTGCCTCTAGCTAGAGCCACTCCATTCACAGCGTGCGTCCCATATTAACATATAATTCAATTAAGGAGTATATTTATAGGACATATATGGGAAATCCATTCGCGATTGCCTTAAGCACACGCTTTACTTTGGAGTTCATTGTGAATTTTTCCATAATATAGCTATTTAAATTCTTCCACGATTAGCGGTAGCTTTTCTATATGAATAGCGGCAATAATACTAGCAGAAAATATTCGACTGTTATATTACCAGTTTAATCATTAAAGATTTATTTCTTTATTACACGACTGCCCAACAAAAAAGGAATGTAATGTGTTCAGGGTTCATCCATGTATGTTTTCAATTATTTATTCCACCATAAATTCTATATACTCGAACCGATTTAAAAGTGTGTGATCGCTATGTCATCCTGAGTGTCATGGGATACCTCAACTGTCCAAATATCAAGTTAGTAGGTAGTTGTCTCAATGTCCAAATGACAATAAATTAACATAAGTATATCGTGATTAGCGTCAAATGAAAGGTCTCATTGAGTACATTCCGGAAATATACATCTACATATCTATATGGATAAATAAATTAAAAAAACACAAATAAATCATAAAAACCTTATTAAAAATAATTATAAATACAATACTTCACTTTCTGTAAGGCAAGCCGTGTTTTTCAATCTTTTTAATAGATTTGCTTGTTTATTTAAAAATTTATTTCTATAAAAAAAAATATTTTTGAATAAAAAAATAACAGGAACCGAATGGCAAAAACTTTACCTTTGTAATTGCTTATTCGATTCTGTCACCCGTTATAGGGTAACCTCGTTATAGGATGGACAGGGCTGTAATAATACAATAAATAATTTAAACGTTTTAATAAAATTCTTATAAAAATAAATTGCCTTAAAATAGCAAATTCCATTATTAAATCGTCATTAAAATTTAACATAAAATTCCATTGAATAGATTGAGGCAAATATAATAGACGTAAAAATAAAAGAAAAAAAGAAAGACATAGAAACATGGGAAAGGAAATGATATGAAAGATAGATACTACGATAGATACTTTCTTACGAAAAAACATTATTCTTTCGTGTAATAACAGAATAAAGAATTTAATCATATCACAATATCACTATTGTAAATGCAATACAACTATGTCTATACAACTATGTATTAGTTTTTAAGACAATAAATGAGTTGATTTGATTTGAAAGAAAAAGGTCATGAGGAAAAATATCAAAAAGTCACGAAATATATAATATATAATTTAAATGTAATACGATAATGCCTAGTCAAAATAATTATAATACATTGACAAAAACAACAAACAAAAACAAATATTTAAGATTTTTGGTAATATAGTTCAATGGTAAAATATAATCAACATATATATTTAAAAGTATATTCATACTATGTTTTATTAAGTTATATTTTTATTGTATAGTTAGTCTGTCTATATTCTGTAACCATTTCATTATTTTATATTTAGATACGATAAATGTTAAATTAATTTTTACGTCCAATTTGATCAAGTTGCAAAATCCATTCTAATGAAAGACTAATAAAGTGAAAATTATATTTTCATCCTATGTATGATTAAACTATTATCTAAATATTTTCTCGTTGGTTTTCGGTTCTAAAGTATTCAAAAATTTTATGAATAAAAGAAAAGTGATAGCGGATTACTGTCATTCTATATTTTTAAACTCTTTGAAAAATAACACATCATCTTGCTTAATAAATCGCTCAAAATATATTACTCAAACTTACTTAAATTTTGTAAAGACGAGGCCTCTCATTCCATTTTCTTTAGCTATGAATTTCTCCCGCTCTTGCTGCCAGATAGAGGTGAGCAGATTTTGTACATCGCCACTATAGAAGGGGGACGACATTAACGGGGTTCCCCCCTGGGAAAAGATGACGACCTACTTGCTGTTTTTAGTTGTTTAGCTTTAATACAAAACGATATTATTTTTATTGTATTACTTTCTTAAAACTTGGCCAAATAGGTAAACTAGACACATGCAAAATGATTTGAACTTAAAATATTTATTAGAGACGGGGTACTGTCCGCAATAGATACTCGTACATCTGATAATCGAGTGTATCGTATTATTATTAGCTTTAACCCATTCGAGACTGACTGCACACCGTGTGTGCAATGCATTTCCGAGCCAAAAATACCGGTTGCACACCGGGTGTACAATGGATATTGAATTGCAATTATCGGTCAGTATGGAAAAAGCAGCTGCCAGGACTAGACTGGTTTAAAACAAAAATTACCTTTGTAGTGTGTAAAAATAAAACTTGATTTTTATTTATTTATTTTATTTTTATTTATTATTATTGGAATTATCAAATTAACCATTTACAATAAGTATAATATTAAAACAAATGGCAAAAACTTTCCTCTTTCATTCACTGGCTAGTGCTGCCCAACTGGGATATACCTGTTCCAGGGCAAGCAATTTATATAATTACATTTAAAACGAGGGTCGATGAATGAACCAAACACAATAAAAATAATAATAAATAAAAATGTATATATAGTAATAATAAATATATGTAATAATAAAAAAATAATAAAAATTACAATATTATATAGGAAATAGAAATACCAAATACATTAGAATACACATATACACACATCCATACAATTATATAAACAATATATGTTAAGTCAACTTCAACTTATTCTACTACATCGATCATGGCATGGATAGATAAACGCTCTTCTTGCAACAGCCATTTATTTATTTTGCTCTAAAACAAATGACAATTGGGGCTGGTTTTTATGTCACTGCTTAATTTATTATCAAGGCTTGTATCTATGAAAGAGTAGTGCCGCTGTCCGAAAGTCGTCTTCATCCTAGGTACATTCAAATTATCACTCAGGAGTTGTCTAGTGGGTTTCGTGTGCGTAATAATAAAAGATTTATTTTGTTTGGCCACGAAAATATTGGTTTGAATTTAGCGCCTAAAATGAGTGACCCAGAACCAGGACCATATGGTAAGAATAGAAAAGTGCAACAAAAGATTTCTCGGAAATGCTCCAAAGATGTCACACTGAAATCGATTTGATATTGACGCACACTCCGCAAGGTACTATAATACCAGAGCGTACCGCAGATCGATAATAGTTTTTGAAAAGTTTCTTCGTTGTTGAGATGTCGAGTTATTCAAGTGATTCAGATGTGGAAGAATATTTACTTTTGTTCGTTTTATCACGATCGCAGATAAAAGAGTATGGGTATATTTATTGCCATGTTTTTATAGGAATTATCATTCGTATTATTTAGGCAGGGGTGTCTTCGAACACATTCTATTAGTTTCTCAGTCATAATGCAAGTATTTTCACAAGTATTAACACCGGGCGTCAAATCGTTTTAGCGCAGCGTCAGAGTTTACTGCCAGCTCCCTCGCTTTGTTTGACAGTATAATACCGTCACAGTACAACACAACTCGGCGCTATAGCGCGGCGTCAGGACTTAATTCTGTAGCGCTCTAACGTGAGCTATGTACGCGTCCTGTTTGGCGAAGCCTTAAAGATTTCAAAATCGAAATTCTGAAGTCGGACTAAAATTGCAATACGAAATTTTACCCTCACTATATTAAAACTAAATTATTTCTTCTTCTCGTAGTGCCTGCTTCTATCGAAGGTTCACGATAATTATAGATATCTTTCACTTTCGAAGCTGCTGCACCAATCAGAGATGTTGTACTGCATCCATTATGTTTTCGCTTAAGTTTTTGAGCCAGGATATCCTTCTTCTGCTCTTTTTTCCGCTACCCCCAATTTTTCCTTGCAATACTAGTTGTAATATCGTTAGCGAACTGACGTATTATTGTTAGCTGCATCTTTTTTACGAATCAAAGTGTGATAAAGTGTGCGAATCTATCTTAACTTGATACCTACCGATAGCAAATTCCTCAGTGAGTAAAGTGGCATATGTGAAAATCTCGAACGCCAAACCGTACGTAGAAAAAAGACATTTTAATTAAATAGTGGTCACCTACAATCGAGCGGAAAACCACCAACAGATACAATCGAAAAACAGCGATACCATCACTGTATATACGTAATTATTACTGCAGCGACCAGTCGGACAATAGCCCCGTCGTTTCGTCGCCGAACTGCAATTTGCCTATCGTGAGTGCCTGGGATCGATACTTGGTCCGGCTAAAATATTTTTAATTAAAATAGATACGCGAGCGCCATCCATCAGTGTTTAACTATACGCATGAGGCAGGAGAATTAAATTGCCATATCAATAAAAAAACAAAATATATAATTTAATAAAATCGGCCTACTGCGGCATCTCGTGGAAATTCCAAAAATTATTAATCGCAGGACTAACTCAGCGCCATCTAGGATTGACTAGTGGAATTACGAAAAAAAATACCGCCAGTAGTGGCAATGGCACCGTCATTCGCCTCCGTAATTTGTAAAAAATGTGATACGGATATAAAAGACGCCACTGCGGTAGTAAAGTGTACCGAGTGCAAAAAGGCGTTCCACACGACTTGCACTTCAAACAAAAAGATCGGCAAGACTACTTTAAAAACCTGGAAATGTGATTTTTGCTTGGAGGACAAAGCACCGAAAACAGCACTTACCCCTCTCTCTATTAGTGCTACGAGTGCCGGCAGCAGCGATCCTAACCTCTCTCTTCATTCTCCGTTAATCTCGCATACGATATCGAGATCAACCCGCCAGCTGACCAGTTCCCTCATGTCGGAGACTACTTTCAAAAAGGAGCTGAACAATTTTAAGGCTCATATTGCAGGAATGCTTGAAGACAAACTTCTGCTCTTCAGCAACAAACAGGCCGAAACCGCAGCTGAAAAGCATGCTGAAATTGCCGCTCAAAATTGCGCTATCTTAGAAGCCATTACTGTCATTTCAAATAAATACGATGAAATAAATCAACGGATGGCAGACATCGACAATAAGTTTAAGGTAGTGAAAAGGCTGGAGGACTCTAACAACAACCTGTCAAAGCGGGTGTCTTTCCTGGAGGAAAAGATCGATCTTATTGAAGCTCACAAAATCGCAACGGATGTAGAAATACGTGGTGTGCCGGAACATCCTCGGGAAAATCTGTCGCAATATATATTGGACATAGCGAAGACCATAGACTTCAATGGGGACGTCAAACAAATTATATCAATGGAGAGGAAACACAACGCAACCGCTGCAAGAGGGAATCCAAAATCAATAATTATAAAATTTGCAACCCAGAGCCAAAGGGATAATTTCTTAACCTCTACAAAGGCTTTCAACAAAAAAAGCAAAAATAATAGCGAAAAACTTAACTCTACCCATATTAACTTGCTATGCGATAAGCAACCAATATTTATTTCCGAACACCTGACTCAGCGAGCAAAGTACATATATATGATTGCCAGGAAGTTTGCGAAAGAGAAGCACTTTGCTTTTTGCTGGTTTAAAAACGGAAAAATATTTCTCAAAAAGCAAGAAAACGCTAAAACTTTTCAAATCAAAAGCGAATCGACCTTGGATGCTATGTCTTAAGTCTTCGGTAGAACGCTTTGCTATAAATTCCCTTGAACAAAAAACGGCTTTCATTAAAATCTTTCGATTCGTTCTTGAAGTAGCTTCAGTATGTATGAAATTATTATTAATAATATATAATTTATTAACTATTTATATAACAAATAACTCTCACTATTGTATACTAAAATATCTAATAATTATTTTGGAAAATGTGTTTATACGGTATTCATTTACACTTATGAGTATTGTACATGAACGCTGTAAATTGTGGCATACACACACCACTTATCCAGAAGTGTCACTGAAAAATTTCTTTATCCAAATACTCGAATTTAATATGTTTAATTATTTAATACACCTTGTACATTTACGCTATGTATTAGGAGATTTTAAGTTTTATCACCCAGAATTCATTTCCGCCTACTATGTTGTCAGTTGTCAAATGAGCTCTTGTGTAAAAATAAGCTACAAATTTCCTCCCTACTTTTTGCAATGCATCGAGAACCTATTCGCCTGGTACTTTCTTCAATATGACTGATATATGCGATTCAATTAATCGTTTTTCTCGGTTTAATTGCATTGAGTTCGATTGCCCAAATCAATGCAAACAACATTTAAACCAACAAAAGTCTCTGAATATTTTGTCTATGAATATCCGTAGTATTAACAGAAACTTTGCTGATCTCCTAATTCTTATAGACCAGTTCGATAATTCCTTGGATGTCCTAATACTAACAGAATGCTGGATCAACGATATGCGTGTGCCAAAGACTATAGATGGGTTTGTATGTTACAACACGAACCTAGTACAGCGACAAAACGACGGTGTAGTCGTATATGTTAAAACTGAATTACGGGTAGTAGTCACAGAAAATAATATCGATGACGCAAATTGCCTTCATCTTCTGTTAGAAAACGATATTAATATTTTAGCAATATATAGATCCCCTAGTAAACCAAACATTACGGTTTTTTTGCAATCTTTAGATAAATTATTACAAAAATATAGCAGGGATTTAAATGTTTTAATTATCGGGGATCTCAATATTAATATACTAAGTGAAAACGACAAACAAACAGACGATTATTTAAATTTATTGGCTCATTATGGCCTAGGTGTAGCAATTGACAAGCCCACGAGAGTTGACGGAGATCGTCAAAGTTGCTTAGACCACTTCATGGTTAAATCTAAATATGAGATGAGACCATTTGTACTTCAGTGTTCTATTACAGATCACTATGCCACCGGAATCTGCATATCAAAACAAATTAGAAAAAAACCGCCCAGATATATTACAAAACGTATTACAGATAAGAATATGTTCGTAGAAAATATAAAATCAATTGATTGGGAACTAATAATCCATGAATCTGATCCAAATAAGGCAACTCGCAATTTCTTAGGTCTAATTACTGAAGGAATAAAATGCGCAACGACTGAGAAGGTCATTAAAATAAGCAGATCCCAGATAAAAATTAAACCATTGATCACAGACGGTCTTGTTTCATGTATTAAGAAACGTGACAGACTTCATAGGAAAACCAGAGAAAGTCCAAATGATATTCAGTTGAAAAATCATTATAAAAGCTATCGTAATATATGCAAAAAAATAATCGAGAAAACGAAAACAAATTACTATAAAGAAGTTATTAAAGAAGTAAATGGCGATCAAAAAAAAACTTGGAGTATTATAAAAGAAATTGCATATGGTAAAAATCAGCGTCACAAAATAACATCTATCAATATTAAAGGGGATATAAACCACTTAGAGGAACATCCTGCAGAAATTCTCAATTACACAAACGACTTTTTTAGTAACATTGGACAAAACCTGGCCGTAAATATATTGTCAAACCTTAAAACAACTGAGTCCGCTCTAGCTGATAATTTTAATGTACGAGCCAATAGCCAAACTTCATTTAATTTTGAATTCACTCCAGTCGATATCAAAGAAGTCTGTCAAATATTAAGTGACCTCAAGGACGATTTGGCCCCGGGTCAAGATGGAATTCAAGTGGCCATGCTTAAAACGGTGCCTAGCTTTATTTCTGGCCCTCTTACGCATATCATAAACAGGAGCTTCGAAAGCGGAATTTTCCCGGAGTGTTTAAAATATGCCAGAGTTACCCCAATATTTAAATCTGGGGACGAGGAAGACATTAGTAATTATCGCCCGATCTCCCTGTTGAGTGTAGTATCAAAAGTGATCGAGAAAGTGGCCAAATCTAGGCTTATGCACCACCTGGAATCTGCGAACTTACTATCAAACAATCAATATGGCTTTAGACAAGGTCGGGGAGCAAACGAGGCCATAAGTTCGGTTACAGAACTTATTGCCAAAAAACTTGACGAAAAGAAAAAAGTACTTGGTATTTTCCTCGACCTGTCTAAAGCCTTTGATACAGTCTCTCACACAATCCTAATAAGAAAGCTTCACCTTTTTGGTATTTCTGGTAAAGCTAATGAATGGCTCGAAAGTTTTCTTACAAACAGGTCACAGATCACTGCGATAGGGGATCAGGAAAGTAATAAACATAATGTTTTATATGGGGTGCCGCAGGGCAGCGTATTGGGTCCTTTACTCTTTCTGATGTATGTCAACGATTTATGTGATATGACACTTGAAGGTAAAGGAGCCATAATCTCATTTGCAGATGACACCGCTGTCATAATTGAGGCAGATACTTGGGATGAAGCGTTTACAGACGCGCAATGCTCCCTGAACAGTATTAAAACATGGCTTGATCGACATATATTGACACTCAATATCTCGAAGACGAAGTACCTAGCATTTTCACTCAGACCCAACCTAACATCCAACGTATTACCCTTAAAAATTCACCAATTTAACTGCAGTGTATCTTCAACCCAGAATAATTGCAAATGTGAGCATATACACATTGAAAAAAAAATTACATATTTAGGCATAGAAATAGATTCCAAACTAAATTGGGAATTCCAAATAAAATCGCTTACGGCTCGAACGAGGAAATTACTGTACGTGTTCCGCGAACTTAGGACTGTACTGAGTAAAGAAACACTGCGAATGGTGTATATGGCTCTTGGTCAAAGTATATGGGTGCATGGAATTATAGCGTGGGGCTCATGTACAAAAACAACAATGGACCGACTATTAAAAGCACAAAAGTTACTAATAAGAGTCATAAACAAAAAGCCTCCTCGGTACAGTTCAAACCAGCTCTTTGCGGAGTTTAAGGTTTTGGATATCTGCCAGCTATTTATTAAGCAGTGCCTTGTAAGCTTTCACAAAACTAAAGAGTACAGAGCAAGAAGTCAACAATTGTACTTAACGAGAAATGCTGCTAAGGAATTTTTCACAATTCCAAATGTTAAAAGCACATTTGCCCGAAGACAATGTTTTTTTATCGCCCCGAAAGTTTATAACTCACTATGTGAAACCACGAAAAACGTGAAAAATTATGTAACTTTTAAAGGTAAAGTAAAAAACTGGCTTCTAGATATTGGGCGTTCAAAAACTAAAGACCTTATTAATACTATAGGGTGAATATTTAAAAAAATATGTATTTGTAAAATTGTGCAATATTACATATCATTTTCTTAAACATATAGGTATACTAGAATGTAGTGTTTATTCATATATTTGTATATATTATTACTTATTTTCCATTGAAACTTATTGTATATAATGTAAAGTTTACTTTATTTTTAGCCCTTAATTGCATACATATATATTTATTTTTTCTACTTTAAATTTTACTTTAATTTGTGTAAACAACACATTTGTTAGATTTAGAAATATTTAAAATTGATCACCTTCGTCAGTTCGCGAGTTACAAAAATACAGTTGGTATAACACAGCACAGCCAGAGACAGACCTTCTAGGTCTAGTTGGTTGTGCGATTTCGCCTCATTCGGATATGCTAGCATATTTATATGCATAGAGCTATGTTTTTCGCTATAATAATGTTTGTTCTTAATTATTCCTCAGGTACAACAGTATGCATGTCCTTGTATTTTTTTGTTCTTGTACGTTATAAATAAATAAATAAATAAATAATATTCTTTATGTCGAGCCCCCTATTACGCATCGGAAGTATTAAAGCATTTTGATGGTATTGTTTACTTCTATATTCTTCCTCATCCGACTCATCACTTCAAAATACCACACTATGTCCGTCCACGATGGAGCATTCTTCTGTAAGGGGCTCTCTAGACGATCAAGCATGCTTGTCAAGCATTGCGTCGCGGGCTGGGTGGGGATCGTAAACTGCAGGAATTATGCAAATATTTAAAAAAAATATTTACCACAAATACTTAATTTTGTAGTTTATACCAGGGAGTCATGTTAATTAGACGTAATTGATTGATGAATGACGTGACTCCCTGGTATAAAACTATAAAATCAGGCATTTTTAGTAAATATTAAAAAAAAATGCATATTTCCTGCGGTTTGCGATTACTGCCCAGCCCGCGACGCAATGCTTGATAAGCATGCTTGATCATCTAGGGACCCCTAAAGCCACATTTCTAATGCCTCCAGTTTCTTACGTAGGGTTTGATTAAAGGTCTAGTCTTCCACACTGAGAAAAACATTGGAGCTGCCAAATCCTAGCACGGCATTAGGAAATTTAATACCCTATGCAATCAATGGTAACTTATTTAGAGCCCAACTCATTAAACTGATGGATCGGTATTCACATACTAATTTACTGAAGGAGCCAAATTAAATAAATGAGAAAAATATCGCACATACAAACATTTCATTTTATTATTAATTTAATCATAGTATTAATAGAACATCAGACGTAAATGTGTCATTAGCGAGTATTAGAGCAAAACGCAGCCTCAAAAACCATTAAATTAGCGAAATACAAAAGGTGCGTATACAAATTTAAGCATACAAATGAAATGCAGCCAGTGTAGCTGAAATACGACCGGAAGCACCTTTGTTTAGGTCGCTGTGAGCGCGCTGCCGCTCTGCCGACGGCCGATTCGTTAAAATTGCGCTGAATAAATGAAACGGCGAAATTAATTAGCAGTGTAATAATGAAACGACCAAAGGCACGATTAATACAAAGCTGAATGTTTTTTGTTGTCCCTTTCGAGCTTCCTTAATTAATTAAATATACTGGGACAGACGCGGGCCAAGAACGCACGGTTTTTTTTTCATCTTAGAACTCTCTGGCTAGATAGTCTAAGATCCCACCGTAAATTTGTGCACTTATCAGTTATCTAATCGAAATACGATTTAAATGGAACTTTACAGGTCATAATATGCCGCAAGCAAAATGTTGTCACTAAAAAAGAAAAAAAAAAGCTAAATATAATACAAATTGCACCTATTTGTTTGGGATTTAAATGAAGTGTTATCGTACAGATACCGATCTAGAGCTGGAAAAATAGGTTGCCACCCCTCCCTCAACCTGTCACAACCCCTAGGTTGCCAGGTGTAAAGAGGTAATTATTCATTATTATGTATTCACTTGATTTTTACACCAAATTGAAGCTACTGTCTTCTCAACGCGGATGAATAAGGTTGCCTGCACAATTGGGGGTAGAACCTGTCACAATTGGGGGTTGTCAGCATTTTAATTGAGGTAGGGAGAAAGAAGGACTGTGCGTGCTACTCCGTGCAATACAAAAGGATGCATGCATTTATAGCCTGCGAGTGCCGTTCTACCGTTGTGCTGTTGGTCTTTCGTATCTTTTTTTTACCGGGACCCAGTTTTTTATACTTACGCCGCTGCTCACTGCGAGTGAGACACATGGCACGGCCACAACGGCACTCTCGGCCTATATTTACATGTATCCAAGAGGACCATGTAAATTACAACAATGTGAACTTTCTGCAAATTTTTCTATTTCATTTTTTACACGACTGCCCAAAAAAAAAGAGTATTACGTGTTTAAGATTCATGTATGTATGCTTTCCTGTTCTTTATTCCACCATAGCTTCTAAACGCTTTAACCGATTTACAAGTGTGTGGTAATGGTAGAATCGTTATGTCATCCCTAATGTCACAGGGTACGTGCCGCGACCTTTTGTTCTCAAATGAGAAAAAAGCAACATCTTCAATATAAATCGCCATGTCGCGTCGGCGTAAAAGACAGTCATCATTTGACAGTTTAGTTTTCTGTCGTTCTTTCTCTTCGCAACCATCAGGAATAAACTTCCAAGATCTTTCTCGTTGTGTAAGTTGCGTCTTGATCCTTTAAGGTCCTTAAGATCCTTGGGATATATGTGTCCCATAATTTCAAAAATCATTTTAAAAATTATGGATTTAAAATAATTTATAAATGATATTTTTTCCATGTTATTGAGCTATTTTTTACAAAATACGACATACATGTTATTTACATCGCCCTTTATCAGTTGTATGTATTAGAAATTTCCATACTTTACGGCAAAGCCTATGGTCCTCAAAGGTTTAAGGAAGTTAGACATTCATTGTGATCGGATTCATGTAGATTTACTTGGTCTTGCTTGTATTGATGCGCAAACTGTAACGTTCACTTACGTCGTTTAGTCTTTGCATAAGTTTGTGTCATCGACGAGATCGATAAGACTGTATCATAGACGTAACGAATTGACCAGGACTTTAATGTTGAAAATCACCTTGAGAATTTCTTAATTACAGCATTCCGTGTGGTGTAAATTCGAGCCAAAATATTTATTGTTTGTCAACTTTGAGCTCGAGCATTATTTGCAGATATTTCTAACAAGACTAATAAGTTCCATTGTGCCAAGTGCTGAGTAATAGGTTAGGATTTGGTTTTTAAAGAGCAGTTATGGCGTTAGTTATAAAGGTTATTCTTGGCGGTTAAAATTATGATCAATAAAAATCGTGTTATACTCTAAACAAAAGTATGTAAGTTTGGAGTATGTCTCCTACCTCTTTTTATATCAAATATATTCTTCCCTTCGATATCTCTTCACCATAACTAGCTCAATATATACATTTATATTTACAAAACTCTACGGAAGGGCGGGGTGGGGGTCATGTAAACAGGCTGATTGTCGCTGAGAAAGTGTACTTTTCGGACGCAGAGGGCCGTCGGAAGTTGACTGACGGAGTGAAATTCCGCGGGCGAGTGACGGCCGGGACGAGTTTAAACTTGTCTCAACTTGGCGCGGACGTCACCCGATTTCAAGATGAGTGGAAAACTTCTAAACAGCGAGACAAACAATGAGCGATGTAGGCCGCGCCAGCCAGCACCACTGACAACTTTAATCTTCCAGATTGTGCCCGCGCCGTTCGTTCACTTTGGAAACCTTTTCTTTGGCGAAGCGATTTCTTAATTAGGCTCATTAATTATGAATCGTCGTACGTCTCAGAGTGTCGTTTTCTAATTAGGACTTAGGTAGGTGGACTTTGAAGTAGGTCGAGTGACGACGGATCGCGAAAATATAGTATAATCGACGCCGAAAGTATCTAAGAGGATGGGGGGGGGGGGGGGGGGGGTTAAAAGAGGGGGGGGGGGGGCAGTGCTTAGCCCAACAAAGTTACGTAAGACAGTTTCGTCATAAAATAAACGCTAAAAGTAGGTAGGTACGTTTATAACATCATTAAAAAAAATATTAATATTAATTATCTATAGAATCTATTTTATTTTATAATACAGGGTGAGTTTATTACACAATAATTAAACAACACTGATTATTACAAATAGGATAATAAAGAATTTACCGGGTGAAGTTTGCAACACCCGACGTTTTGGCGACGTTGCAGCCGCCCTTGTATAGGGTAGACTGAAGGAGCTGTTAATTCGTTGTTCCGCTGGTAGGTCGCATAACGCTGCCGCCACTGTGCCGTAGACACGCGGATCAACGGATTGACAGCTTTTTCAGTCTACTCTAGACAACTTCGGCTGCAACGTCGCCGAGACGTCAGGTGCTACAAACTTCACGCGGTAAATTGGTTTTTATCCTATTTATAATGTCAAACAATCGCAATAGTCTTCGATTTCCACACGGATTATATTCCAAATTTTGCTACAGATTTTATATGCCTACTTGATTACTACAAAAAATTAAAACCTATTAAATACGTAATAATTGTCCTTTTAAGGACCATGGGACATACGTGTCCCATAACTTCAAAATCGTTTCAAAAATTATCGAATACGAGTGATTTATAAATTATATTTTTTCCATTTTATTAAGACATCAGAATCTCAATATTAGTAAAAATAAATATAGTTTAAAAATATACCGTATTATTTTTTTTAATATCGCAAGATATTAACAAACTCTGGTGGTTTTAAATAAATAAATAAATATTTATGGCGACATTTAAAAATTACATTTTTTTTTAATTTTAGTGGGTACGTTTTTTAGTAGGTACGTATGATTTCTGAGTTAAATAATAAAATATACAAATTTTCGAAAAAGCTGTAACTTTCCATCTTTATGGACCACAGGGACATTTACGTCCGATCAATTTATAGAAAATCTATTGAACCAATCTTCACAAAACTTGACATGTTATTTACATCGCCCTTTAACAGTTGTATATATAAAAAAATCCATATTCTACCGCAACGTTATGGTCCTGAAAGGGTTAACTCTTAACGTTCCTCGATAATTTTGTTTACTATACACTCGTGGGTTGGTTTTATTATATAAATATGTTGGATCTTTACATATGAAGCAGTACTTAATAAGTTCATATTATTTTTATTTTAAAGAAAACAGTCCTTAGATATTGCAAAATAACAATAATAATAAATATGTAAGGAACATATATCAGAATTAAAATAATATTTACCCATTTTTTATGTAGTTTTAGTAGTGTTTTGTTAAGAAATATAGTATAAGACAAAACTTAGGTGATACGTATTATTTATTGTCTAGCAACCCTTACTCTCTACTCTACTTCTTACTACTGACTTTTTATTTTTTATTTATTTTTATTTATTATTACATGTAGGATATCTTTCTCTATTTACTAACTATCATTGCAATTTTAATTTTATTGTATTTTAACATTATTCTTATTATTAATTTATTAATATTTTTACTGGTTTATGAGATTTTGGATAAAATTAAAATAAGTCTTGATATACATACTACTTATTTATTGGAACTATTATATTTATTTTATTTATTTTTTTCTTTTTCTCAGTTATAATACGTTGATAAAAGTGCGCATAATACTAAACTTACAAATAATCTAGTCGAGTCTACCTTGGTACGGGCTTCGCCCAGTTTGGCAGACTTTGTAAATTAATATTTTGAACATTTCTTTCGGATATAAATTTATTCTTGTTCTTATTCTTATATTTTTAAGATTGTGAAGAAGAGTAGGAATGTACCCCAAAACTGCAATATCTTGAATGATTGCATGGTGCCCTTTTGCATATGTCAAGGTCTTAAGTAGCAACGATGAACGTGCGAGCTTAGCGACGACCAACTGCAAGAATTTAGCGGGCAATGATCGACTAGCCATCTGGAAGAAATGACCTAGGACTAGAACCATAATTATTAATTATATTTTTTATGTATGTATGTATATTTGGATGTATGTATATGTATATTTATGTGTATATGTTTATGTATGTGAGCTGTATTGATACTTTTATTTAATATTACACGGTTGGCTGTAAGAAATCGTGAAACGATAAGCCCGCCGTTTGTACTAAGTCAAAATAGAATTAAAGTTTTCTTTACCCATGTAATTTTTTTTTTGTTAGTACAATAAAGGTATTTTTCATTTTCATTTCATTTCATTTCATTTCATTTCATTTCATTTCATAATTACAACGGACGAAGAAAACAAACAAAACGAAGCCAGACCGTGGTTTCCCTTGTGTGCTTGCGCTGGGGTGGCTCTTGGGTCCTATTCACTCACTTTCAACGCACGCAATAGTGATGGAGGAAATGCGTTAGTGTTTGTCTGAAGCTTAGAGCGTCCATTACAACACTAAAGGTGACCCAGGCCGCGTGTTGCCTATTAGATTTATAAAACGTCTCAGCTGTCGTATTTCAGTATTTTTTTAATCGAAATAGTTATTTTGTGATGTTACGAATAGCATCTAGGGCACTCATAGCATTATCGAGCGTTTAATCGAATGGAGATCAAATTGACCAATATTATTGACAATTATTACATATATTTATTTTGCATATTTTAAATATTTTAGTATATTATATTATACCAACTTTTATTAAACCTCACCAAAACCGTAGCCACGAATTTCGCCTTAAAAATGGTAAATCTGATAACAATATCAATATTAGCAAGGACTCTGATAAAGTTAAGGTCGTAAACACCACCAAATTTCTATGTATTATATGCCAGAAATTAAACTGGCGTACACATTTCGAAAAGCTGTCGAAGGAGCTGTCTTTTGCTATTTATGTCATCCAAAAAATCAATTTTCTGGCTGGAGAACAAGCCGCAATGAGCATATACTATGCGTTCTTTCATTCGAAGATGGCTTATCGTATTTTAACATGAGGTAATGCACCAGTTAACTATTGCATCTTTATACTGCAAAAGCAAACTCTCAGGGCGATATTTGGGTTAAAAAGAGAGGATGACTGTGCACCTTTAAAAATAAAGATATATTGACTTTTAAATATGAATTTGTATATCAGGGCCCAATTTATGCGAGCAAATTTGAAAAACGAGGAAAAGCACTCGAGTCTGCATGGACATAATAAACGAAGTATAAATAATGTCATATAAATTATGTCTTATCAAATATGATAAAACGTAATAATATATTATAAAAATTATAACCTAAACTCACCTAGAAGTATAACAAAACCTTCGAGTATAACAAAATTTGAAGGTAAAAATTGTTTACAAACTATGATCTAGGAAAAGTTATTTATCACTATAAAGTCATAATTTATTACTATTAAAATCAATGAAGTAGATTGTACATACCTGCTTTAGAAATATCTATGCTCAAAAACGGGTTGACGTCTCGTAAAACTTAAAAAATACTTTGAAATATTTGCTATCGATTGCGAACGGGCTGAGTACAGATACATGCTCGATGGACGCCGATTATAGCACGGGGGGCCAAAAAATTGATTAATTATCTACCGTATATTCATGTATCCTAGATAGTAACCAGTTTTGCGATACGAGCAATTTCGCAAAAGTGACTTTTGTCCGGATTTAGAAGTCAAATATCCCTATGTGTGATGGGGCAACATGCGTTGTCTAGTCAGTCTACCCTGAACAACGGCGGTTGTAACTTAACTCAAACGTCGGGCGCTACGAGACTTCACGCGGTAAATTCGTTTTATTTTATTTCTAATTTCAAACAACCGCAATAGTCTTCGATTTCATATTAAAAAATAACTTTTATGTAAATAATATTAAGATATTAATAGCTATGACATCGTTAGTTGTTATATTTTTTTTTTTTACCATATTACCAGACGTAATTAGGGCGCCATCTACAGTGCGCCGCCATACTGTTATACTACGAAAGTCGCCATATTGTACATATTGTACATCTTTTCAAACTATGAGTGTCATCTACGCGTTGCTTTTCGTAGTAAAATCATGGTTGCGAAATTGAAGCTAGGCGTTGATCAAACTATTATGCTATATAATCAATGCTAAGACCAATAAACATTAAATTTCAATTTCTCTATACATTGCGGAAATTGATATTTGTAAGCCGGAACGAGCTTAGTCTCAGCGCCGAGTCGGCGTCTTCGAGAATATCCACACCCAACTCCTTCAGGAATTACAGCGCCATTCTGTGGGCGGGGCGCGAGGCGCACCTCACGCCCGCGTCGCAATAGTGGAATAGTATAATAAAACAACAACTTCCATTTAACTTCTCGACATTATCAAAACAAATGAGAGTGGCTGCTATTCCGTGCGCAGCGCGCCGGTGAAGTTTGTGCGTTGCGAATTAATCTCGACCTGCTTGAAATGTGCCACGCACCTTCCGTGGCGGTTCAGCTGCGGGATATGCGCTGTATTCCGATTTCCATTTCCGCATCGATACAATAAATTAGAAGTATTTTGTTTTTTATTAAAACAAGCTTAACTTTCCATTAGGGAGTTGTACGGGCTCCATCTTCTCCTTCCATCTTCAGACCCTAGTATTGATGTGTAATGGAAAGTACTCATAACAACAAAACAAACGAGCCCAAACTCGATTATCTTAGCACTTTCCATCGGAGATTTTCAGTGTCAATCTTCCGACTCCATCTACAGACCCTCGTTATCGTGTGTGATGGAAAGTACTTAAGGCAATAAAACAAATAAGCTCAAACTCGACTATCTTAGCACTTCCAACAGGAAGTTAAAGTGGCAATCTTCCAACTCTATCATCAGACCCTCGTCATCATGTGTTAGGGAAACTACTTATGATAACAAAACATACTGGCCCGAATTCGACTGTAGTCCTATTTGTCACCAGGGAGTTCTAATACCTACATCCCGGCTCTATCATCAAATCAGTTTGATGGTACCATAATATTGCATTGTCACAATTACGACAGCCTGTTCTAAGTTTCACCATGACATGGCTGCTGCACCCAGGGTTGGCTCCCGACGAGGGGACTCCTTAACGGCCGCGGTCCTGCGGCACCCAGGTTTGGCTTTCAACGAGGGATCTTCTCAACGGTCAACAGCATAGACACGAAATTTTGTATACGCATTCAATTACAATAACCGGTTTTATGTTTCACCATGACATGGCTGCTACACCTTTAAAAAAAATTGGGGTCGGTTTTTTTTTGTTAAATTCTTGTCTATTATTTGAGTACTGTGTCCCATTTTATAATTTATTATTATTTTATTAGTAGCCTAAATATAGGGGTCCATACCATTTGTACCATAACGCTCCGAGAAGACCGACCTTGTCTGTGGATAGGAAGGGGTGGTATTGTGACCCCATGCTTGTAAGCTCCCCAGCCCACTCAGTGATTGCTTATTTCTGATAACGCTATCGAGTGGCACGATCTCGAATGTTCTTCTCCTACCCACCAATGTATCAGAGGAGGTAAGTTATAGCAAGCAAAACACAGATGGAGCCAGTTACAAAATATATTGTCAAAAGTTGAATGCCGAATGATTGTTGTCCAAAGTAAAAATCAGAAATATTGAGGTCTTCGATTCTTTTGTGGTGACATTCAACGAAAGGAACGTCCGATATATATATTTTCAAGTATGCCAGTCTTGTTTTTTTAGTTATTTAAAGACTGGGCAAAGTTATTATTACACGTGCAGTATTATAGTGATCGTATTATTCCCAAGATATTGTGTTGTATTGAATTTGTATTTTGTCACAAATTTTGCAATAAAACTAAGATGGAATTAAAGTCAAAATTTAATTAAGATGGGAGCGCGACATTCGTATCAGAGAGAAAGAAGATACCTATTGCTTTTGTTTTATGACGTTTTATTTCTTTATTTCATGCAATGAGATTTTCATGAATTTTATCTTGAAGTGAAAGCCAAGTCGAATTTGGGTCTGATCCAGAAAAGTATTCTCTTCATAAGCTAAAGAATTTCCCGTTTTACTTTCCAAGATGTTGCTTGTTGATTTCTTACCAACCTTGATTGTACCTAATTTGACCCCGCGGTTCCTATTATCCGTCATTTGTCCTCGAGTAAGATTTTGTTATTATTTATACAAAGGCATGCCAAAAGCGAATATTTCTCCGAGAGGCAAGCAAAAATAAAAAAGTTATGGATCGAGGAAAATGGTATTATTATTTAGATAAAAGTCAGAGAATAAGTTTTCCCCTTAAAGAACTTCTTCGGAACTGTCTGACTTAATCATTCCTGATAAAGTTCCTCGCAACACACTATTGATAACGCTTAGTTCGCACTAGGCTAGTAATTTAGTCGAGTGGAGAGTATTTTAGTACGAAAATGCTCACTACTGCCCAAAAATCGTTCGCATTACGATCGAGTACAGTACACGAGTTAAGTGGGGTTTTGCAACAAGAACTGGCTGCAACGGTATAAAGTGAATGAGCTGATAAAGCTTATTTTTATTTTTATTTTTATTTCATATTCACTAAATCCAGGTATATTCATGGCCGTTTCTATATCCACGTATGCAGATTGTTTCATCTGCTTGTTTTTATAATGTGGGGACATCACATTACACAAGCATTCATGATCAACATATTTAGAAACAAATGTATAAGTTGTTTGTTCGCTCCAGCGAACGACATTTCCACGGCAGCTAATGACCTCAACTACGTTTTAGTTACGATTCAGATTTGTTTAGCCGATGAAGTAGTGAGCAGTGACACAGTGGGGGGCGCTACTTGCCCGAAAAATAGAACAAAATGGATTGACCCGACTAAATTACTTGCCAATCAACTATACTATTTTTTTGTTATTTATACACGTTTAGTTTAGACACGTTTAGTACAAGTATTAGACTAGTGTGAAATGGGCTTAAGCATGTTTCGCCAAGAACTTTTCTCCATGAAGCAAACTAAATAAATTTGGACAGAATTCCGCATTTGACACTCATAGGGAATGCACGTCATGCGAAAAAGGTAAATATGTGTGCCGTTATTGGTGCGAATTCAAACGTGCTTCATTTCCCCAATATTGTTTAAATTAGACATACACTGTAAACTTAATTTAGTTGTTGCCGGATATAAACTAAATAATTTTCTCTCATTTCTGTAAAATACGGATATTGAAATTACAAAACTTTGACGATATACGATACTGATTGATGACGTGAAAACTATCGTTCATTAAGGTAATATTACATTCAATGAAGTACAGTAAAAGATCAATTCAAACTTGAAATTCGCGTAACGTGCGCACAAAATTGATTTTGGAGAGTTCAAAGGGCTATTATAGAGAAGTGTTTCTTCTCTGCCTTTTTTGGAAGTTTCCTAAAAATCTTTGACGTTTTTGATTAAGTGTACATACGCATCGCTTTACCACCGCGGCTCATCTCACAAAAAGCAGTCCATCTCCACTTTCGGGAAACAAAGCGGAGTTACCGTAAACTATCGTGGATGAGCGTTGGGGAGGGTTTCCAGGGTTGGCGGGCGGCGGAAATGACATGAATGTCCGAGACGGGCCACATCCGGTCTGCGCGCTCGTCCGCCGGAACTCTTCATCGCGCTCGCTCGTTTCTGAAATTTTCATCAGCACTCCGCCACTTTCCACTTAAGCGAATCGCCGCTTAATTAGGTATGAAAATCCTATTATGCTTTTGAATAACTTGAATCGCCGGCCTATGGCGATAGTTGTGTGAGCTTAACACTTTTATTTGACGTATTCTTTTACACTTTGACGCAGGGCCGGCCCAAGGGTTTTTGCCGCCCTAGCAAACAAATTCTGCGCCCTGTGCCTGCGACGGGATCTGCCTGGAACTATGGTATGGAATAGAACTTCGGAAAAACCTTTTTTATTAATAATTGTTATAACAGGGAATTCGATTTTAAAACCTTTGATTAATGGCTAGGATATATAAATAAAACAAATGTCAATTTTACATAAAATACATATAATTTAATATCCACAAACCTCATTGTATTATGGTATTTGTAAAAGTAGTTCTAACTCTGGATTTACTTTTTGTCTTTTGTTTTGACAACTTATAGATCAATAATTAGAAATCTAAATTAGTATTAGAAAAGCTTCATAACACACAGTTTTACATTAGGTATATATGGATTTTTAGGTTTTATCATCATGTACAGTTCTTTCAATAACAAACAGAAATTCACAGCTAGATTACAGATAGTTTTCTGTTTTTATAACTTTAAAAATACACAAAGAGTACTTGATATTTTTTTGATATTGGATCATTGTTTTCTTAACTACGGTCCAAAAGTCACTATTTAAATCCCCAAATAAAAAAAAACAACTTTGCGCCCCCTTAAATTTTGCGCCCAAGGCGCCCGCCTAGTTTGCCTTTATGGACGAGCCGGCCCTGCTTTGATAGAGGGAACACCATATCACGTCGTATGAATTTACCAATTTTACAACAGAACGTGGAATCACGTCACCCTTTCGAACAATTGATAAACAGTATGTGTATGTGTGCCACCAAATAGAGGTTAAAGGGTGAATCACAGTCTGTTTTATACCCTCCATTCAACCTGTACACATATAGGTACTAATACGAGGATATATCGTAGCGGCACAACGTCCCATAACGTTGGCGCTTGCATGTAAACAAGTACCTATAGACCTGCCAGTTATGGCGGATCATTGAGCATATGCGTTGTTTATTTTTGTGGGGCTTTTTCAATTGGTATAGGACCAAGGCCTGTGCCAAGGCCTCCTAACTATTTTACCAGTTTGACGAAACGGATGATTCAGACATTTTCGGCGGGCCACTTTAAGACTCGTGGAATAAAATATCCAATATTCTGAAATGTATTTTTTGGTTATTAAAATAATAAAACTAATAGCGTCTTATGTCAAATAAAAAACACAAAATTATATGTAGGTATCCTAAATTTAAATCTAATTTAAATTTAAGGTAGGTAATTAATAAAATAAATGTGATTTCTGACAATCTTTCTATTGTAATAATTTTCTTATGTTTGGCTTCAAATCAGATGTGGAAAGTAACAAAAAGTCACACATATGTTACTGAGTAAGTGGAAAGAAAGAAAGAAATACCAATAACTGTATTATTACAAAAACTCTACCGATGATAAAGAAAAACAAAAATTAATTTTTAAATTAGTATGTAGGGAAATATCACTTAGCAACAGAGTTGGTCATTTTATTAGAGCCAAAGTGTATTTTAGTACTAATTTGCATAATTCAACAATTTTATTCTCCTAAAGAACATGTTTTTTTAAAGTTTTTAGAGTCGCTGACTTATGGTATGTTAAACTCACAATTAATCAAAAATAGGAACTTACCACGTAGGAACTTACGCATAATCCCTGGAAATGGAACTGGAAATGGAACGCGGAGAATAGTAATATTCTCTATTTTTCTTCGAGTTTACACTTTTTGTCGCCACGGAGAGAATGTTTAAGGTAAGTTAAGTTTTTCAATTATTAAAACTGTTCAAATATTTACATTGTGTTTCTCTACTCTGTACTACGTCGAGGTACAAAAACGACAAATATAAGGATCCTGGTTCGTCACACCAACATTTCCTCGATCATCAACAACTACGGTGGCAAGACTACCTATAAGTACAAATGACGGGTCTGTCACTTTACGATTTATTTCAGCCAACCCATAAGTTAGTGATCTGCGGTATTTATTTTTTAACTAATTAATATTTGGAAAAACCGCGGGCCATTAAAAATTCGTCCGTGGGCAACAGTGTGGCGGGCGTAGGGTTGAGCAGCATTGGCATAGACAATCGAGTAAAATTAAATTGAATTTAATACTTACTACACTTGGCTATTTCAGTCCCAATTTAAATGGTCATTTTAATAGGACGCTTTGAAAACTAATCTCTGAACCGAGAACGCTCTATTACCGACAGTTCCTCTACATCGTCATTTGTTTGCATCCGCATTATTGTAACGCAAGAATTTTTAACGTTATGTTTAATATAATAAAATACAAGGGGCGTAAAATAAAAAGTGACAATGGTGTTGGAACTAAATATAAATACATATTACACGTCTCATATTACAAATGCGATAATATTGTGATTGTAGTAAGTAACTATGATATCATGTACCCGAACATATCATTGTACGTTGTCAAAGCTTTGTTTATTAGGGAGTCTTGTTTTTGGTAGTTTGTAATAGTATTACTTAGGCATTCATAGCAGCCAGACGCCGTGACCTGCACCTGCAAAGTGAACCCATGACTTACGACTTTCCGGATTCGATACGTGATTCCGGAATCAATACAGATCTCAGAGACTAAATATCTGATCTATGTGAACCGTTAGTAGTTTTAAAGAGAATTACACGTGTTATAACTCTACCTAGGCAATAAGTATTTATCTAGAAAACTGATAAGATAGGGGCTATACATTTGAAAAACCATGATTATTTGGAGATTTTCTTAAAATGTTGCGATTTATGTGGGCAAAGTACAGCCAAAATTGCAAAAATCGTACACGATTGCGTACAGCAAAAGAAAATCTAGAGAGAATGATATCGAAAACGCCCGCCTTATACACAAAACCAACTCCTAGCACTAGCGCGAATATAGGCAACGTAAGGTCGCTTTGATAACAGGCGGCATCGAACAAGCCTGGGTCAAGTATAGATGTATATTTTGTTAGTGATAAGATGGAGGTCAATGGAGAATCATCTGACCCACTTGACATATCCAAAATAGCCGCAGGGGACCGAAATTGGACTTATACCATAGCCGAAAACTACTTATTAAAAGGTATAGGCAGAAATGGATAAAATAACTGCGTTGATATCCGCCGCCGCCTATATCTTTTTAATAGCAATTCCATTGCTATGTTACATTTTCAGCGTTCAAATAAAGAAACTGTAAAAGCATCATTCACCCGCGTATGGCGTGCTTTTAAGCCGAACGATATGCAAATACGGCACTCGCTCCGTTTATGCACCGAAAGTTTAACGGCACAGAGCGACACTCCACACGTTCCATCCGGGCAATAACGTTGCCATTGCTGATAACATTTATTAAAAGTAAATATGAACGCCGATTCATCGATTCTCTCACATAATACGCTTGATTGACCGTTAAAACGTACATTTCGAAAATAGAGAAAGAACTGTCAATTGAGAACTGTATTTTTTTCAAAATTATCTATCTATAGAAAATGTTATATATTGTTACTATTATTATTTTAATATTGTTATTATTAGTTTAATCTTTAATATTTTGTAAATATATTATGTATTTTACTTTCCTGGCAAGGAAAGTATTGTGGACGCTCTTCTGAGTGTCTGTCTATTTGTCCGTTTGTATTCCTCCACGATAGCGCCCAAAACACGTCGTCCGATTGAGCTGAAATTTGGCATGCAGGCATCATTTGGTCATGGCAAGAGTTAAAAGTGATTGAAATCGGTCCACCAGAGGGGACGCGCTAGTCATACTTCAATCTCAAAATGGTAATGTTGTACCGAAATTACATTAAGAAATTTTGATTGGATAGTCTCGTATATAAAGGGACGCAAATAAGATTTATGACTTGCGATTTAAGATTGCGTGCTGACACTAGAAGTTTATTACCAGAGATTAAATATAGATTTAAAAAAAAGAAAAAATATATAATATATTTACAACATTTTACTTTAGCTGTTCGGATACCTTAACTGTTCATAGTTTTTATATGTTTTAATACATATTGTATAAATAGTAGTTGTTGGTTTATATAAAATAATTAAAATAAAATGATTTTGCAAAAAAAACAGGCCAATAAGTACACGGCACACCGATGATCGGCACTGAACTCTTAAAAGAGGCAAAAGGAGGTTTACGAAAAAACAGTTGCTTCGCTCTCACGGTATTTTGATTGCTATTTACGACACGGGGATTTTACCTCAGCGTGCAAAGTTCCAGTCGGTTAAGAAGCAGAATGTTGGGGGTTGTTATATTTCCCATTGAAAGTACGAAACAAGAAGTAACAAGCTTATCAACTATATAAATGTTCAACAACATCGTGAAGGCTTGCTTATTGATTTTCCATGCAACGAGCTCGCCGCCAACTCAAAGCTTGAGCTTTGTTGAATTACTCCCGTCCTGCTGGGAGCATAATGAATCACCACATAACCAATTATCCCAATACACAATAATCCTGTGAAAGTGCATGCGGTTTTAATCACTCGTTGTTGGTTCGCCTTCCTTTGTGTCCACTGTACCGGCAAATTCCGCAAAATAAACAGAATGCCAACCATAACGAGTAGCACTAATACGCAAATGTTTGAGGATATCACCGATTCAGTACCTCGTAGTTCTGTAGCCCCGGATAAAGGGAGGCGCAAACCGAGGTATCTGCCCAGGGCGGCAATTACCAGGTCAATTGGCATCCAGGTCGCTTCGTACCTACTACTATTGTTCATTTGATTTTGAGACGCATCTTAAGTTGATTTTTAAACGCGTGAGCAGTGTGTGATGTCTCTGAGATGAAAATTCCTGTCGCGTCTAGAAAAAATCCGGACGGGGACGGGGCTAAACGAGTGGAGCCGAATAAACCCTATCGGCCAAAGGTCAAGCGAATTTCGGTATTAATATGAACGATTAGGTGTGCCAGTGAGTTGGTCACCACATGAATGTGGAGAATTACCGGCCTATAAGCTTGCTGTCTATCCTCTACAATCTGCTGACGAGGATCGTAACAGACCGGCTTATACGTTTACCAACCAGTAGAGCAGGCAGGGCTGAGAAGAGACTACAGCACGATGGACCACCTTCAAGTTGATGGTTGGACGACCACAACTATGATGGCTGGACGACATCAGAAGAGCAGGAGGGACTAACTGGCTGAGGGCAGTAGCTGACAGACAGACATGGAAGAAGAAAGAAGAGCCTACATCCATGATTGGACCAAACCAGGCAGAGGAATAGAGAGAGGGAGAGGTGTGTCAGTAATTAGCGTTGGTTTTCATAGTTAACAACTACTCTTTCAAACGTGTTACTATTATGACTAGTTTGTTTCTACTCGGTTGATATAGTTTGATTGTGTCTACTCGGTTTTAATAGATTCTTCCGAGAAAAATAAAGCTCGACGTGTAAAGATGTAACGAGATTAGACAATTTACTGAACCTAAGGATTGAAGGTGTGTATACAGTCTGGCTTGTGCGTTGTCTACACTGGTTGTATGTATTCTATCTATATTAATGCCACGCATAAGCAAAACTTATTAGCAAATGATGACAAAAATTTATGGGTTTTTATTAACCCGGATAAAATAAATCCCATCAAGGATAATTTTGTCTCGAGTTTCTTAAAATCATTAATCTCAACCTAAGAAGGAGGGGAGGGGCGCCAATGTCTAGTTTTTGACCTGGCACGGAAAAATCGTAGATTCGGGGCTGAAGACCTATATCAAATCTGACTGAAGCCGACGGTCCTACCATATTTTGGCGCCCAAATAAAACGGTTTTGAAGAAAATAAAGGTCGTGTGAGGTAAAAGTTGCAAAATCAACATATTGTACCTCTCGTTCAAGGATATTTTTAAGTTTACCCTAGGAGAAAAGTAGGCGAAAGCGGTCACCGGCGGTTCTTTCATATTTTGGCGCCCAAATGAAACGGTTTTGAAGAAAATATAGGTTGTGTAGAAGTTACAAAATCAACATCTTATACCTCTCGTTCAAGGATATTTTTAATGTTACCTTAGGAGAAAAGCTGGTGGAAGAGGTCGCCGGCGGTCCTATCACATTTTAGCGCCCAATTGAAACGGTTTTGAAGAAAATAAAGATTGTGTGAGGTAGAAGTTGCAAAATCAACATATTGTAGCTCTCGTTCAAGGATATTTTTAAGGTTACCTTAGGAGAAAAGGAGGCGGAAGCGGTCGCCGGGCGCGGCGGTGCGACCCTAATGTATTCCGAGGCTGCCCACACCTGATCCCGCAATAACTGTAAAAAACTTAAGCCCGCGATGGATTTATGACGTTCCATTGATATTAATGGACATTCAGCGGAACGTATTTCGTTATGATTTTATACCGCAACCCGCGGAGATATAAAACTGTCGGATGCGCAACGACCCGAGAGAGGGGGCGGCTGCTTTATGGATTTGCCCGGTTATTAAATATTGCTCACACTTAGTTCGGAGGGACAGACGCGCGACGGGACGACACAATAGGCGCGTAATTGATGGCTCATTAATGGAAATTTTATCGCTCTCGCTTCCAAGTAAAAGAACTCTTAATCGTCCATTAATTATGACGAAGGTCGATCGGCGCGGATATTTATGTTATGCCCGCTCCACACATTCGCCAGCGATGGCCGCATTGCCTATGCCACTCTCGCTCTTTCCCATACATTTTTCTGAATTCATAGTGGTGCCGACTCGCTTCCACCTTAGCAAGATTGGCCATCATCGGCCATTGTGAAGAGGGCCCTTTACAGGTTACATATTTTGATAGTTAGTCAATCATAAAGTGCTTGCGTTGAAATCCTTAAAAGCAGCGACTAAAACAGTGGATCATAATATTGGAGTTTAGTAAAAAAAAGTTCAAGGTTACATACAGGATGAGTTTTAAGTTACCGGCATCCTTGAAATGGATGTATCAGTACGAGAAAATAATCAACTTTTAATTAAAAATTGTAGGTAAAACTAAAAAATATTTTTTTCGAAACAAACTTTTTACTTCAAAGTTTGTTTTTTAAAAAAATAGTACTGTTTATTAGCGATATTTCATCTACCGCTAGATGGCGCAGCATTCTTAACGCTTCTTAAACTAGTTTTCAGTAGATAATTGTTTTACAATTAATACATGTATTAAAAAAAACCATTTTTTAAATTAAAAGTTGCTTTTTTTGCTCGTACGGATTTACCTCCTTTTAGGATGGTGAAAATTTATAACTCATTCTGTATATACAGAATTTGCAGGCCATGTATGAAAGTGTTTGGTATGAATATTTGAAATCGAACAACGCATTCTCGAGTTATTCGCATTCTCGCAGGCCACAAACACACATACACACACACACACATACACACGCACACACAATGAAATTTTGCCTCTCATTTGTTTATACAATAAGCTATACAATATGACGGTATTGTATGCCAATTGTCAGAAAAGTAGTACTTTTTGGAGACTATTCTCAGAGTCATGTTACGTATTCATAGCCCAGTCAATTTATACATCCGACCTTGTAAACGGTCATAGATTTCTATTTTTACACGACTGCCCAACAAAAAAGCAGTGTAATGTATTCAGGTTCAACTATGTATGCTTTCCGTTTCTTTATTCCACCATAACTTCTAAACGCTTCAACCAATTTAGAAGTGTGTGGTATTGTTAAAGGCGTTATATCACCCTAGAGTGTCATCGTGTACCTAATGAGCACAAATAAATTAGGATAAATATATTTTGTCAAATGAAGAGTCCGAGTACACTTCGGGAATATACATATATTATTATGTATCTTTACGGATACATAATAATATAAAAAAACTTTTTATTACTTGAGAACCGATGGCAACTGACTAACGGGCGGCGGCTGCGCAGCGGCGCGCGATCGTTTCAAGATACCTGCCGCAGGGCTGTGGACGAATTTTATTGTCTTTCAAAACGTGACTTTAACCGCCCTACCTATACGAACGTACGTGATACGACCGCTTTATTATCATAATGAAAAAAATATGTAAAATATATAAAAATTATATGTACACACATTTATATAAAACAGCTATAAAAAACGGCGTATATAAACCGCTATAATGCCGTTAATGATAAATCTAATGAAAATAAACGAAGTGTTTACCTATTTTTTGAATAACAACCCAATGGTAGAGCGGTTAAATACAACAGTTCACTTTTTGTAATGGCAGTCGTGTTTTTAAATTTTTAAAATTATGGTTCTTGTTATAGGTTGTTAGGACCTGTAAGCAAGAGGCCAAGTTTGCAGCTTCGAAAGATCTGTGTAAGCTGCGCAATGCTTAAAAACAGCGATTTTTAAACCTTTCTTTTGTTTTTGCTCAATATTTTCTAAGGTAAGCGTCTAAACGGAAACGTTATTCTTTTGTTAAAATTTACACCTAAACAGAGCTCCAAATGTCCAGAACTTTTTAAGATAGAGCCTTATAGGTATTTTTATTATTATTAAATAAATGAAAAAATAATAATCGGGGTTTAGCCGGCGAAAAGGGGATATAAAGGGCCTCCTAACTCCTATGTATGACGAAGGAAGGGATGTGCGTAATGATATTCAAGGGGCAGCTTATCTCCCTGGAAATTTTGCGTGCGGCCGCGAGCCGGCAGGATTTAAAGTAAGAATAGGTTATTTATGTCAAATGAGCTTTCAGATTTTCCATTTGCAGGCACCTGGGTCCGGAGGGCGCCTCGACGCCTCCCGGCGCCCGCCCGGCGCCGGCGCCGCGCGCCCTGGGAAATCCGACGATTCAGCGCTTATTAAAATATAAATAGAAACATCCGCCCGCGTCGCGCCGCGGTGGGCTTAAAACTGTGACAGACAATGGATGTTTCCATTGCGGAAATTAATTCGACTTTTCAGTAATCATACCGGTGCGTTTGCCCGCTTTGAAAAGTTTTCGGCCGCGGATTTGCGCCGTAATCCAAAGCAAAAAAATGCTAAGTCGGACTGTGACTGATCGCCAATGAATGGGCGCGGGAAACTTTGCCTAATTTATCATATAATGGATATTACGCTGAAGTAATGGAAGTAGCCGATCAGCTTTATGCTGTTTTTAGTCAGTATGCTGACTGTATCTAACCTTGGATGCTCCCTCACCGGGAGCATTCGTCATAATGTAACATTTTAGATTCGATTAAGCATTATGCTACAATACTGCCTCCCTGACTGAGCATTCATCTGTAATTTAATATAGTTTCAATTTTCAGCATTTAGTTGATTCCATAATGTCAGACGAAGTCCGCGATACGGTTACAAGTAAAGATGAGCGTTTCTCAACTCTAGTTACAAGTGGTGGGCATTGATGTTACAAGTTGTATCAATATGTTACAGATTGTATCATTACAGGTTGCGCACTGTAATGCTCGGATCTCCTCCCTCACTGATGTAATGCTCAAACCTGTAACTTTACATTACAGGCGAATGCTCCTGGTAAAAAACCACTTTTATAGGATGTTTTTTTCTGTATTATTTACTGATTGTCATTTAAAATTTTATTTAATTAAATTTATTATTTTTATTGTAGTATTGTTGTTCTGTTTTTTTTTTGTCTAATAATTAATATTTTCGTTCATTTATTAAGTATTAGGTATCATTACATTACCATTTGTGCATAAATTGTCTTTTTTATTAAACCAGCGTAATATTCATTAAGTTATGTTTTTATAGCACACTAAAGTTATTCTATTCTATTCTATTCTATTACACATTATTCAGTTATCCAGATTAAAAACACTTGAGATACATACTGCTTCAATATTAGAACTATTTTTTTTTTTCGGTATCTTAGTTATATTACTTATAGATTGATAAGTTTGCACACAATTCACAATTGACAACTAACATATTAGAGTCTACCTTAATGCGGCTTGGTCCTAGTTAGGCATACTTTGTATATTACGTTTTAAATCATTTTATTTCGAAAAAATATATATATTCTTATTCTTCTGTTATTCAAGAGTTTATTGTGGCTAAGAATTGATCAAATGAATCCAAGCGGACACTATATACCCTAACTTTACTAGCAAAGCTTTCTATAAAGTTGACCATCTTAATCTCATTCTGAAATTACAAGCAGCCGATCTCCAAGGTGATTTACTGCGATGGTTGATTCACTGGGATGGTTCTATAGGGATTCCGATATAGAAAATCGCAAACAAAGCGTAGTAGTTAGAGTTTTAAATCAAATTGGACCATTATATCCTTAGGTATACCGAAAGGTAACATTTCATGAACTTTACTTTTCACTATTTGAGGTCACCAGAACCAGAGTGGCCCAAATGCAAAAATCATTTTTGTCGATATGGGCTAAAATAGTTAAAGGGAATTCTTAAATGCATACAGCAAAAAAAAGTAGTATGGCACATAGTTTTTATTTTGATGATTTCTTAAAGATATTAATTTTGGGCGAATGCAATTATAAATAATGATTTTTGATATGGATTTTTCCATTAAACTCAAAATCACCAAAGTGTCACTCTTTTGCAACTTGTTACTCTTCGCAGATTATAGGAAGATATATGACGATAGTCCTGTCGACATTTGTAGACGGTAAATATAATTTTACAAAAATGATGGCAAAACCCATCGTCCTGTACCACACGGCAAGGATTCGTCCTTTCCCAAAAAATGTCAAATAGCAGCGAAAGTTTTGCTGCTTCACAGACGAATTGAAAAACGGACTGATATTTTTTTTATAAATGCCATTTGCTTCCCAAATAATAATTAAATAAATAAATAAAAACTATATAACTAATTTCGAGAAAACTTACTATTCAGCATTAAAATAATTGCGATTGGGAAAACGAAAAATTAATGTTTAGCGGCAAAATGGTAATTTAATAATATGAAATGTTCCTCTTTCGAACATTTGAATGGCAACGCGCAAATACTAATTATGTACAAAATATCCTTATGTATCGTCTTACGACCTTATATGATACTAGGTTTCACCATATAGACATTAATTTATTTAATCGTACTGCTAATATAATAGAATTATATAGAACCTTAGAAAATGCGGGTATAGAATAATAATTAATTGATTATTATTATTATTTGACGACCTATTTACGTATGTATTTATTTTCCCTATTTATGTATTTATTTATTTATGTATGTATTTTAATAATATTTATATGTATGTATGTATATGTATTTAAGAATGTGTGTGTGTAGGTATATGTATCCAAGAATGTGTACTTGAATATGTGTGTAGAACTGGCCGCTGCCGGATTCTCAAGTAAACTGTTGGAAATTTTCGCAGATTACTTGGGGGGCCGCCAGCCATTCGGTAAAATTCCAAACTATACAACACTCAATCGAAGGTTAGCCAAGGATCCAACTTGGGGCCTTTGTTATTCAACTCATTTGTTAATATTCCGAGTAAACTTGTCACATCAGCACGTTGTCTAATGTTTGCTGATGACGTCAAATTATTTTTATCTACTGGAAGTGCTAAGGCCTGCGAGCTCTTCCAACGTGATATTAATGCAGTTTATGCATGGAGCCAAGCTCGAAACCTTCACTTCAATATTAACAAATGTTCAGTGATGACATACACAAGATCGCCTGCTCATCTGATGTATGATTACTCCATCGCTGGATGTGTACATCCCAGAGTGACTGAAGTCAAGGACTTGGGAGCTTTTTCGACCCCCAGTTAAACTTTAAGAAACACATTAGGCAACTATCTACAACTTCTTTCAAGCTTCTAGGGTTTGTGTTACGGCAATCTAAACACTTCAATAATATTCGGGTTATGCGCACGTTATACAACTCGATTGTTTGAAGTCGCATGGAAACGAATGCAAGCTATTTGGAATCTGCATGAAGATACCTATACCCTCGTGCTGGAAAAGGTACAAAAGTGTTTTTTGAGATTTTTGTACTTCAAGCAGTACGGATATTATTAATTTTTGTATCCGACTGCATTTATCACAGGCATGGTTGGCTATAATTATCTCTGTCTCAGAGGAGAATTGTTGACCATGTCCTATGTTTTGAATCTAATTCGTGGTAAAAGTGATAATAACCCTACCTTACTAGCCAAGGTGAGTCTTTTCGTACCAAATAATTATCTTCGTGCTCGATCGCACCATTTTTCGCAAAGCCGTTCTCGCGCACTAACTTTACAAGGTGGAACTTGTTAGCGCATACTTTGCGGCGCTTAAATGAAATTCACTCGATTGCACCAGATTTTGATAATTTTACCGCTAACCCTCACGTGTTTAAATTTCAGGCTATTAATTATTTATTCTTATATGATAGGCAGTATTCTAAGTGTCTTTCTATTTGTAAACTTACGGTAATTTTTTTATTAATTTTACTTGTTTTTACTGTAATGTTGATTAGTAATAAGCGAATAATAAACAAATAATAATAATAATAATGTATATATGTATAACATGCAAACCATTTCCTTCCTATCCCTACTCTTTCGGACTGGATAGCTTAAATTAATGAAAGTTATTTCAAATTGCTAAACACTTATATAAGTTGCTAAACACATTAAATTGCTAAACACAGATTGTATAACCTTGAAAACAAGTAAACGGCCTCACATTGATTGTTATGATCACATATGTAAAATAGTTAGCAACGCTGTATGTTGTCTTAAGAAATAAAGAAATAAATTTTAAGCCTAGTAAGCGGCGCGCTGTGAGCGGCTTGAGGTGAGTGGCTCGATGAAATTGCATCAGTTAGCGTACGAGCCGCTGCGAGCTGGCCGCGCCTCGCCCTTCTACTTGAATCGAAGAATTTATCGACAATTTACGCCAAGCATCCTCTCATTTTAATTTGTTAGAATGCATAACGTGTTTAGGGTGCCAAAGTACGTGATACTTCTTATTGAACGATATAAGAACCAACGTTTGTTCGCGGTCGTCCATTTCGCTCACGAACTGCACGCATGATCCTCTCCACAATCCGAGCGGCTCAGACTGAGCGCCCTTTGAGAACCACCAAAAAACCGTCAACGCGCGGTTCGGAGTTGAGCGGCGCGGAACGAGCAGCTCTATCGAGCAAACAGGTATCGACATGCAAGCTGAGCCGCTCACATCGCGCCGCGCTCGCAAATCGATACGAGGCTTTTAGGTGACGACTGTGGGACGTGTGTTGGGAAATGATTCATCATTGTGAAATGTTGGAAGATATGAAATACATTCTTATTTTCTATGGAGACCATATTGCAAACTTATAGGTTTGTAGTTTTTTCGGATTATCCCGTTGGTTTTTTTTTGGAAAATAAAGTGATATTTAAACGAAACTTTTATCCTAAAAACCTATTTGACAGTTCCGGTGTTATTAAATATTGAAATTATCTAGGTAAGGTAACGTTGCAATATAAAGTTATTAGGCCATTCGTATTTTCTAAATCTATACTAATATTATAAAGAGGTAAAGTTTGTGACGTTGTAGGAAGTGATCTCTTGATCTACTAAACCGATTTTGCCATTCTTTTCAAAATTGCCAAAATTCTTTTACCAATAGAAAGCCACGTTATTTGTAAGTGTCATAGGCTATATATTAATTCGAAAAAGATTTGCAAAGTAACTCGGAGAAAAAACGATCGAACGAAAACGTTTTTAACTAACGCTGCTTTAACGATGAGAGATATATGATTAAGTTCTAGAGAAGTGCTTGATAGAGCTTGATAATTAATGCCTACAAAAAAGTCAGCGACAGCATATGTATAAATTTTATATTTAAGTCACAAAAAGTAGTTTTTTAAATTAAAAAAATAATTTAAATCGTTAGGTCAGTTTATTGGTCATATTATCAACAATTATGAATTCATATTAAGATAAGTAAATTTATCGTCTCAAGTGTTTAAAATAAAAGACTTTTCCCCTTTACTGCATATAATTTCACTTTTACTGCATAAATGGTTAAAGAGATAAGACACTCACAAATAAGACACTCACAAGAAGACACTCACAAATAACGGTAATATAGTCAAATTGGCATGCAAATACATACATACATATGCAGTAAAAATATAACCCTTCTTTTGGCAGTCAGGAAATAAATCATAGCAATCAGTACTAACCAAACCACTCTCATAATTTCATCACAAGTAAAAAGTTTTACCGCCCAACGAAGTGGGCACGGGTCAGCTAGTAAATAATAAAATACAAAAAAAACTATATTTTTTTTGTGATTTTTTGTCACTAAGTAAATATTTAACTTCCTCATATGAAATTTATGGTTTTTGCTTGGTGCTTAGTCTATAGGCCATTTCGGGCTACTTGACATTGAGGTCTAAAGATGGCAGGGGAAGAGGTGTTCCTCTCGCGCAGGTGCCGCTTAAGTGTTTTAGAATTATAGGGTTCCCCAATTAATAGTTGGTTTAGCAGCCTTTTATAATAAACTCGCCAACCTCGGGCACTTTGTATAACTTCACATGGAATTTAAATTGTTCGTGTTATCTCGTGAAAATACCGGCAACGGATGAATCGTAACGTCTGCCAATTGGAATATAATTATCAACATATATACACATTTTTTTTGGATTTTATCAAATTTGTACCTCGTTATACACGTTTGCATTATGGGCATCGATAGTTATCTTGGAGATGTCCCACAACCCGCTGCGCAGTCCTCGACAGAGCTAGAGTTGAGCTTCTTGCCCGATTGCTTTCTTGCCTTTTGTGTTATCTCAATAATGGCAGACACGGATGGAAATACAATGTTTGCGCCTGCGAACAATTCCCACCGCGACGAAGACTTCAGCCTCGCAGAAAATGTTTACCCTATTTTTTTGCTCGCCTGAAAACACTGTGATTCTGATCAAACGCCTTCGGGGTTGCTCCGCGTGATAACGCTACGATTGTAAAAGTATGCAGAGATTCTTTCAACCTGTGTTTAAACTATCGTATCGTTGCCTATGAGAAGATTTTTCATAATTTAGCTTTTAATTTATATCTCATAAATATTACTTAAGTCATTATAAATCAATATAACATGTATGTTGCTACATTTTAGCTTGGCAATCCAGCGACCAAATAGAGCTGAACGCGACAAAACATAGCGTGAAGCGAACCTGGCTTAACATATAACGGTCGGTCTATCGCGCGGGGCTCAATCATTCCTTTGTTATATTCACTCGCGTGCCGATATCAATATATTGTATTTATTTAAACAAAAAGTATCGAAATAATTATAGGTGTAATCACCTTAACTGGATTTTTACACTATCCTGTAATCCAGACCACCTCAATTGACAGAGATTACCCAAGAAGACTACAGCCTCATTCAATTAAGACTCTTCGCCAAATATCCCTACTAATTATATTTCACGGTATTGTTAAAACAAGGTAGACTGTAATAAAATTGTCGAAATACAGAAAATTAATTCTTATATAATTATCATTTTTTAGGAAATAACAGCTGTTTCAATACAATAAATTCAAAATTATTAAAATTTCAAAGAAAAAGCTAATTACATGTTTTCACTTAAACATTTTTTATCTGAAAAAAATAACACACATGGGAAGGGGGAAAGGAAGGAGTCATAAAAAGTAAATAAAATTGAATGAGAATAGACGTTCCATAATATAGTCATACATACATATTATTTAAATACATTTATGAATACATATAATTACTAAAGTATTGCGATTGCGAGAGTCAACAACGTCATTAATCACTGCTTTCTTGAGAGCAATAGATAAATACGTCAATATCAACGAGCTGCGTATTACAAATTTTACCCTATAAAATAAACAGTTTTGTGCTTGATTAGTGCTAACCCGTGGAAAGTGGAAGAACTCCGTTTGGCGAGAGAGTCACGTACACGGAAAGATACCATTCCCACAAGATCAGAACAATTGATGTAACCTGTCTACAATTTATGGAAAAATATCCCATTTGCGCATTTTCTCCTTGATTTTAATGATTAAATATAATGAATAGTAGTTGCTTCGTTGTAATTGGGAAAGGACAAAAAGGAGCGATAATTCAAATGTTTCAAGAACAAATTTTGAATACGTTCAATTGTCGTTACAAAACTGGTAATGAAATTTACTAGGAGATTACACGAAGATAGTAGCTCTTAAATACTCATAGCTCTGTTTATTCTATTTCTCTCTGGAAACGGATCAACTTTCCGTGTCCGTTTATTATGAGCATTTAATATTTATACCGGCGGTGGCGCGGTTATCTTTCACCATTATTTAAGTAAATCATGACGTGAATGGGAAGCTTAAACGCTGGCGAAAATTAGGTTCTCTCGCAGCTGCGAACGCTTCATAAGGATGGACTGTTTCGCAGCCGCAGCGGCGAATAAAAGGAAATTAAAGTAAACGTCCGGCGATATCCGCAATGCGGGGCGATCCGGCGGCGCGGGAGGCCCGGGGACCGCGGTGCCGGCGCCGCAGCGGGCCCCTTTTCAATATGCTGCAATTAGCGCCGCTGCAGGCCCCCCGGGACGCGCTAATCTTCTTAGATTACCGCTGTCGCCGCGGCCGCGCCGCCAAATTTACCGCCCGACCGCGCGTTGCGACACCGCCTGCGTCTCGACCGCTGCTGGGCGGCCGCAACGCCCCACTGAAAATCCTGAAAAGACATGAAACATTTTAAAATACAGTACATAGGCTGCTACTACGACAAGGAAACACCAGTGTAGATATGTCAAATCTGACATCAGTATTGTAAAGTTTGAAGTGTTTAATAGTGTACGTGCTCAGATTTTTTATACGACTGCTATTTGTGTTGTAACAGTGACTTCAAAAATTCATTTCGCCCAAAAAATAGAACTAAATCGTGAACATTTTCATGCGATGATATTTTATGACTAACGCAACAACAGTGTGCCGATCAACTCGCTTTGACTTTTGGTGATGAAGCACTATCCCGGGGCACCGTTTCTCGCTGATTTTCTGAATTTAATCGTGGTCGTAGTTCGTTCCAGGACGCATTTCGTGAAGGTCGTCCAAAATTGGTTGTTGTGCCACAAGATATCGATGATGTGCGCGAACTAATTATACAAGAGATTGAGGGATGTTTGCGTATTATTTTCACTCGCATACATTCAATATTGCATGAACATTTGGCCTTCAAAAAGGTTCGCGTTGGATACCGCATAATTTAACAATCGCTCAAAAAAAGGCTCGTTTCGATTGGTGCGAAGAAATGTTGAAAAAATTCGATCGCAGTGCTTCAAAAGACGTCTAAAAATCGTGACAGGTGAGAAAACATGGATCTATGCATATGAGCCAGGAACTAAACAGCAATCGACTGTATGGGTTTTTCAAGACGAATGAAATCCAAAAAAAGTTGTACGCGTACGAAGCCCTTCGAAGTAGATGGTGGTTTGTTTCTTCGGCATAAATGGTCATGTCGCAACAATGCCTTTAGTGCAACGTCACACGGTAAATTCTGAATGTTACACCACTATTTGTATGCCAGAAGTGTTTGGAGAAATGAGGAAAATCAACCCCCGAAAACGGGGCCTGCCTGCCTGAAATGTATGCCTGCTAAATCTTTTAATTGTTAAATATTATTTATAATGTTCGATGTTGGCGATATTCAAACTCTGTTATTGGGGATGAAATAAAATAAATTTGAATATTGTGAAAATTAAATTTGCGAATCACTAAATAAGCAAGAGTTAAGAACGTTATAAATCATTGTGAAGTCCTATCGTATATTATTATTTATTGCAAAGTTCTGTCAGTCTGAATTTAATAAATTAATAGTAAAAATACATTTTAAAAAACAAGCTTTTATTAAAATGCTCTGTCCCGAGCCAACCCTGGGTGCAGCAGCCATGTCGTAGTGGAACTTAGAACGGACTATCATAATTGAATTCTATACAGATCATTTCGTGTTTGTGCAGTTGACCCGTAAGGAGTACCCTCGTTGAATGCTAACCCTGGGTGCAGCAGCCCTATCGCAGTGAAACTGAGAACGCGGTATCATAAATAAATGCGTATAAAATTTTCGTTACTGTGACCTGTGCTGTTGACGGTTGAGGTGTCCCCTCTTTGGGTAACAACCCTGGGTGAAGCAGCCCTGTCGAGGCGAAGCTTAGAACGGGCTACTATAATTGAATAAGTACACAAAATTTCGTCTCTGTGCTGTTGACCGTTGAATAGTCCCCTCGTCGGGAGCCAAACCTGGGTGCAGCAGCTATATATTTATATATATATATATATATATATATATATATATATATATTATGAATTCATATTAAGATAAGTAAATTTATCGTCTCAAGTGTTTAAAACAAAAGACTTTTCCCCTTTACTGCATATAATTTCACTTTTACTGCATAAATGGTTAAAGAGATAAGACACTCACAAATAAGACACTCACAAGAAGACACTCACAAATAACGGTAATATAGTCAAATTGGCATGCAAATACATACATACATATGCAGTAAAAATATAACCCTTCTTTTGGCAGTCAGGAAATAAATCATAGCAATCAGTACTAACCAAACCACTCTCATAATTTCATCACAAGTAAAAAGTTTTACCGCCCAACGAAGTGGGCACGGGTCAGCTAGTATATAATAAAATACAAGAAAAACTATTTTTTTTTGTGATTTTTTGTCACAAAGTAAATATTTAACTTCCTCATATGAAATTTATGGTTTTTGCTTGGTGCTTAGTCTATAGGCCATTTCGGGCTACTTGACATTGAGGTCTAAAGATGGCAGGAGAAGAGGTGTTCCTCTCGCGCAGGTGCCGCTTAAGTGTTTTAGAATTATAGGGTTCCCCAATTAATAGTTGGTTTAGCAGCCTTTTATAATAAACTCGCCAACCTCGGGCACTTTGTATAACTTCACATGGAATTTAAATTGTTCGTGTTATCTCGTGAAAATACCGGCAACGGATGAATCGTAACGTCTGCCAATTGGAATATAATTATCAACATATATACACATTTTTTTTGGATTTTATCAAATTTGTACCTCGTTATACACGTTTGCATTATGGGCATCGATAGTTATCTTGGAGAAGTCCCACAACCCGCTGCGCAGTCCTCGACAGAGCTAGAGTTGAGCTTCTTGCCCGATTGCTTTCTTGCCTTTTGTGTTATCTCAATAATGGCAGACACGGATAGAAATACAATGTTTGCGCCTGCGAACAATTCCCACCGCGACGAAGACTTCAGCCTCGCAGAAAATGTTTACCCTATTTTTTTGCTCGCCTGAAAACACTGTGATTCTGATCAAACGCCTTCGGGGTTGCTCCGCGTGATAACGCTACGATTGTAAAAGTATGCAGAGATTCTTTCAACCTGTGTTTAAACTATCGTATCGTTGCCTATGAGAAGATTTTTCATAATTTAGCTTTTAATTTATATCTCATAAATATTACTTAAGTCATTATAAATCAATATAACATGTATGTTGCTACATTTTAGCTTGGCAATCCCGACCAAATAGAGCTGAACGCGACAAAACATAGCGTGAAGCGAACCTGGCTTAACATATCTACAATCCGGTCGGTCGATCGCGCGGGGCTCAATCATACCTTTGTTATATTCACTCGCGTGCCGATATCAATATATTGTATTTATTTAAACAAAAAGTATCGAAATAATTATAGGTGTAATCACCTTAACTGGATTTTTTCACTATCCTGTAATCCAGACCATCTCAATTGACAGAGATTACCCAAGAAGACTACAGCCTCATTCAATTAAGACTCTTCGCCAAATATCCCTACTAATTATATTTCACGGTATTGTTAAAACAAGGTAGACTGTAATAAAATTGTCGAAATACAGAAAATTAATTCTTATATAATTATCATTTTTTAGGAAATAACAGCTGTTTCAATACAATAAATTCAAAATTATTAAAATTTCAAAGAAAAAGCTAATTACATGTTTTCACTTAAACATTTTTTATCTGAAAAAAATAACACACATGGGAAGGGGGAAAGGAAGGAGTCATAAAAAGTAAATAAAATTGAATGAGAATAGACGTTCCATAATATAGTCATACATACATATTATTTAAATACATTTATGAATACATATAATTACTAAAGTATTGCGATTGCGAGAGTCAACAACGTCATTAATCACTGCTTTCTTGAGAGCAATAGATAAATACGTCAATATCAACGAGCTGCGTATTACAAATTTTACCCTATAAAATAAACAGTTTTGTGCTTGATTAGTGCTAACCCGTGGAAAGTGGAAGAACTCCGTTTGGCGAGAGAGTCACGTACACGGAAAGATACCATTCCCACAAGATCAGAACAATTGATGTAACCTGTCTACAATTTATGGAAAAATATCCCATTTGCGCATTTTCTCCTTGATTTTAATGATTAAATATAATGAATAGTAGTTGCTTCGTTGTAATTGGGAAAGGACAAAAAGGAGCGATAATTCAAATGTTTCAAGAACAAATTTTGAATACGTTCAATTGTCGTTACAAAACTGGTAATGAAATTTACTAGGAGATTACACGAAGATAGTAGCTCTTAAATACTCATAGCTCTGTTTATTCTATTTCTCTCTGGAAACGGATCAACTTTCCGTGTCCGTTTATTATGAGCATTTAATATTTATACCGGCGGTGGCGCGGTTATCTTTCACCATTATTTAAGTAAATCATGACGTGAATGGGAAGCTTAAACGCTGGCGAAAATTAGGTTCTCTCGCAGCTGCGAACGCTTCATAAGGATGGACTGTTTCGCAGCCGCAGCGGCGAATAAAAGGAAATTAAAGTAAACGTCCGGCGATATCCGCAATGCGGGGCGATCCGGCGGCGCGGGAGGCCCGGGGACCGCGGTGCCGGCGCCGCAGCGGGCCCCTTTTCAATATGCTGCAATTAGCGCCGCTGCAGGCCCCCCGGGACGCGCTAATCTTCTTAGATTACCGCTGTCGCCGCGGCCGCGCCGCCAAATTTACCGCCCGACCGCGCGTTGCGACACCGCCTGCGTCTCGACCGCTGCTGGGCGGCCGCAACGCCCCACTGAAAATCCTGAAAAGACATGAAACATTTTAAAATACAGTACATAGGCTGCTACTACGACAAGGAAACACCAGTGTAGATATGTCAAATCTGACATCAGTATTGTAAAGTTTGAAGTGTTTAATAGTGTACGTGCTCAGATTTTTTATACGACTGCTATTTGTGTTGTAACAGTGACTTCAAAAATTCATTTCGCCCAAAAAATAGAACTAAATCGTGAACATTTTCATGCGATGATATTTTATGACTAACGCAACAACAGTGTGCCGATCAACTCGCTTTGACTTTTGGTGATGAAGCACTATCCCGGGGCACCGTTTCTCGCTGATTTTCTGAATTTAATCGTGGTCGTAGTTCGTTCCAGGACGCATTTCGTGAAGGTCGTCCAAAATTGGTTGTTGTGCCACAAGATATCGATGATGTGCGCGAACTAATTATACAAGAGATTGAGGGATGTTTGCGTATTATTTTCACTCGCATACATTCAATATTGCATGAACATTTGGCCTTCAAAAAGGTTCGCGTTGGATACCGCATAATTTAACAATCGCTCAAAAAAAGGCTCGTTTCGATTGGTGCGAAGAAATGTTGAAAAAATTCGATCGCAGTGCTTCAAAAGACGTCTAAAAATCGTGACAGGTGAGAAAACATGGATCTATGCATATGAGCCAGGAACTAAACAGCAATCGACTGTATGGGTTTTTCAAGACGAATGAAATCCAAAAAAAGTTGTACGCGTACGAAGCCCTTCGAAGTAGATGGTGGTTTGTTTCTTCGGCATAAATGGTCATGTCGCAACAATGCCTTTAGTGCAACGTCACACGGTAAATTCTGAATGTTACACCACTATTTGTATGCCAGAAGTGTTTGGAGAAATGAGGAAAATCAACCCCCGAAAACGGGGCCTGCCTGCCTGAAATGTATGCCTGCTAAATCTTTTAATTGTTAAATATTATTTATAATGTTCGATGTTGGCGATATTCAAACTCTGTTATTGGGGATGAAATAAAATAAATTTGAATATTGTGAAAATTAAATTTGCGAATCACTAAATAAGCAAGAGTTAAGAACGTTATAAATCATTGTGAAGTCCTATCGTATATTATTATTTATTGCAAAGTTCTGTCAGTCTGAATTTAATAAATTAATAGTAAAAATACATTTTAAAAAACAAGCTTTTATTAAAATGCTCTGTCCCGAGCCAACCCTGGGTGCAGCAGCCATGTCGTAGTGGAACTTAGAACGGACTATCATAATTGAATTCTATACAGATCATTTCGTGTTTGTGCAGTTGACCCGTAAGGAGTACCCTCGTTGAATGCTAACCCTGGGTGCAGCAGCCCTATCGCAGTGAAACTGAGAACGCGGTATCATAAATAAATGCGTATAAAATTTTCGTTACTGTGACCTGTGCTGTTGACGGTTGAGGTGTCCCCTCTTTGGGTAACAACCCTGGGTGAAGCAGCCCTGTCGAGGCGAAGCTTAGAACGGGCTACTATAATTGAATAAGTACACAAAATTTCGTCTCTGTGCTGTTGACCGTTGAATAGTCCCCTCGTCGGGAGCCAAACCTGGGTGCAGCAGCTATATATTTATATATATATATATATATATATATATATATATATATATATATATATATATTATGAATTCATATTAAGATAAGTAAATTTATCGTCTCAAGTGTTTAAAACAAAAGACTTTTCCCCTTTACTGCATATAATTTCACTTTTACTGCATAAATGGTTAAAGAGATAAGACACTCACAAATAAGACACTCACAAGAAGACACTCACAAATAACGGTAATATAGTCAAATTGGCATGCAAATACATACATACATATGCAGTAAAAATATAACCCTTCTTTTGGCAGTCAGGAAATAAATCATAGCAATCAGTACTAACCAAACCACTCTCATAATTTCATCACAAGTAAAAAGTTTTACCGCCCAACGAAGTGGGCACGGGTCAGCTAGTATATAATAAAATACAAGAAAAACTATTTTTTTTTGTGATTTTTTGTCACAAAGTAAATATTTAACTTCCTCATATGAAATTTATGGTTTTTGCTTGGTGCTTAGTCTATAGGCCATTTCGGGCTACTTGACATTGAGGTCTAAAGATGGCAGGAGAAGAGGTGTTCCTCTCGCGCAGGTGCCGCTTAAGTGTTTTAGAATTATAGGGTTCCCCAATTAATAGTTGGTTTAGCAGCCTTTTATAATAAACTCGCCAACCTCGGGCACTTTGTATAACTTCACATGGAATTTAAATTGTTCGTGTTATCTCGTGAAAATACCGGCAACGGATGAATCGTAACGTCTGCCAATTGGAATATAATTATCAACATATATACACATTTTTTTTGGATTTTATCAAATTTGTACCTCGTTATACACGTTTGCATTATGGGCATCGATAGTTATCTTGGAGAAGTCCCACAACCCGCTGCGCAGTCCTCGACAGAGCTAGAGTTGAGCTTCTTGCCCGATTGCTTTCTTGCCTTTTGTGTTATCTCAATAATGGCAGACACGGATAGAAATACAATGTTTGCGCCTGCGAACAATTCCCACCGCGACGAAGACTTCAGCCTCGCAGAAAATGTTTACCCTATTTTTTTGCTCGCCTGAAAACACTGTGATTCTGATCAAACGCCTTCGGGGTTGCTCCGCGTGATAACGCTACGATTGTAAAAGTATGCAGAGATTCTTTCAACCTGTGTTTAAACTATCGTATCGTTGCCTATGAGAAGATTTTTCATAATTTAGCTTTTAATTTATATCTCATAAATATTACTTAAGTCATTATAAATCAATATAACATGTATGTTGCTACATTTTAGCTTGGCAATCCCGACCAAATAGAGCTGAACGCGACAAAACATAGCGTGAAGCGAACCTGGCTTAACATATCTACAATCCGGTCGGTCGATCGCGCGGGGCTCAATCATACCTTTGTTATATTCACTCGCGTGCCGATATCAATATATTGTATTTATTTAAACAAAAAGTATCGAAATAATTATAGGTGTAATCACCTTAACTGGATTTTTTCACTATCCTGTAATCCAGACCATCTCAATTGACAGAGATTACCCAAGAAGACTACAGCCTCATTCAATTAAGACTCTTCGCCAAATATCCCTACTAATTATATTTCACGGTATTGTTAAAACAAGGTAGACTGTAATAAAATTGTCGAAATACAGAAAATTAATTCTTATATAATTATCATTTTTTAGGAAATAACAGCTGTTTCAATACAATAAATTCAAAATTATTAAAATTTCAAAGAAAAAGCTAATTACATGTTTTCACTTAAACATTTTTTATCTGAAAAAAATAACACACATGGGAAGGGGGAAAGGAAGGAGTCATAAAAAGTAAATAAAATTGAATGAGAATAGACGTTCCATAATATAGTCATACATACATATTATTTAAATACATTTATGAATACATATAATTACTAAAGTATTGCGATTGCGAGAGTCAACAACGTCATTAATCACTGCTTTCTTGAGAGCAATAGATAAATACGTCAATATCAACGAGCTGCGTATTACAAATTTTACCCTATAAAATAAACAGTTTTGTGCTTGATTAGTGCTAACCCGTGGAAAGTGGAAGAACTCCGTTTGGCGAGAGAGTCACGTACACGGAAAGATACCATTCCCACAAGATCAGAACAATTGATGTAACCTGTCTACAATTTATGGAAAAATATCCCATTTGCGCATTTTCTCCTTGATTTTAATGATTAAATATAATGAATAGTAGTTGCTTCGTTGTAATTGGGAAAGGACAAAAAGGAGCGATAATTCAAATGTTTCAAGAACAAATTTTGAATACGTTCAATTGTCGTTACAAAACTGGTAATGAAATTTACTAGGAGATTACACGAAGATAGTAGCTCTTAAATACTCATAGCTCTGTTTATTCTATTTCTCTCTGGAAACGGATCAACTTTCCGTGTCCGTTTATTATGAGCATTTAATATTTATACCGGCGGTGGCGCGGTTATCTTTCACCATTATTTAAGTAAATCATGACGTGAATGGGAAGCTTAAACGCTGGCGAAAATTAGGTTCTCTCGCAGCTGCGAACGCTTCATAAGGATGGACTGTTTCGCAGCCGCAGCGGCGAATAAAAGGAAATTAAAGTAAACGTCCGGCGATATCCGCAATGCGGGGCGATCCGGCGGCGCGGGAGGCCCGGGGACCGCGGTGCCGGCGCCGCAGCGGGCCCCTTTTCAATATGCTGCAATTAGCGCCGCTGCAGGCCCCCCGGGACGCGCTAATCTTCTTAGATTACCGCTGTCGCCGCGGCCGCGCCGCCAAATTTACCGCCCGACCGCGCGTTGCGACACCGCCTGCGTCTCGACCGCTGCTGGGCGGCCGCAACGCCCCACTGAAAATCCTGAAAAGACATGAAACATTTTAAAATACAGTACATAGGCTGCTACTACGACAAGGAAACACCAGTGTAGATATGTCAAATCTGACATCAGTATTGTAAAGTTTGAAGTGTTTAATAGTGTACGTGCTCAGATTTTTTATACGACTGCTATTTGTGTTGTAACAGTGACTTCAAAAATTCATTTCGCCCAAAAAATAGAACTAAATCGTGAACATTTTCATGCGATGATATTTTATGACTAACGCAACAACAGTGTGCCGATCAACTCGCTTTGACTTTTGGTGATGAAGCACTATCCCGGGGCACCGTTTCTCGCTGATTTTCTGAATTTAATCGTGGTCGTAGTTCGTTCCAGGACGCATTTCGTGAAGGTCGTCCAAAATTGGTTGTTGTGCCACAAGATATCGATGATGTGCGCGAACTAATTATACAAGAGATTGAGGGATGTTTGCGTATTATTTTCACTCGCATACATTCAATATTGCATGAACATTTGGCCTTCAAAAAGGTTCGCGTTGGATACCGCATAATTTAACAATCGCTCAAAAAAAGGCTCGTTTCGATTGGTGCGAAGAAATGTTGAAAAAATTCGATCGCAGTGCTTCAAAAGACGTCTAAAAATCGTGACAGGTGAGAAAACATGGATCTATGCATATGAGCCAGGAACTAAACAGCAATCGACTGTATGGGTTTTTCAAGACGAATGAAATCCAAAAAAAGTTGTACGCGTACGAAGCCCTTCGAAGTAGATGGTGGTTTGTTTCTTCGGCATAAATGGTCATGTCGCAACAATGCCTTTAGTGCAACGTCACACGGTAAATTCTGAATGTTACACCACTATTTGTATGCCAGAAGTGTTTGGAGAAATGAGGAAAATCAACCCCCGAAAACGGGGCCTGCCTGCCTGAAATGTATGCCTGCTAAATCTTTTAATTGTTAAATATTATTTATAATGTTCGATGTTGGCGATATTCAAACTCTGTTATTGGGGATGAAATAAAATAAATTTGAATATTGTGAAAATTAAATTTGCGAATCACTAAATAAGCAAGAGTTAAGAACGTTATAAATCATTGTGAAGTCCTATCGTATATTATTATTTATTGCAAAGTTCTGTCAGTCTGAATTTAATAAATTAATAGTAAAAATACATTTTAAAAAACAAGCTTTTATTAAAATGCTCTGTCCCGAGCCAACCCTGGGTGCAGCAGCCATGTCGTAGTGGAACTTAGAACGGACTATCATAATTGAATTCTATACAGATCATTTCGTGTTTGTGCAGTTGACCCGTAAGGAGTACCCTCGTTGAATGCTAACCCTGGGTGCAGCAGCCCTATCGCAGTGAAACTGAGAACGCGGTATCATAAATAAATGCGTATAAAATTTTCGTTACTGTGACCTGTGCTGTTGACGGTTGAGGTGTCCCCTCTTTGGGTAACAACCCTGGGTGAAGCAGCCCTGTCGAGGCGAAGCTTAGAACGGGCTACTATAATTGAATAAGTACACAAAATTTCGTCTCTGTGCTGTTGACCGTTGAATAGTCCCCTCGTCGGGAGCCAAACCTGGGTGCAGCAGCTATATATTTATATATATATATATATATATATATATATATATTATGAATTCATATTAAGATAAGTAAATTTATCGTCTCAAGTGTTTAAAACAAAAGACTTTTCCCCTTTACTGCATATAATTTCACTTTTACTGCATAAATGGTTAAAGAGATAAGACACTCACAAATAAGACACTCACAAGAAGACACTCACAAATAACGGTAATATAGTCAAATTGGCATGCAAATACATACATACATATGCAGTAAAAATATAACCCTTCTTTTGGCAGTCAGGAAATAAATCATAGCAATCAGTACTAACCAAACCACTCTCATAATTTCATCACAAGTAAAAAGTTTTACCGCCCAACGAAGTGGGCACGGGTCAGCTAGTATATAATAAAATACAAGAAAAACTATTTTTTTTTGTGATTTTTTGTCACAAAGTAAATATTTAACTTCCTCATATGAAATTTATGGTTTTTGCTTGGTGCTTAGTCTATAGGCCATTTCGGGCTACTTGACATTGAGGTCTAAAGATGGCAGGAGAAGAGGTGTTCCTCTCGCGCAGGTGCCGCTTAAGTGTTTTAGAATTATAGGGTTCCCCAATTAATAGTTGGTTTAGCAGCCTTTTATAATAAACTCGCCAACCTCGGGCACTTTGTATAACTTCACATGGAATTTAAATTGTTCGTGTTATCTCGTGAAAATACCGGCAACGGATGAATCGTAACGTCTGCCAATTGGAATATAATTATCAACATATATACACATTTTTTTTGGATTTTATCAAATTTGTACCTCGTTATACACGTTTGCATTATGGGCATCGATAATTATCTTGGAGAAGTCCCACAACCCGCTGCGCAGTCCTCGACAGAGCTAGAGTTGAGCTTCTTGCCCGATTGCTTTCTTGCCTTTTGTGTTATCTCAATAATGGCAGACACGGATAGAAATACAATGTTTGCGCCTGCGAACAATTCCCACCGCGACGAAGACTTCAGCCTCGCAGAAAATGTTTACCCTATTTTTTTGCTCGCCTGAAAACACTGTGATTCTGATCAAACGCCTTCGGGGTTGCTCCGCGTGATAACGCTACGATTGTAAAAGTATGCAGAGATTCTTTCAACCTGTGTTTAAACTATCGTATCGTTGCCTATGAGAAGATTTTTCATAATTTAGCTTTTAATTTATATCTCATAAATATTACTTAAGTCATTATAAATCAATATAACATGTATGTTGCTACATTTTAGCTTGGCAATCCCGACCAAATAGAGCTGAACGCGACAAAACATAGCGTGAAGCGAACCTGGCTTAACATATCTACAATCCGGTCGGTCGATCGCGCGGGGCTCAATCATACCTTTGTTATATTCACTCGCGTGCCGATATCAATATATTGTATTTATTTAAACAAAAAGTATCGAAATAATTATAGGTGTAATCACCTTAACTGGATTTTTTCACTATCCTGTAATCCAGACCATCTCAATTGACAGAGATTACCCAAGAAGACTACAGCCTCATTCAATTAAGACTCTTCGCCAAATATCCCTACTAATTATATTTCACGGTATTGTTAAAACAAGGTAGACTGTAATAAAATTGTCGAAATACAGAAAATTAATTCTTATATTATTATATTTTTTTAGGAAATAACAGCTGTTTCAGTACAATAAATTCAAAATTATAAAATTTTTAAGAAAAAGCTAATTACATGTTTCCACTTAAACATTTTTTATCTGAAAAAAAATAACACACACATGGGAAGGCGGAAAGGAAGGAGTCATAAAAAGTAAATAAAATTGAATGAAAATAGACGTTCCATAATATAGTCATACATACATATTATTTAAATACATTCATGAATACATATAATTAATAAAGTATTGCGATTACAACGCCATGTCAACAACGTCATTAATCACTGCTTTCTTGAGAGCAATAGATAAATACGTCAATATCAACGAGCTGCGTATTACAAATTTTACCCTATAAAATAAACAGTTTTGTGCTTGATTAGTGCTAACCCGTGGAAAGTGGAAGAACTCCGTTTGGCGAGAGAGTCACGTACACGGAAAGATACCATTCCCACAAGATCAGAACAATTGATGTAACCTGTCTACAATTTATGGAAAAATATCCCATCTGCGCATTTTCTCCTTGATTTTAATGATTAAATATAATGAATAGTAGTTGCTTCGTTGTAATTGGGAAAGGACAAAAAGGAGCGATAATTCAAATGTTTCAAGAACAAATTTTGAATACGTTCAATTGTCGTTACAAAACTGGTAATGAAATTTACTAGGAGATTACACGAAGATAGTAGCTCTTAAATACTCATAGCTCTGTTTATTCTATTTCTCTCTGGAAACGGATCAACTTTCCGTGTCCGTTTATTATGAGCATTTAATATTTATACCGGCGGTGGCGCGGTTATCTTTCACCATTATTTAAGTAAATCATGACGTGAATGGGAAGCTTAAACGCTGGCGAAAATTAGGTTCTCTCGCAGCTGCGAACGCTTCATAAGGATGGACTGTTTCGCAGCCGCAGCGGCGAATAAAAGGAAATTAAAGTAAACGTCCGGCGATATCCGCAATGCGGGGCGATCCGGCGGCGCGGGAGGCCCGGGGACCGCGGCGCCGGCGCCGCAGCGGGCCCCTTTTCAATATGCTGCAATTAGCGCCGCTGCAGGCCCCCCGGGACGCGCTAATCTTCTTAGATTACCGCTGTCGCCGCGGCCGCGCCGCCAAATTTACCGCCCGACCGCGCGCTGCGACACCGCCTGCGTCTCGACCGCTGCTGGGCGGCCGCAACGCCCCACTGAAAATCCTGAAAAGACATGAAACATTTTAAAATACAGTACATAGGCTGCTACTTAAGTTTCGAGACAAGGAAACACCAGTGTAGACATGTCAAATCTGACATCAGTATTGTAAAGTTTGAAGTGTTTAATGGTGTACGTGCTCAGATTTTTTATGCGACTGCCATTTGTGTTGTAACAGTGACTTCAAAAATTCATTTCGCCCAAAAAATAGAACTAAATCGTGAACATTTTCATGCGATGATATTTTATGACTAACGCAACAACAGTGTGCCGTTCAACTCGCTTTGACTTTTGGTGATGAAGCACTATCCCGGGGCACCGTTTCTCGCTGATTTTCTGAATTTAATCGTGGTCGTAGTTCGTTCCAGGACGCATTTCGTGAAGGTCGTCCAAAATTGGTTGTTGTGCCACAAGATATCGATGATGTGCGCGAACTAATTATACAAGATCGTCATTTGACGTACCGAGAGATTGAGGGATGTTTGCGTATTATTTTCACTCGCATACATTCAATATTGCATGAACATTTGGCCTTCAAAAAGGTTCGCGTTGGATACCGCATAATTTAACAATCGCTCAAAAAAAGGCTCGTTTCGATTGGTGCGAAGAAATGTTGAAAAAATTCGATCGCAGTGCTTCAAAAGACGTCTAAAAATCGTGACAGGTGAGAAAACATGGATCTATGCATATGAGCCAGGAACTAAACAGCAATCGACTGTATGGGTTTTTCAAGACGAATGAAATCCAAAAAAAGTTGTACGCGTACGAAGCCCTTCGAAGTAGATGGTGGTTTGTTTCTTCGGCATAAATGGTCATGTCGCAACAATGCCTTTAGTGCAACGTCACACGGTAAATTCTGAATGTTACACCACTATTTGTATGCCAGAAGTGTTTGGAGAAATGAGGAAAATCAACCCCCGAAAACGGGGCCTGCCTGCCTGAAATGTATGCCTGCTAAATCTTTTAATTGTTAAATATTATTTATAATGTTCGATGTTGGCGATATTCAAACTCTGTTATTGGGGATGAAATAAAATAAATTTGAATATTGTGAAAATTAAATTTGCGAATCACTAAATAAGCAAGAGTTAAGAACGTTATAAATCATTGTGAAGTCCTATCGTATATTATTATTTATTGCAAAGTTCTGTCAGTCTGAATTTAATAAATTAATAGTAAAAATACATTTTAAAAAACAAGCTTTTATTAAAATGCTCTGTCCCGAGCCAACCCTGGGTGCAGCAGCCATGTCGTAGTGGAACTTAGAACGGACTATCATAATTGAATTCTATACAGATCATTTCGTGTTTGTGCAGTTGACCCGTAAGGAGTACCCTCGTTGAATGCTAACCCTGGGTGCAGCAGCCCTATCGCAGTGAAACTGAGAACGCGGTATCATAAATGAATGCGTATAAAATTTTCGTTACTGTGACCTGTGCTGTTGACGGTTGAGGTGTCCCCTCTTTGGGTAACAACCCTGGGTGAAGCAGCCCTGTCGAGGCGAAGCTTAGAACGGGCTACTATAATTGAATAAGTACACAAAATTTCGTCTCTGTGCTGTTGACCGTTGAATAGTCCCCTCGTCGGGAGCCAAACCTGGGTGCAGCAGCTATGTCATGGTGAAATTTGAAATAGGCTATGACACCTGAATGCGTATATAAAATTGTGTGTCTGTGCTGTTGAACGTGGATTAGTAGCCTCGTCACGAACCGATCCAGGGTGTATCCATAAAAATGCATTAGCATCGGAACTGAACCAAAGGGTAAAACAAATTTTATAGGATAAGAGGAAGTGGTTGTAATTCTGCTTGCAAGATTTTCCCTAAACAAACTAACAAACAGGGCAAGGTAAATAAAGCTTGTAAAAGTAAATCAATTCTAGCACCTTGATGTGACAAAGAAATGCGGTCTCAATCATAAATTACAATATAATATATAGCTGCGGTAGAAAAGGCCACCCAAAATATACGAGGAGCTAAGTAGTTCAAATAACGTCAAAAGAAAACCCGATAATTGTTTGCCCCATAAATCAAGTGGAAGGCGAGTGGTCGTGCCGTATGAATAATAAGTTTAATGACATGAAAAAAAATAATAATAAAGAAAATATGTATTTGCTGCCTAATGCAATTAGGCGCTGAAAGTCGAAATATTTCAGTCACGTTGCGAGGGGGAAAAACAAATTAAGTAGAACGCCGAAACCGCAGCGGTACGGTCCGAAAAACGTATCACCTGAATATTTTATTGCGGGAAGGAGAAATATCTAGAGAGTAAGAAAAATGGAGTAGTTTGTGTATTCTCTGCATATTACTCTGATGCTGTGTACGTGTATCTAAAGAATATTATGTAGAAATTATCGGAAATTGGAGGTCTGTTGCTCGCTGATATTTGAACCCTTTCACCACTGTTGTATTAAGGTTTAACCGCTCGGAAGTCAGCTTTCGTGCGCAAAAAACTTTTTGTCGATTTTGTAAATAAATACTAACATTATAGTTTTTTCATGAATTTTCTCTTGTTACCTAGTAAATCATGTATAATATATATTTGTATAATAAATATATATATATATATATATATATATATATATATATATATATATATATATATATATATATATATATATATATATATATATATATATATATATATATATATATATATACATATAACATTATACAATCTTTATTATAAACTATTTGATAACACCTATTTTGATAACATTATACAATCTTTATTATAAACTCCTCCGCCAGAAATTAAGATTGAAGTTTCTTCTTTCATTTCATTGAGCATATGGAGGTTTTTTTATTTTTATTTCGATTTAATGGCTCGTTGATAACATACTCAGCCAATTGTATTATATTTTAAATGTTGGTAGCATTCGAAATTTGAATTATCACTTGAACTTGAACTAGCACTTTCATTTAGAAAACGGCTTTGCCGAAGTGATCAATAGTTTAATTTTTTATTTTTTCGCTTAATTCGTCTCAATTGAAGGCATTTTGTGTTGCATAAGGATAAGCCCTATTTATGAGATATATGGATGAATAGTGATCGTTAGTCGACTGCAAAAGGACCTTTAAACTTACATTGCACCGTCGAAAGTCGTGCACATCCGTAAGTATATCTCATTCAAACATAAGCATTTCCCAATACAAGCTGGGATTTCCTCCGCTACTTTTTAAGTAGCTTTTACTAATTTTATTTTAAATAAAAACATCATCCTATAATCGGATTTCTTTACAAACCTTATCATATATATATATATATATATATATATATATATATATATATATATATATATATATATATATATATATATATATATATATATATATATATATATATATATATATATATATATATATATATATATATATATATATATATATATATATATATATATATATATATATATATATATATATATATATATATATATATATATATATATATATATATATATATATGTATATATATATATATATATATATATATATATATATATATATATATATATATATATATATATATATATATATATATATATATATATATATATATATATATATATATATATATATATATATATATATATATATATATATATATATATATATATATATATATATATATATATATATATATATATATATATATATATATATATATATATATATATATATATATATATATATATATATATATATATATATATATATATATATATATATATATATATATATATATATATATAGATATGGGGACCGACCGAAAGGACTTTTTTTTGTTTTATTATTTGTTGTGTGGGCCTTTTATAAGGTCTTATAAAGAGCCTTGTAACACTGCGATCATTGCTGATCTATTGTGTTCGCCGTTTACTATAGTTCTCGCTAAGTCTCGTGTCATTTGAGAACCGCAACAGGCTTTTGGCGCCAGATTGTTTTACCTCCTCAGATTGGAGGTAATGACCACCCAAGTGGGTGTATCTTTTACGCATCAGCGGGCCACACTCGCACATGAGGTGCAGGGGAGTTTCTTTTGCCCCTTGGCAGAAACTGCAAACTTTCGTGTGTCGGAGCTTGAGGTTGTACTACCTGGCCGAAAGGGCTTTGAGAGGATCTGTCAAATGACGCAAAGTGCCTATAGGCACTGTCGGCGGCCGATGGGTTAAGCCCCGAAATTGCTGATATGTAAGTCGGGCCATCAAAGCACGTCGGAATTTATACCTTAGCACTTTTTAACATCACTGATATTATGAGACGATTGAAATGCTAATGATGATGCGCTTTTAATGCTGTTCGATTTCAGTAGTGCGTTTAATCCTCTCGTTTTCCCTTGTCATACAGTGATATCGCCTCCACAAATATTTTCAACGATGGAAAACAGTGGTTTTATTATTACCTGCGGGAAAGTACACTTCTTCCTCAAGCGCTATGTCAGATATCTAATTTAGGCTGGCAATTGATGGGTAACTCATGCCCTGGTAACTGGATCCAGGAAAATAATGTGTTGGTTTTTTTTGCCTTCGTCATCGGTCGTGAAACACTGCGACTATGACTTCCACTTCATTCGAAGTCAAATCTAAAACCGATAATTCTGGTCATTAGTCTGTATACCGCTTCTGGCTTGTATTATATCACTTCCTAAAATAGGGTTTTATTGAAGTGGGATTTATTCCGTTAAGGGGAAAGTTTCCGGGGCCCAATGAAGTGTCTGCCATTTTTACTAAAAACTCGTTTATACTGAAAATACGAATTGGAGAGTTCAGGAAAATATTGAGTAAACTAATGAAGAGTGGCTTCACCATTAGTAATATTCATGACCACCATCAATAACAATAAAAAATATCTAAATTGTCATTGACAGAGCGAAAGGGAAATTTAAAATTTGGATTACGTATAGAAGTTAATGCAAAAATAAATAATTGTAGCTAAAGAATATGATTTTTTTTGGGATGCATGTACCTATATTTTAAGAAGATATTGTATCCAAAAGTCGCTAGAATTTTATAGAAACAAAATAGCAAGAAACAAATTTATAAAAACAATGTAATTAGAAATTAAGTACCTACTTTTATAAAGGTAAGGATTTTATAATTTTTATTTCAATGAATTATTTTCGAAAAATTTTGAATTTCCCCTTTTAGTCTGTGAATTTTAAAGTTTCACTTTTTTTTACTACGAATATAATAGTTAATTATATTAATCATGAAGCCACTCGTCGTCACACTGCTCATTTTTATATAAAAAAATAGGATAAGGTATTTTCTTTAGAAACAAGGTTTATATAAGAATAGTAGAATACCAATTGGGCCCCTAAAGGAGCCACCATCACGAGAAGAAAAACTTCTCTCCCTCTCTCTCTCGCACTTAATTTGTGGGCTGTTTGTAAATCCAGGCTTCGATAAACCAAAATATTTATGATAGAGGAGTAATTGAAATAAGACCAAAGAGATAATAGAACAAAGAGCTAGTCAAAATTACATTATAATAAGGAGGTCTTCAAAATTAAGCTATGGTTGACTGTAAGATATCGCTATAGCGATAAGTCCGCCATTTGTGCATAAATTGTCTTTTTTATAAAACCAGCGTAATATTCATTATGTTATGTTTTTGTAGCACAATAAAGTTATTCTATTCTATTCTATTCTATTCTATTGTAATAAATATCGAGTACATTAAAATTGCTACTTTTCCCTATCTTACGGTCGGGTATAGAAACTATTCATGGTGTGTAAAGCGAGCAAGGCAGAGTCAGTGCATGGTTTAACAATTGCGGCTCGGAGGCATCAAGAGCCGTCGGCGCAGGATGCCGCCCGCTGCCCGTAAGCTCGGTTGGATTCTGACAATGAATTGAGGCCGCCCGATGCATCCAGCTGTCACTTCAGGCACACCGACTATTGTTCACTTTTAAGACAGCACGTTTAAGATGCCTCTCCGTTATACTAATAAATGAATCATGAATCATGAACGTATGACTCATAGAATGGATGTATCAAACGGAAGCAGCGACTAAAAAATAGGTAGACTGATATTAATTTTATAGGTTGTTAGGCTTTTATTATTTTTATTTTCTCATCAAAGTGTCATCCTTTAAACGAATTCTTTAAAAAAAGATTTTACAAAAAAACCAATCAAATATTAACAATATTATACAATTTTATCTTATGTTTTGAACTCTTGTAAATATCATATAGCCTTAAGTATAAACTTCTCGACCAGAAATTACGATTTATATATTTTTTCATGGGAACGAGCAAATGAAGTATTTTATTTTTATTTTCATTTAATAGCTGGCTGATAGCGAGCCCAGCAATCGTATATCGTCCTTTTAAAGAGTGGATATATTCGAATTTCAAATCGAATTTTCGAAATGTCATTCCGCATTTAAGAGACGATTGATTGTGATTTTTTTCATTGTTTTTGCTTAAATTTATCTTTAATAAAGACATTTTATTTTGGTTTGCAAAAGGATACGCTTTGTTTTTGAGATGTGGATGAAGGGCGATCGTTTGCTAGCGATAAAGGGATCCCATTAAACCTACAGTGTACCGTCGAAAGTGGTACTCATCCAAAAATACATCTCGTTTAAACAATAAGCATTTCCCAGTCCAGTCCGGGAACACCTTCCAGCTATTGTAAGTGGCTTTTATTATTTTTATTTTTTCATCAAAGTGTCATCCTTTAAACGAATTCTTTAAAAAAAGATTTACAAAAAAACCAATCATATATATATATATATATACATACATAATATATATTATATATATATATATATATATATAGTATATATATATATTATATATATATATATATGTATATATATATATATATATATATATATATATATATATATAATATATATATATATATTATATATATATATATATATATATATATATATATATAATATATATATTATATATATATATATATATATATATATATATATATCATATATATATATACATATATATATATATATATATATATATATATATATATATATATATATATTATATATATATAATATAATACATATATATATATATAGTATATATTATATATATATATATATATATATATATATATTATATAATATATTATAAATATATATATATATATAATATTATATATATATATATATATATATATTATATATATATATATATATATATATATATATATATATATATATATATATATATATATATATATATATATATATATATATATATATATACATATATACATTTAAAAAGGGGAGTCAAATGGATGTTCAGGAGTAGAAAACTGGAGATACTTAAAATTAAATTAAAACGGAAAATGCAAACCTAAGAAGGAAAGTAAAATAGATTTATATTTAGTGTTACTCCCCCTTGTCCAGATGACAGCTCGCATGCGGTTCCTCAACGTCCTGATCAGATTTTTGGTCAAGTCTTGAGGAATACCATTCCATTCCTCTAACAACGCTGTCTTGAGCTCATAGATATTAGAAGTTGCCGGATTTTTGGCTCGGACTCTTCGTTTCAGCTTGTTTCACCAATTCTAGATGGGATTCATGTCTGGACTAAGATCTGGCCAGACCATCGTCTCCAAAACCAACTTCATCTAAGAATCGCCGAGTGATACACGCTGTGTGACACCGTGCATTATCATGTATTAAACAGAGTTTTTTCCAATAAATTGTTCATACTGTATGACATGATCCAGGAGAATAATTTTGATATAGCGTTTAGCATTCAGGCCTTCTCTCCGACCTTTCCCTGGCACGAAAACGAAGTTGGACCTTCCTTCTAAAGAAATACCAGCCCACACCATGCAGGAAACGCTGCCGTAGGAGACTGTTTTAGCGAAGCAGCACTGCGAAAATAACTCACCTGGACGCCTGGAGACCCAGCCTATTCTGTGACTGCAATACAGAGACATTCTGCTTTCGTCAGTAAATAAAACTGACCGCTATTGCTATATGCTCCAACTGACGTCCTCTCGATAAAGTTAAAGGCGCGCTTGCTGGTGCGTGTGGTCGATTTTAGGCCTGTGACAGGTCTTTTTGAAACGAGGTTGGAGTTTTTCAAGCGTCTTCTGATCGTTCACTGACTGACAGCTACCCCTTGAACTTGTCTCGGCTCCTGCTGTACATTAACGCCAGCGAGGTCGCGATTCTGCAGTAACGTCGAAGCGATGTAACGGTCGTCTCTCTCAGAAGCGCATCGGAACCGGCTGCTATTTGGTCTCCGATTGATGGTACCAGTTTGTTCAAATCTTCATTTTACTCTTGAGACGGCAGACTGACTAAATTCCACTTGACGAGCAACTGTACCTTGACTAAGGACCCTGCTGCAATAAAACAATGCCCTTAGCGGTCTTTTTTGGTGTAGTATCCATACTTTTACGATAATAATGAGTTTGGCTTACGGAGATTTTATCGCGTCAACTACTGATAAGTGACTGCTAAACAATAAACCTGTTCCGGGGGAATTTATGAGTGATTAAGACGCGGAAACTTTTTGCGACGAATAGCGTACTTTCCAATACTTCCGTTCAGTTATTATTATTTAAAAAAAGTTCTGAACCGATTTTTATAAAAAAGGTGTCATTAAAAAGGCTAAATAATTATGCTTTCATAAAAGTATATATTTGGTGTACATCCGTTTAGTCATTTTAGAAAAAAACTAGTTTTTATCCGAACTGAGGGGGTGAGTCGATTTAGTTGCTCGCAAGTGTATATATATATATATTTATATGTATATATATATATATATATATTATATATATATATATACATAATATATATATATATATATATATATAATATATAATATATATATTATATATATATATATATATATTATATATATATATATATATATATATTATATATATATATATATATATTATATATATATATATATATAAATATATTTATATATATATATATATATATATAATATATATATATAATATATATATATATATAGTATATATATTATATATATAATATATATTATATATATATATATATATATATATATATATATATATATATATATATATATATATATATATATATAATATATATATTATATATTCTTTTTAGAATTGATCAATAAGATGATTATAAAGTAAATAATTATAAAAGCCACTTACATCGTGACGAAGGATTCCCTTGATCGGATTCGGGAATGCTTTAGGTGTTAACGAGAATGATGAATGCCTCTCACTTGCGGAAAGAGGAGTAGGTTTAAGTTGGGCCCATTTTACAACTAGTAACGCTCACCCTTCATCCAATTATCTCAAAAATTAAGCTACAATCCTTCTTTATACGTAAACTCACTCAATTTCCTATTATTTCAAGGGAAATAACAAGACAAGACGAGCTACTTGACAGATGGAAAGGTGCGATATAAAGAAGCTGCGATCAATATTCAGCTAAAAACTTAAAACTAAAAGCGTGACATGCCCTCATATCAATGAAAGGAAGCAGTCAGCTCTTTCCTATTAGTTGGAAAGATTACCTTTAACCTAAATGGATTATTTACAATGAACGAAACATAAAATATGTAAAAATTCAATATTTTGAAATATTTGATAGTTTTGTGTATATATTCTTTTTAGAATTGATCAATAAGATGATTATAAAGTAAATAATTATAAAAGCCACTTACATCGTGACGAAGGATTCCCTTGATCGGATTCGGGAATGCTTTAGGTGTTAACGAGAATGATGAATGCCTCTCACTTGCGGAAAGAGGAGTTCATCATTAGAAAATAAAAAAACGAAACTCGAAATTTTAAATTCTTCCATCTGTCAAGTAGCTCGTCTTGTCTTGTTATTTCCCTTGAAATAATAGGAAATTGAGTGAGTTTACGTATAAAGAAGGATTGTAGCTTAATTTTTTGAGATAATTGGATGAAGGGTGAGCGTTACTAGTTGTAAAATGGGCCCAACTTAAACCTACTTCTTTTTAGAATTT